>CAKAOJ020000276.1:0-500000 GCA_916701645.2 Sebastolobus alascanus
AATTTCGACATACTATACTATGACTTTTTTTTCACGAAAATTTCGACATACTATACTATGACTTTTTTTTCACGAAAATTTCGACATACTATACTATGACTTTTTTTTCACGAAAATTTCGACATTCTATACTATGACTTTTTTTTTCACGAAAATTTCGACATACTATACTGACTTTTTTTTTTACGAAAATTTCGACATACTATACTATGACTTTTTTTTCACGAAAATTTCGACATACTATACTATGACTTTTTTTTCACGAAATTTCTACATTCTATACTATGACTTTTTTTTCAAGAAAATTGACATACAATGGTATGACTTTTTATTCACGAAAATTTCGACACACAATAGTATGACTTTTTTTTACGAAAATTTCGACGTACAATAGTATGAATTTTTTTTTCACGAAAAATTCGATATACAATAGTATGACTTTTTTTTAACGAAAATTTCGACATACTATAATATGACTTTTTTTTCACGAAAATTTCGACATACTATACAATGACTTTTTTTCACGAAAATTTCGACATACTATACTTTAACTTTTTTTCAGGAAAATTTCGACATACAATAGTATGACTTTTTTTTTTACGAAAATTTCGACATACTATACTATGATTTTTTTTTCACTTAGATTTCGACATACTATACTATGACTTTTTTTAACGATAATTTCGACATACTATATTATGACTTTTTTCAAGAAAATTTCGACATACTATACCATGACATTTTTTCTATGACGAAAATTTCGACATACTATACTATGACTTTTTTTCACAAAAATTTCGACATACTATTCAATGACTTTTTTCAGGAAGATTTCGACATACTATACTATGACTTTTTTTTCACGAAAATTTCGACATACTATACTATGACTTTTTTTTCACGAAAATTTCGACATACAATAGTATGACTTTTTTTTCACGAAAAATTCGACATACAATAGTATGACTTTTTTCACGAAAAACTCGAAATACTATACTATGACCTTTTTTTCACGAAAATTTCTACATACTATACTATGACTACTTTTTCAAGAAAATTTCGACATACTATACTATGACATTTTTTCTGACGAAAATTTCGACATACTATGACTTTTTTTCACAGAGATTTCGACATACTATACTATGACTTTTTTTTCACGAAAATTTCGACATACTATACTATAACTTTTTTTTCACGAAAATTGACATACTATACTATGACTTTTTTTCACGAAAATTTCGACATACTATACTATGACCTTTTTTTCACGAAAATTTCGACATACTATACTATAACTTTTTTTTCACGAAAATTGACATACTATACTATGACTTTTTTTCACGAAAATTTCGACATACTATACTATGACCTTTTTTTCACGAAAATTTCGACATACTATACTATGACTGTTTTTTCACGAAAATTTCAACATACTATACTATGACTTTTTTTTTCACGAAAAATTTGACAAACTATACTATGACTTTTTGTCACAAAAATTTCGACATACTATACTATAACTTTTTTTTCACGAAAATTTCGACATACAATAGTATGAATTTTTTTTCATGAAAATTATCGACATACTATAGTAGGACTTTTTTTTCCTGAAAATTTTCGACATACGTATGACTTTTTCCTGAAAATTTCCGAAATTCTAAACTATGAGTTTTTCTTCCACAACATTAATCGACAGACTATACTATGCCTTTTTTCATGAAAATTATCGACATACTATAGTGGGACTTTTTTTTCAGGAAAATTTCGACATACTATACTATGACTTTTTTTTCACGAAAATTTCGACATACTATACTATGACTTTTTTTTCACGAAAATTTCGACATACTATACTATGACTTTTTTTTCACGAAAATTTCGACATTCTACACTGACTTTTTTTTTCACGAAAATTTCGACATACTATACTATGACTTTTTTTTTTACGAAAATTTCGACATACTATACTATGACTTTTTTTTCACGAAAATTTCGACATACTATACTATGACTTTTTTTTCACGAAATTTCTACATTCTATACTATGACTTTTTTTTCACGAAAATTGACATACAATGGTATGACTTTATTCACGAAAGTTTCGACACACAATAGTATGACTTTTTTTTACGAAAATTTCGACGTACAATAGTATGAATTTTTTTTTCACGAAAAATTCGATATACAATAGTATGACTTTTTTTTAACGAAAATTTCGACATACTATACTATGACTTTTTTTTCACGAAAATTTCGACATACTATACAATGACTTTTTCACAAAAATTTCGACATACTATACTATGACTTTTTTTAACGATAATTTCGACATACTATATTATGACTTTTTTCAAGAAAATTTCGACATACTATACCATGACATTTTTTCTATGACGAAATTTCGACATACTATACTATGACTTTTTTTCACGAAAATTTCGACATACTATTCAATGACTTTTTTTTTCAGGAAAATTCGACATACTATACTATGACTTTTTTTCACGAAAATTTCGACATACTATACTATGACTTTTTTTTCACGATAATTTCGACATACAATAGTATGACTTTTTTTCACGATAATTTCGAAATACTATACTATGACCTTTTTTTCACGAAAATTTCTACATACTATACTATGACTACTTTTTCAAGAAAATTTCGACATACTATACTATGACATTTTTTCTGACGAAAATTTCGACATACTATGACTTTTTTTCACGGAGATTTCGACATACTATACTATGACTTTTTTTTCACGAAAATTTCGACATACTATACTATAACTTTTTTTTCACGAAAATTGACATACTATACTATGACTTTTTTTCACGAAAATTTCGACATACTATACTATGACCTTTTTTTCACGAAAATTTCGACATACTATACTATAACTTTTTTTTCACGAAAATTGACATACTATACTATGACTTTTTTTCACGAAAATTTCGACATACTATACTATGACCTTTTTTTCACGAAAATTTCGACATACTATACTATGACTGTTTTTTCACGAAAATTTCAACATACTATACTATGACTTTTTTTTTCACGAAAAATTTGACAAACTATACTATGACTTTTTGTCACAAAAATTTCGACATACTATACTATAACTTTTTTTTCACGAAAATTTCGACATACAATAGTATGACTTTTTTTTCATGAAAATTATCGACATACTATAGTAGGACTTTTTTTTCCTGAAAATTTTCGACATACGTATGACTTTTTCCTGAAAATTTCCGAAATTCTAAACTATGAGTTTTTCTTCCACAACATTAATCGACAGACTATACTATGCCTTTTTCCATGAAAATTATCGACATACTATAGTGGGACTTTTTTTTCAGGAAAATTTCGACATACTATAGCAAGACTTTTTTTTTCACGAAAATTTCGACATACTATACTATGACTTTTTTTTCACGAAAATTTCGACATACTATACTATGACTTTTTTTTCACGAAAATTTCGACATTCTACAATGACTTTTTTTTCACGAAAATTTCGACATACTATACTATGACTTTTTTTTTTACGAAAATTTCGACATACTATACTATGACTTTTTTTTCACGAAAATTTCGACATACTATACTATGACTTTTTTTTCACGAAAATTTCGACATACTATACTATGACTTTTTTTTTCACGAAAAATTTGACGTACTATACTATTTTTTTTTTTCACGAAAATTTCGACATACTATACTCTAACTTTTTTTTTCACGAAAATTTCGACATACAATAGAATGACTTTTTTTTTCACGAAAATTTCGACATACAATAGTATGACTTTTTTTTTAACGAAAATTTCGACATACTATACTATGATTTTTTTTTCACAAAATTTTCATCATACCTTCTATGACTTTTCTTTCACGAACATTTCGACATATTATACTATGACTTTTTTTTTCACGAACCTTACGACATACTGTACTATGTCTTTTTTTTCACGAAAAATTCGACATGCTATACTATGACTTTTTTTTATTTTTTTGACATACTATACTATGACTTTTATTTTTCCAACATACTATACTATGACTTTTATTTTTTAAATATACTTTTCTATGACTTTTTTATTTTTTCGACATACTATACTGTGACATTTTTAATTTTTTAATAAATAAAAAAAAGAAGTCATAGTATAGTATGTAAAAAAAAAAGTCATTGTATGTCGAAAAAAGAAAAAAGAAGTCATAGTATAGTATGTCTGGAAAAAAAGTCACATAGTATGTCGAAAAATTTTATAGAAAAAAAAGTGATAGTATAGTATGTCAAAAAAATATCATTACAAATACTCATATTATAGTATGTTGAGAAAAAAGTAATATTATAGTTTGTAGGGAAAAAAAAAGTAATATTATAGTATGTCGAAAAAAAAAAAGTCTTAGTAAGGTATGTCAAAAAAAAAAATACTATAGTATGTCGAAAATTGTCATGGAAAAAAAGTCATAGTATAGTATGTCGGAAAAAAAAGTCATAGTATTTTATGTCGGAAAATTTCATGGAAAAAAAAGTTATAGTATAATAAGCCAAAAAAAAAAAAAAATCATAGTATAGTATTTCAAATGTCATGGAAAAAAAAGTCATAGTACAGTATGTCTAAAAAATATCACTAAAAAAAGTCATTATAGTATGTCGAAAAATAAAAAAAAGTCAGAATAGTATGTCGAAAAAATGTCATAGTATTGTATGTTGAAAAAAAAGTCAGATTATAATATGTCGAAAATTGTCATGGAAAAAAAAAGTCATAGTATAGTATGTCGAAAAAAAAGTCATAAAAAGATATTTTATAGTATTTAAAAAATGTCATAAAAAAGTCATAGTATAGTATATCATAAAAAAAGTTCTCAAAATGCAGCCTGCATGCCAAAGGTGGACCTCAGAAACATTTTATCCAGCCCCTGAATGAAATTTCAGTATTTTCATTTAATAGTTTACATTCAATACACAACTCGGCTAATGCGTCAAACTGCGCCCCCATAACAAGCGTTTGTCAGGTTAGTATTGACAACTTGTAGAAAGCCACTGGTTGTATGGCAACTTGTGGCACAGGAGTCACATTCTGCCCTCAATGCTAGTGCTGTTAGCTAAAGTCAGCGATTTCAGTGGACAACTGTGCAGTTTAATGTGGAAGTGAGATGGAAAAGATAATTGTTTTATGTGGGCACTTTTCCTGGCGCTGTTGGAGAACCATAAACGATGCTTAAATGATTGATCTATTATTAAAATGGTCGCTGATTCATTTTCTGAACAAGAAAACAACAACTGAAAAAAACTCGCTGCTGTGAAACCTGCTGTGCATGTACAGTATGTGTGTGTCCCTACCACAGGTGATGAAAGTCTCCAGGAGCTGCTCTTTGGTCAGGCTCTCCTCGACCTCCACCCTCACCACGTCACAGCCGAGCCCCCCCATCTCCTGCTTGGACTGGTGGAAGGAGAGAGAGAGAGAGAGGAGGGGGAGAAGAGACAGAGAGGTAAGAAGGGAGCACGTTGTCATGGAAACAAAGGAAATCTACTACTACTACTATGTGCCGAGAGATATGGAGCAAGACGAGAATTTGAATGAGCTGAGAGGGCTTTTCCTGGCACATCGCTGCTATCAAAGAGAGTACAGTCGAGATGCAGCTGCTGAAGACATTTTCCTTCCATTTGTCCTTTATTTCTCTTTAAATATTGTAGTATATTAGTATAATACACATGTATAAAATGAGATGTATAAAAAAAAAGGTAGAGGTATACAGCACTAAACTGTGGAAAAACAGCAAAAACAGATGAAGATGAAAGATGATCAATTATCGGTTTAAGAGGAGGCCAACAAGCTGTCTTTTCAAAGAGGTCAATCTAAATAAAAATCTGTTTCATTGAAACATTTCTTTTTTAAATGCATTCATTTTTTTCATGTTACCACATGTTCTTTATCTGCTCATATCAGGTTTCTGTGCTGCTGCAGGAAAAAAAAAAAAAGAAGCATTTGCTGCGTTTACCATGGAAACACTTGAGATCGAACACTGCAGTGAAAACACTTTCAAATGTGCTCCGATAGTTACAGCACAGTGTGCCGGCCAAGTTATAAAAATAAAAATGTCAACGCTATTGATTTATCAGCTCGACTGTATGAGCTATCCCTGACCGGTAGATGCACCGAAGCAGGACTGGCTGACCTGCAGCACGTTTCATCATGCTGTAGTGACATATCACAGCGATTTGCTGTTTGCATCCAATTTCGGTTTCATTGCATCACACTGTGCAACAGAGCCAAATTTAACTCTCTTTAAAAAAGTGGGGGTGGGGGTGGGGGGGAGCAGCGGACATTTCCTAAACCTCTGAAATGAAAAAAAGCTCACAATTTCACCTCTTCCATGTGGTGCTGTAGGGCCGTGAATGAACACTGACACACTGACAGCTGTTGTTGCCTGTTGAGCTGCAGTTTGTTATGATTTGAGCATATGTTTATACTAAATGCAGTACCTGTGAGGGTTTCTGGACAATATTTGTCATTGTTTTGTGTTGTTAATTGATTCCAGTAATAAATATATACATATATTTGCATAAAGCAGCATATTTGTCCACTCCCATGTTGATAAGAGTATTAAATACTTTACAAATCTCCCTTTAAGGTACATTTTGTACAGATAAAAAATGTGCGATTAACTATTTTAATCAACTGACAGCCTGGTTATAACAGATTCAATGAAACATCTGTAAAAGAGTCGTCATCTCAGGAGAAACATTAAAAGAGTTTTTCTGTCAATGTTTGTCTACGTTTGCTTTACTGTTTATGTTTTTTTAAAAACCTAACCGGGGACAGGGACTGCAAATTTGCTACGGCTACAAGGCATTTTATTTAAATGTAATAATGTCAACATGTCAAATAAATGAATAAAATAAAAATAATAAAACGTGATGTTTTTGTTATTCCTCTATTATATATTACTATTACAATAGAAGGAGCATCAGCCCTGTTAGTCTGTATGGTTTCGTAAAGGCTTCCAATAAAACCATACTCGTAGCTACATCGGTGAAGATTTAACTGACATGGATGTTTCTCTCATTTGCATCTCAGATGAATAATTCCCTTTAAAACGTTGCATGTAATGCTCCGTCATGGAAGACTGCAGTTTCCTGGATCAGTGTTCGTGAAGCGGCGGTCGTACCTTGATGCGGCGGGCGACCAGATTAGCGATGTACTCCTGACAGCTGCCTTCAAGCCCATGAAAGATGAGGTTCCCGTACTGTTCCACCTGGACGGAGACGGAGAAACAGGTGGATGAATTAGTTTATCAATGGACTGAAAAAAAAGTATTAATAGTGAGAATGATGATGAAGGAATTGTGGCTTTTCTACTGCTGCATTCTTAGAAAAAGACTTCAGATAGCTTTATTTGTGTACAGCTCTTTTTAACTTCCCTCATATTTCCATGAACAAAATTCCTATAATCAACAGTTTTTCAACTCGAAATAACTAGAAACTCAGACCTCCTATGTGTCGAACATCTCAGCTACAGTTTGGTTTAATTAACCGAGGTTCAGTGATATGGAACGCTCTGCATCTCATATTTTTAAAGTTGGCACCAGAACAATTTAAGAAAGCAGTTAAAGGTTTGTTTTTATCTCCCCAAAGTTTTCCTTATTATTTCATTATCTCAGTAAATTAATAACTAATAATGAGTTTTTATTGATGATATAATAATGTGAATCTTAATTATATTTCATCACTTTGTTTACTTGCATATATGGATGTCTGCTGGTGTTTCTTCTTCTCTCTCTCTTTACCATCCTTTTTAATATTTTATTCTCTCTTTATAATTGATTAAAGTATGCAATGGAGAATGTCCTGATTTAGCACCTCTGAGGTTTTTTTTTTGCACCTCTCCATCACATTTGTTGTTGTTTATGTGTAATATCAACTTGTACCTTTTTTATATTTGTCAAAAAATAAAATCTAAATCTAATCTAAAGTCACTTTGGATAAGAGCATAAACTAAATACCTGAAATAAAATGCAACGTGATCATGAACGAACAAATAAATAAATGAATAAATAAATAAATTAGCTATACTAAATAGCATCTTTAAACATGTTTACTACTCACTCTTAGTTTATTAATCCATTTGTTGATCTATGGAAATAAATAGTAAGAATACAAATATGTTGCTAACCTTCCTCCTTATAAATAAAACACTAGAATGATTAATTAAGTGGAAAATAACACACGGATTGATTAATAATACAGTAGTTGCAGCCCAGACTCCCTTAAACCAGCTGCATGCCGCAGCAATGATCTAAACTGTGAAACATATTTCACTGTCAGACTCGAGTCACTTTGGATTAAAGCGTCAGCTCGCTGTCAAAAATAGAAATCAGTCATGAAAAGTGGGATTAAAACATTTTACAGACGCTGCTGGATAAAATCTCAGCCCTGAGATGCTTCGGTTTCTCAGCGTGTGCTGCTGTCATTGATGCTTCTTTCATCTGCATGTTCGACCGTGTGTTTTATTGCTCTTGTAAAATGTAAATTGGTGATCTTGAGTCCTTTCAGCTCAACACATCCAGCAGGGGGCGCTGCAGCTGTGGCACTTTAATCCTCTCCGTCTCCTTTCAGCCATCACCTCATCTCTCTCTCTCTCTCTTTACCGTTCTCTTGCTGCAGTCTTCTAGCTTCCTCCCTTTTTTTCGACGTCTTACTCATCTAATCCCTCAATCCCTCGCACTCCTTTGTGTGCGTTTGCATGAGTGTGTGTGTGTTTGCGTACCAGGCGGACGTAGTTGTGCAGCAGCGGCAGCGGGAAGAGGTATTCCAGAGCCAACTCATCGAGACACGACTCAGACAGACCTGTCAAAAACACACACACGCACACAATTCAGACAGACCTGTCAAAAACACACACACGCACACAATTCATACAATGAATCCTCAAATCCGCTCTGGTTTACATGCTCAGTGTCAGCAGCCGACAACAGCGAGCGCCAGCTCTTCAGTTACATCACACGGCGGCAAACCTCAAGGTGCCCTTGTGGTGAGACGGTCCTGAAACTTAGACGTCACAACATTCAACAGCTGTTTGTCCTCAGGTGCTTTTCAGCTTGTGATATAATACATTTGAGCACCTTTATCAGTTAATTAGAACAGAAGGAGAGTCAGTCAGTGTCATTCACTCACTTGACAGCTCTTAATGCTTTATACCAGTGAGAGGTTTTAATCTGCTTCCTGAGGAAATCAAGAACACTAACTCATCCTTTCCTCAAAGATTCTCATTAAACATGTTTTCAGATCCTCGTAGAATCATTTCTAAACATTCATTTTGATTTTCAATTATGTTCCTGACACTATTAAACAGCAGAATCAGAATTTGACTCCGGTTTTATGCATCTCTCTAAACGTACTTACACAGAAATAGAAATAACAGATAGAGTCCCGTTTCCACCACAGGAACTTTCCTCTGGGACTAAGAACCTTTTGAGGAACCCATTGCGTTTCCACCACAGGGACCAGGGTCTAAATTAAGTTCCGGGGACATTTTACGGGTCATTTTTAACCCCCGAAAAAAAGGCCCTGGTCATGGGGTAGTACTTTCAGTAAATATATGCAGCAGTAAATGTTGTCACAGTGAGACTAAACCTAACGTTTTTTAGATGAATTTCTCCAGGTTAAGCTGACCTGCTGTGCACTAAATAAAAGACTCTCTAGATTAAGATGGCAATTAATTGGAACCAACTAATTGGCGTGTATGAACAACATCTCCATTTTCCCTATAATTAGTAGTGAATTACTGTGCATAGTTCTTTCCAGGAGCAATCATATGAATTTCAAGTTACTTATTTGGCTCACAGTCTCCTCAAATTTCCCAGAAGAAGAAAATAAAGAAGACGAAGAAGAAACATCAGGGATGCAATATGTTTGGATTTTTTACACACCGTCTCTTAATCAAATTTCAATAAATATTTGATTAATATGTTCCAGCTGTTTAAGCATTCAGTAATAGATTTCTTTCCAATGAAGCCCGTGAATGCGGTGGGAGAGACAGACGAACGAGCGGAGGGTGAAAACTGAAGCGCCGGACGTCTCCTGGCTCGACGCCATCACAGTGACGGACAGCCAGGTCGATACGGACCTCTGAGTCAGGACTTCACCAGCCACCTCACTTAATGAGACTTCTTCTGAAGGAAAGACGCAGAGAAAATGAGCACGACGGAGACGGAGAAAGACGCAGAGAGAGGCAGAAAATGGACCGATGAACGAGTGAAGAGCGGAGGTGGAGAGAGATGGAGAGTTTGGCTGCTGCTCAGCCTGATTTTCACGGTGCCAGACTATTGTTCTGTCGTTTTTTTCCTGACTCACCGAGACGAGAAATACACTAGATAAAGCAATTTAAAGGAACGGAGGCAGCGGAAAAGAAGCAGCACTCGCAGCAGACAGCAAGAAAGATTATTCCAATATCTGTAGAGCGAGACAGTCTGCTGCTGTGACTCATCTGTAATCATTAACAGAGGTGTCTGAGGAACCGTTCTGGGTCTGTCGATACCTGTTCTGGTCCCAGTGATCTCTTCAAACATGGTGTAAAACAAAGACTGAACACCATCATATCATATTACAGATCATTCTTAAAGATTAAACAGTATAGTGTTGGAGAAACAGTCGTCCAATCAGAGCTTTGTAGGCCGGATCAAGTCATCTTTATACGTTGCTAGCGACCTAGCTACATCCACGAAAAAATAGCAGCTGTGTACCGACAGAGTACCGCTCCGCCCACTCCTCCCTTTCCAAGACTGCAGTAACGTGAGCCGCTGTAACCGTGGTAACCTCGCGGTGAAGGCCATCCTTACCATAATAACACTACTTTAGGAGCAACGGAAGTCAGACGGCAGCTGGTGGTACCACGGTGGCCTAAATACAGTATGAAGGGCTCATTCTAAGCTAACGGAAACACAACGATTCGATTATACACTAATGAAAACATAGTTATGAATATTATATTTAGGGCTGTCAAAGTTAACGCGATATTAATGCATTTTAATGTCACTAATTTCTTTAACACATTAATGCAAATTGAGATTTTTAGGTTGTGGCGGGCTCAGTTTTTAAGCTAGAGTGAAGATACTGTCATCATATGAAACTAAAGAAACCTAACGAATCCATTAATACCAACTATGTCATACTAGCTTGTCACGAAGGAGGTTAAATAACGCTCACAACTTGAGCTAAATATTGGTGAGGAAAAACTGTCATGGCCATTTTCAAAGGGGTCCCTTGACCTTTGACCTCAAGATATGTGAATGAAAATGGGTTCTGTGGGTACCCACGAGTCTCCCCTTTATAGACATGCCCACTTTATGATAATCACATGCAGTTTGGGGCAAGTCATAGTCAAGTCAGCACACTGACACACTGACAGCTGTTGTTGCCTGTTGGGCTGCAGTTTGCCATGTTATGATTTGAGCATATTTTTTATGCTAAATGCAGTACCTGTGAGGGTTTCTGGACAATATTTGTCATTGTTTTGTGTTGTTAATTGATTTCCAATAATAAATATATACACGCATTTGCATAAAGCAGCATATTTGTCCACTCCCATGTTGATAAGAGTATTAAATACTTGATAAATCTCCCTTTAAGGTACATTTTGAACAGATAAAAAATGTGTGATTGCGATTAACTATGGACAATCATGCGTGATTAAATATTTTTATCGATTGACGGCCCTAAGCAAAACATAATATTGTGATACTCAATACTTTCTTACACACCTACAAATATATTTATATATATATGTACAGTATGCAGCACTTTTATTTTGAAATAGTTCTTTTGATGCAGCACAAGTTTTAAGCCCCAAAAGCATTTTCTTTCTTATTTTTTTGTTTTCATTGTGACATAAAACTGACTGTTATGTCAGTCTACATGTGGATGTAGCTTAATGTAGACCCTGACCTGACAGACCAATCGGAAATAATTAATCACATTAATTACAATAATTTATTAATTCTGTTATAGGCTGATTATTATATCAGTCAAAATACTTCTTCCTGGAAATTCTTGTAAAATGTTCTGGCTCAAATGTTCCTTCAGGCGGTGTGACTCAGTGAGCAGATCCTGGTACATCGCTGCCCACGCTGCAAACGCATCCAAACTGATTTGTAAGGCCTCTTTCATCCAATAAATGGCATAATTTATTATTATCATCAGTGACGGTAGCTCTGATTCTCAGTGCTGCTGAATGAACAACAGACTCGGGTTGCCAGGTTCGTACCTTTGAGGCGGATGGTGATGCGCTGGCTGAGAGGCTTTCTGACCAGGTCCCAGGGGGATAAAGGCAGCTCCTGATCTGGCAACCACTCAGTGTCTCCTGGAAGACACAGAGACAGAGACGCGTTAGGAAACTGAGATACAATCACACAAACTGAGTAAAACAAACAATAATAAATTCTATGAAATGCTAAAGAACGCCGTTAGCTTACAAAAACACTAAATAGCATACATACAGTATATGCATAAAATATGGTATATGCATAAGTTATATGCAGCACAATGTATAATTTATCTGCATGTCCTGTATAACGTAGAGTAAGGACATTTTTGCTGCCACGCCTGCATTAATACCTAAAGCACAGAATGTACTTTTCTAAAGGATATACAACAGAGATGAAGCATTAATACACAGAATATTCTCCTTTTCCTTCTCTAATATACGAAGCAGGAGAATCAGGAGGACGGCTTCTCTCACAGGGTCTAATTAGAGTAAATACACAGCACATTAGGATGTGTAGCATCATGCATCATACGAGGAGTTTTAGCAATTAAAATGTAAAATGCCCTTTTCTACAGAGTAGAGCAGGTTTTTTTTTTCTAATGTTTGAAATGCATACAATAACCCCCGAGAGCAGAGAACCAGAATGAAACTAGAGAACCCAGTTTGAGAAAACTTTAAAGTACTGGAAAGACTGTAATTGTGTGTGTACGTTGGTTTCTCCTACTAGACTTCATGTCATGATATCAAATATTCTCTTGAAGTGCAACTGAAATCAAATCTGATACGTAGAGAGGGTTTTATTCTACCTTTTTAGATTAGATTAGATTCAACTTTTTTTTGTCGTTGCACAAAGTACAAGTACAACGAATTACAGTTTTGCATCTAACCAGAGTGCATATTCATGTGAGCAGAGATATATTCAAAGTAAAGTCAAATTTAAAAGTCAATATTTTATAATGACAACGTCACCGCATACTGTAGAACTTTTCTGTTCTGTGGATGGTAATGTTGAGGAAATAATAAAAAAAAGGCCACAGAGGGTCTGAGGATTCAGTGACGCATGACTCCAGCCAGCAGTTTTAAGTAGTAAACTCATGAAACTTCCAGAAGTGGGGTTTAATTCCCCCGTGGTGACATACTGTATAGCTTTAGTAGAAGTCCCCATTTGTACTGGAAACTTACCAAACTACTGCTGCACTTTGGTTTCATCCGCAAGAGAAACTGTTAAGGAAAAAGTTTGAGGTTCTTTCTCACTAATTGAACCTCCAACTTTATGAAAAATTAACTTTAAACTGCAGATTGAATTTCTCTTTTTACAAAGAACTAATTGTGCTGTACTGTAACAAGTAACTGCAGAGCAAAAGCAACACAGGACGACTAGAGATAGCTGGTTGTATTCCCACAGGAAATAAGGCTGCAAATAACAATGATTTTCATTATTGATTAAACTGTCATGTGTCAGAATAATCAGTTGATCGTTTAGTCTATAAAAATGGCAGAAAATAGTGAAAAATGTCCATCATTATGTCATCCAGAGGCCAAGCTGACATCTTCAAACTGCTTGTTTTATCTAACCAACAGATATCAAAGATACTCAGTTTACTGTACCTGCATCTACCACAGTACTACATTTTATATTATGTTTTATTTGATTCTGTTTTATATATATTATATTTTATTCCTATATTTTAACTTATGACTTGGACAGGGCTGTCGAAGTTAACACGATAATAACACGTCAACGCAAATTCGTTCTAACGCCACTAATTTCTTTAACGCATTAACACAACTTGTGATTTTTAGTTTGTAGCGGGCTCAGTTTTAAAGCTAGAGTGAAGATACTGGTATCATATGAAACTAGAAAACCTAATGAATTCATGTCCCATGTACCAACCATGTCATATTAACTTTTTGCAAAGGACGCTTAAATAACGCTCCTTTAGGCAAGGAAAAACTGGCATGGCCATTTTCAAAGGAGACCCTTGACCTCTGAACTCAAGATATGTGAATGAAAATGGGTTCTATGGGTACCCACGAGATTTTTATGCTGAATGCAGTACCTGTGAGGGTTTCTGGACAATATCTGTCATCGTTTTGTGTTGTTAATTGATTTCCAATAATAAATATATACATACATTTGCATAAAGCAGCATATTTGTCCACTCCCATGTTGATAAGAGTATTAAATACTTGACAAATCTCACTTTAAAGGTACATTTTGAACAGGTAAAAAATGTGCGATTAAATATTTTAATAGACTGACAGCCCCTAGCGTTGGATTCTCATTTTTACTTGCGTGTTTTTCTTTTATACATTTTGCAGTAGCATTGTTGGAGGGAGCCTGGGAACAAAGAACCGACTACTCCATCTGCTCGATCGGTGAGTTCGTTTGTGCTATTGTGTGACTCTGGTGAATCCAAACTAACCAAAGTCACACATTAACACAAACTAACTAACTGATCGAGGCAGCGGTAGACCAGGAACTCCTGTGTTCTGCGAGGTAAAATTACTGTTTTTGTCAATGTAGTCTGGTGGCTTTGAAGAGAGCATAGATAACGGCTTTAGTTCCCTGTCAGAAAGGGCTGTCTGACAGCGAGGTAAAGTGGTGAAAATATACGTTTAGCTGCTGTCCCCCGTCCACAGCAGTACATTGTTTCCTCTCCCGTACTGGTAATCCTGTCTGTTTCTCCAAATTGGGGACGTGTCGACGGCCATCTACTGTAGGTAATACACTGACTATGGATAATAAGTACCTCATACAACTATCCCTTTACAGAGGGAGATAACTGGTTGCTCTGTACGCTCAACCGTAACGCAAAATCGTGCAGGGTGCTATTGGAAAACGAGGAAAAATTGGGACAGGAAGGCAATCGAGGCACTCCAAAATATTAAAACAAGTGGCAAAACGAGGAAGGAAATATATTAAAAGCCTTCATTATAGTGGCCACTTGTTTTAATATTTTGGAGTGCCTGGATTGCCTTCCCGTCTAAAACAAAGCTTCATATGAAAACTGCAGTTAATTTTCTGCTCATCGACTAATTGATAAATTGACTGCAGAAGTTGGAGCACTAGTTGAAACATGTCAGAAGTTGTCAAAAGGCTCCAAAAACGGCATGAATCAAACGTGAACACACACATTCACACCGAGGGAGATGAGAAATATATGCAGACATGTTGAGGCAAATGAGACACGCATGCAGACACAAAGCCAGACACCAAAGAGCGTCTGGATGTCTGCAGTTTGATCCCCGTTGACACACATGACAGACATTTTCTCCCAAATTGGCATCTTCCTCCCCTCCGCCCCAAATCCGACCCTCCCATCTCATCCATTATGCATCCCTCCTCTGCTAGTGCTTCTTTCATCATCATCATCCCCAAAACACACTCAGACACACACACACACACACACACACACACACAAACACACATCTGTTTCCATGTTGTGTGGAAAAGACAGTAAACGTGATACAGAGGTGTAACGATAGACAAACAGGAGAGACTGAGGCAGAGAGAAGTAGTCCTCGCCGTTTGAGGACGAGGACATCGATTTCCTTCTGAGACTCAGACAGACCTGCACTGCAACACACACACACACACACACACACACACACACATGTAACTCTAACCCTAAACCAGCCTCTAAACCAACCACACACTGGTGACATTCGATCACCAAAAAAAACAGACGCAGAAGCAACACATGCACTCTCCACATGTTCCTGCACATTAATTATTCATCAGTTCAAAAGAAGAAGGGAAAACAGTATTGTGTGTGTGTGAAGCTCTGACCATCAGGCCGTCTGACATCTTGTCCCAGCCGAACACATACGGCTTTACATTAAACTTTTGAGGCTTCACAGTTAAAACACAACCAGTCTGTGATGTTAAACAAAAGCAAATAGTCTGAGAAATTACCTACATTCATGCAGGTTGTGATGTTCAGTAAAGTTTTTGGTTGAAACTGGTTTAGAGAGGTGTTGATTCAACTGTGCGATCATTCTGGAGGCTGTACTGGCACTGTTTCTAAAATGTTGCCCACCCTATTTCTATCAATAAGTGAAGACTAAATATTGAACCACCAACTATAACTCCTCCAAAATGAGTCAACACCTCTCTGAAACGGTTTCAACAAAACTAGACATTATAACTTTCATGAATGAAGGTTTTATTGTATTAAGTCTGCATTAGTTTTAGCTATAGGTGGTTAGCTACTGTTACATCTCCCAGCTTTACTAATAAGGTAGATATGATCTTTAGACCTCATCCTAATCCTAAGGGTCAACTCAGTGGGGCTGTCCTTGAACAAAGAAATTCTATATAGACTAACATTCATGTGATTTTGTCGAATTGATTAGCTGATTTAATCAACATGTCTGTGAGACTGAGTATCTCCAGAAAGAATCACACAAAAGCACCACTTTAAATCGTGTGTTTGCCAGAGATGTGCTCATAAGTTTCTTGGAAATAAGTCATTCTGCATGAAAAAAAGCATTAACAAGACTCGGTCAAAACCGAGTATATGGCTGGACCGTATATGGTCAAGTCTGTGAATTTGTGGCTAAATTGTTATACAAAGTGGTCATGTCTGTAATGTTTTATGAACAGTTTTTTCCACTTATATATTAATGTTTGATTGAAAGCCAACTTATAATGAAGCAAATGACATTCAGTAATAGTAAATGGTCACATTTACTAGTCAGTATATTATACATTTTATACAAGGTGAAAAGGTATTAGTATGACATACAGTATGCAAGGTTAAAAGTATTTCAGTATTTTATTAAAGCATGTGTATCAAAAGCATTCATCATATAAGTGGTGTTAAATATATACATACTTCGCGAAAGTTTATCAGCGTTGAGATATCCCCGCTGTCATCACTGACGTTGTTGCTGCCGTATTTATTCCTAGATGGAGTGTTATTAGCCGGGCGCTGATTGATCCGAACTCCATTCAGAAAACAAGCATTTTAAAAGTTGTTTGCTGGTCGTCATGGTAACAGACCCGACAAAGTATGAATTCAGACTTTTTACTAATCAGCATCATAATGTAGTTATTTCGGCACACTTTGATCCGTTTACAACAACGTCGCTGCCGTATTTATCCCTAGATGACGTTATGTTGAGTGTTGACGGAGCAGCTGGTGTTATCACAGCCTGGCGTTGATCGATCCGAACTCCGTTCAGAAAACAAGCATTTTAAAAGTTGTTTGCTTGTTGTGTTGCGGACAGACTTGACAAAGAATGAATTATGTCTTTTTACAAATCGACATCATTATGTTGTTATTTCGGCATCATTTTGATCCGTTTTATTGCAATAAATCACAGCACAGTCTGTTTATTTTGGGTTCATACCGCAGTAGTGACGTGTGGCTGCTAGATAGTCAGTTCATGGCGGAAATGGAGGAAAGCGAAGCGAAAATTTGTACCGTAACACAATACGAGGCACAACATAACGTAACTTAAACGAACATAAACAATAGCACATGCACAACAACAGCGCTATGTAATGTTACATTGAACCGCTGACACGCTCCCCAGAAAACGTAAACACGGAACTGTTCTCCGCCTTTTCATTTTGAAAGAGCAACGACCAATGAGGAAGCTCCAGCAACCCCAGCCGACCAATCCTGTAACTCTATCACTCAGTCACTCACTCACTCAGTCAGTCAGTCACTCACTCAGTGACAGACTTTTGCGTTTGTAGGGCTGGCCCTCTGTGGTCCAGCCAAAAAAAACACTAATCGACGAAGTTCAAACTGAGGGGTCAGCCCTACAACCCAGTAACCTGAACAGCCCTTTTGTTAGCTTTGTTAGCTGGTTATAAACAGATAAAATAACTGACGTTATACATTAACACAAACTAGAGATAAAGACAACGCTGTTGGCCAGGAGCGGAGGACCTCCAATATGGCCGCTGCAGGCTACTTTACATGACCTTAAAAAGGCTTCTGTATGCTACAGTCCATTAATTTAAGAGGAGTGTTAAGTTTACACTACACAGACAGGAGCCGGCAACATAAACCTAAAGTTAAACAGAGGAGATGGACTACTGCCAACAAGATGCACCTTATCCTACTCTTTATCACATTTACTGTAGCTGCAGTCACACACTGTAATCCAACAGGAACATAAAGAGACTCAGAGGAAAGAGTAGTACTTTAAACATCGACAGATAGAAAACACGTCTCCGTGTCTAGACATGGGAAAGAAAAGATGCAAGAAAGGTAGAAGAAAGGAAAAGAAAGAGATTAGGGTGGGAAGGTATGAGTGATGACAAAGTGAGAAGCGAGAAAGGAAAGGAGAAGGAAGGGGAAGGAGGATGACAAGAAGGAGAGGAGAAAGAACCCACCTATAAGGATGGAGGCGATACTGGCAGGAGAGAGGCCTAGCGGCGGGCGCTGAGGCTCGTCCCTGGCCGTCTGAGATTCCCCACAGACGGTCTGGAGGTAGGAGGTGAAGGCGTGGCTGAGGGCGGCGCCGAGCTGACACCAACGCGTCGACCGGTCGACCGACACTCTGCCCAGCACCAACTGGCTGCTGGTGACGCCCTTCGCCTCCTCCTCCAGTGCCTCCACGGGACACATGGACCCCGCTCCTCCTCCGCCCGGACACTGGAGACGCACCAGGACCCGGTACGAGTCTGGAAGAGAGGAGGGGGGAGAGGGAATGGAGGGAATAATGTCACAGCAGGTACAGATATTTAATGTTAAACTTGATAATAGTCTTGGGCCAATCAAGTGATGGGCAAAAGGCTTACGTAGTGCCAGAATACGTATTACATCATATTAAATGTAATATAATGCATGTTTTGATTCAGAGACCCCTAGCGACATAAAATTACATATTGTGCATTTAAGTGATGATAATAAAATTGATAATTAAGTTGTAGATAGTTATTATATTACAGTAATTGTTAATCGATGATTGATCAGTAGTTCAGTCATTATAGAAGATTAGGCCACTGAAAATGTGTTAACCATCTCTGGTTTGTGTGTAAGATCAATTTAGTCAAAATCAAATCAGATAACAGCAAGAAAAGTTTAATAAATCTCCAGAGCTAACTAGTGTATTATTAAACATTTTATACTGTATTTGTTGAAGGAAAATATAATCAAAAGGCTTCAATGAACAATCGTACCTCTGCTTAAGTTTAGAGAGGAAAAAAATTCCACCTTCCCTGATTATATTGAGAATTTTGAAACAGATATATTACACATACTTTCATAGTATTTTTTCTTATTTTTATTAAAATTTTTCTATTGCAGTTATTTTAATGCCCTCTTAATATGTTTATTGTATGCACCAAACACCAAGGCAAATTCCTTGTATGTGTAAACCTACTTGGCAAGAAACATTATTCTGATTCTGACTGTTGTTAATATCAAACTGTGGACCTCCATCTCTGTTTTGCAACCTGTGAGATCGCTAATATTTTTTTGCAATGTTGGACGATGTCCAACATCGTCATGTCCCCAAATCAGCAACGGTGAGTAAAATTATATTGTAACCAACAAGAATTATACCCTGAAATGATCAAATAAGACCCAAGTGGTTAAGAAGCAGAATTCATCTTAAGGCATAAAACTAATGTGCAAACACAAACACACACACACACACACACACACACACACACACACACACACACACACACACAAGGAGAGGTCACTCACGGAGGTTTTCAAGTAGATCTTTGCAGTCATCAGTTGCCACGTCGTGAATAGTGCGATTACACTTGTCCCTCCTCTCGATGTCCTGCTCACTGTGGCTGCAGAGCACCTCCAGACACTCCTACACAACACACAGAAAACAAAACAAAGATGCTTTTTTTCGGAGGGGACGGGTTACGTTGCCTTCGTGAGTATACTGTAATAGTACAGGCTGTTTGACCACAGACACGAGTATCTCTGCAACACAAGCTCTGGTGTGTTATGAAAGCACAGATCAATGAGCGGTGGTCTTCATTTATATTCAAGTCAGACACTCGGTGTAGTCTAGTCTGGTGTCTCCTGCTTTTGTTTGAGACGAGTGGGACGTTGCAGCCAGCAAGGTCAGCTGTCCCATCGTCCTGCTGCTGTGGAGGCTGACGGCAGCGCTGGACATTAGTGGTAGAGAGTCGGTGTAGTGTACATAAGACATAGACAGCAGAATAGCAGAAGATCAGTAGTGAAAGCAGGAAGATGACTTAATGTAACACCACCGAGATTAAAGCTGCTTTTTTTTAGGTTTTTGGCGGCTCAATCTCACCTTGAGGCCCAGGGCAGCAGCCATGTGTGCAGCCGTCCAGCCGTCACTGTTGGCCTGGTTCAGCAGGGCAGCGGGCAGCGCCAGGGTGGCGGTGGGGTCAGGGGTCACAGTGGGGTCACCCTCGGTCGGGTGGCAGAGGAGGAGACGCAGCGTGTCCACGTGTCCGGAACGCACGGCCGCGTGGAGAGCCGTGCAGCCGTCCTGCAGAGAGGTAACGGTGAGGTTTATGTGTTACTGCTCAATTCATACAAAACTCTCTGACTGAAGTTCATTCACTGAGAGAAATGAGAGAATATTTTGAATTGCTAACGTTTGTGCAAAGTAGAAATAATGTGATAAACAGGAAGGCAATCAAAATATTAGAACAAGTATCGTTAAATACCCTAACGAGACCTACAGTGGTCGAAACATGTTGGCTTTTTTAATGATTTAGCCACTACAGTAGAGGCTTTTTAATATTTCCTTCCTCGATGTTACTTGCTCTAATCTTTTGGAGTGCCTTCCTGTTTATCTTGTTTTTTCCCCCGTTTTCCAAGAGCACCCGAGACGTTTTTGATCTACGGTTGAGTACACAGAGCAACCAGTCATCTCTCTTTCCTAGAAGTAATGTGATTTTGATTCTCATGCTGCCTTTCAGGGAATAACATCACACAATAATTCGATTACAAGTCGAGAAAGGTTGAGAACTGTCCACTAATGACACATGCAGGTTCACACTAGAGCGGCAGCTAATGTTTACCTACATTATCGATTAGTCTGCCAATTATTTGGTCTATAAAATGTCAGATATTTTATAGTACAAATTGACATATTTAAACACTTTGTTTTGTTTAACCAACAATCCAAAACCGCAAAAGATTCAGTCTACTTTAGTAGGATACTAAGAAAATATTCAATATTCATATATTAAAAGCAGTTTTAGGCATTTCTGGTATTTATTTATTGTTGCAGATTCATTCTCTGTCGACTAATTAACTAATTGTTTCAGCTATAGGTCAAACATACATTCAAGCATACATAATAGAAACAGAATCCTTCACCAGAACAACTCATTTTAAGCTGATTTCCACCTGCATTTGATGCTTCCACTCCGACAAAACTAATGTTTTCTGATCACTGCAGTTCACTATATTGGAATTACATAATTTGGGTATCACTGTAAAGCTGTGACTCTTGTGGATCCAATGAGCCCAACTGTATTCATGTGTGATGATGTTAGTCCCCATAGGAGCCATTTCACTGTAGTGAGACCATTTTTTGAAACTTGACCTCACTGTATAAAATGACCTGTGGTGACCTCTAGGATAATCACAGCCTCATGAAACTTTACAGCCACAAACTAGAGACCTAGAGCATTCAGAGAATGGATGGATCAAACTAGAGACCTAGAGCATTCAGAGGATGGATGGATCAAACTAGAGACCTAGAGCATTCAGAGGATGGATGGATCAAACTAGAGACCTAGAGCATTCAGAGGATGGATGGATCAAACTAGAGACCTAGAGCATTCAGAGGATGGATGGCTTTCCTAGCTAGATTGACAATAAGGGGATTTCTGAGCAGTTTACACAACAGAAGTGCTCGCTATCCAATCGCCGACAAATGCAATTCTTGCAGAAGTTTTTGACACCAAATCACAGCATGGCTTTTTCTATGGTGTTCCTCAAGGTCTTCGTGTCTTAATGTGGTATTCTGGAGGGATTATTGATCATTTTTTATTAATTCTTGAGTGGTAAAAAATGGTTAAATTTAGAACCAAATCTGTGTAACAAATGGAATCAACCCATACATTTCTGCAACAAGTTATCAAATCCAAACACCAACGATCAATAAACTCCCTGATAAAATAAATAATATTATAATAAAATAATAAAAATACAAATAAAAACTGAGAAAAATAAACTGTACTGTACATTCAGACCGTCTTCTTCTCCTCCTCCTCCTCCTCCTCCTCCTCCTCCTCCGTGTTAAATCGTTACGTTTGACCCAACACACACCGGCCGACACTTTTTGGTGTCTAAAAATACATCGGTGCTGAAGAGGTCAGATATGCTACAGAGACTTTGCCAGCTCCTCTGGCTCAGCAGGGAAGCCAGGCTGAATGTAGAACAAAAGCAGGTACAGTAACTAAATATAGGGTCTCTTCTCACATGCTTCCACAGCAACCAAGAGGCCCCTATGGTTACCATGGAGACCCAAGAAGCCCATACATCAATTAGCTTGCACCAATCAGACGACCGAACCCCCCCGAGATTACTTGTGAAGTAGTAGTAGTGGAGAAGTGTGAAAAAATGTGAGAAATGCCAAGGAACTAATGTGAAGGAATTACATTTAGTGGATTTTTTTTTACCTAATACTTGCTCAGATTATAGTCTTTATAAATGGATTTAAACTCCGGAAATAATAACAAAAAAATAGGGAAATTAATAACTGTCTGGAGCAGATGACAGTGATGATCAAATGGCACAAAGATCCATAGCATTTTAATTAGAAAGCCACATTCCTGTGTCTCTATTACAATTTATTGTCTGTATTTTGGCCCTTAAATTAGATCAGATTAAATCAGATCATCAGCGTATTTTTTACAAATTAAAAGACCTTTTTTCAGGCTGTAATACCTGGAACAAAACCAGTCCAACTTTGAAAGATGTTGCCTCTGGGTCCTTAAAGAAAATGCACTTTTTGGTCAGATTAAGGCTCTAACATTTAAGCTTCAAACTTAAACTCATCTGGGACTAGTTTTCAGAAAACCCTAGAACACATTTGTGCCATAACTCAAAATATAAATCTAATCTAGAAACAAGAATCCAAGCACAATGTAGACTACTATACTGTACTAACTGTACCAAGTCAACTAACTTTATTTCCTGATATTTAAATCTGAAGCAGTACGCGTGCGACCGGTGTCCAGCGTGGCGGAGCAGACTCACCGTGGTGGTGCACGAGCGATCGGCTCCGGCGCTGAGCAGGACCTGGACGCAGTCCAGCCTTCCTGCCTCGCAGGCCAGGAAGACGGAGGTCTGTCCCCCCGCCGGCGCCGCCGAGTCCACAGCAGCTCCTGCAGACAGCAGCGCCTCCACACAGCTGGAGGGAGGGAGGGGGCGACGTTAGAAACATGTGTACCAACATATAACTAAATAAATATACACATACTGTATTAACTCATATATGAAGAGGATGTCTGGCAGATTATTGCTTGATAATATTAGTTCATTTGGTATAGTAAGAAATGTGCTAATCCTTCAACTTTTAGGTCATTGCTATATCTGTATTGACAGTGACTCATTATTATGAAGCAGTGTAAACACCTGGGTACGCGTCTTTCTGAACTTTCTATTTTAATTTTATCTTACTGAACTCAAAAAAAATTATTAGT
The DNA here is from genome assembly GCA_916701645.2 of Sebastolobus alascanus. Classification (NCBI taxonomy): domain Eukaryota; kingdom Metazoa; phylum Chordata; class Actinopteri; order Perciformes; family Sebastidae; genus Sebastolobus; species Sebastolobus alascanus. Next base: position 23,905 of record CAKAOJ020000276.1, read on the forward strand.
TTGTCTCACATATGTAAATATATATATACAGTATATATACTGTATATACACACACACATACATGCTTAAGTACATATGCAGTGTACATGCCAAGGAAATTTAAGTGCTATTGCTATAAACTGCAGCAATAAATGTTTTATGAGATTTTAATTTTTATTACGGCTGTCAATCGATTAAAATATTTAATCACGATTAATCGCATGATTGTCCATAGTTAATCACAAATTAATCACACATTTTTTAATCCGTTCAAAATGTACCTTAAAGGGAGATTTTTCAAGTATTTAATACTCTTATCAACATGGGAGTGGACAAATATGCTGCTTTATGCAAATGCATGTATATATTTATTATTGGAAATCAATTAACAACACAAAACAATGACAGATATTGTCCAGAAACCCTCACAGGTACTGCATTTAGCACAAAAATATGCATTTGTGTCTTATGATAGTTATTAACACTTAATTTCCGGTCAAATCTACTGTTGAATATTTGCAGTCAACTTATACAGTACATACTATTATAACTGTCATCCTTGACAATAAAGTTTATTTTCAGCTGTAACTTAATTACAATGACCTAATAACCAGAAATATTTCCTAAAATGTTTATTTGTTTTATCAACTCAGTACTGTTATCATACATATAGTATAATTATATCATTCTTAAATATTGATTTTGGCATAAAAAGAAAAATCAATTAAAAAGTTCACGCTCTAAAACACATACTTAATATGACACAATACGTGTAGTGATTAATCCCACAAAATTATTCATTATTCCATTTCAACAATAATTATTATTAGTTATTCTCAGATGGATAACGCTGTTTGTTGTGTGTAGAGGTTTGTGTGTGACACTGGAGACAGACAGAAGAACACGTCAGCCTGTGGCGCTGCGTCGCGCCGCGAAGCTTCGAAGCCCAAAAGGTGATATTCAGGACAGCCCTAGATTACACACACACATACACACTAAAGTTGTGCGTCGGGGCGCCACCTGTTCAGAGACGAGGGAAGACATCCATCAGACCTTCAACCAGTAGGAAGAGAGATCATCTGAGGAAAACTGAGCCGGTCTGAGTCACGACCACCGAAAAAAAACAGTTAACCCCATAAAATAAACTCCCAGTGTGTGTGTGTGTGTGTGTGTGTGTATGTGTGTGTATGTGTGTGTGTGTGTGTGTGTGTGTGTGTGTGTGTGTGTGTGTGTGTGTGTGTGTGTGTGTGTGTGTGTGTGTGTGTGTGTGTGTGTGTGTGTGTGTGTGTGTGTGTGTGTGTGTGTGTGTGTCAGCATGCCTTTTGGATATCCCCACTCTATAAATAACGCTGTGATCAGATATTACAACACTGCACATTCCCCAGCTGGTCCTGGGCATCGTGTTTTTGGCACAACACAAACACACATCTCTATAGTTAACAGCCTCTCCTGCTGTACGCTTCATCCCACCAATACATCGGGATCAATGCGCCTGATCAGAACCGACTGTCTGTGTAGTGTAGGAGCGGTTAATAATTAATAATGAGAGCTTGAAGATAAACCACCGATCAGCAGACATGAAATCAAGCTGCAGACATTAACGACAGCTGCCCAGTTGAAGTGAACCATAGCCGTGGTGGGAAATCACCCAATAAAGCTTCACAGTCTATATACTGTGTGCCACAAAGCCACCAGTTCATACTGGTGTGGTGACGGTACCGAGCAGACACGCTGGGCCCCAAAACCCAACATGGTTACCGGCGTTACCGGTCTTATTTCACACTTGGGAGGTTCCAGCTGCGCTCGTCTCACAGCAAAATATGTGATATGAGTCATAGATTGAAAACACTGGGCCAATGTGATGCACTAAGAGACAGAGGTCAAGCACCAAATTCATGCAACCACAGGTATCATAGTGACATGCCCCACAAGGCTAAACATATACAGGGTTCCTTCTCCTTTTTCAAAGTCAAATTCAAGCACTTTCCAAGCATTTTCAAGCTTTTCCAGCACCTTACAGCTGTGGTAAATTACGTAAGGGATAATGCCCAACGAGGTGTCCATTATCAGGGATTATTACACGGCTCTGTTGAATACTGGATTCTGATTGGTCAATCATGGCTTTCTACGCTCTGTTATTTCTTTATAGCAGACCGTTGCTATGTATAGCAGACCGTTACTATGTATAGCAGACCGTTACTATGTATAGCAGACCGTTGCAATGTATAGCAGACCGTTGCAATGTATAACAGACCTTTGCTATTTAATAGCAGACCGTTGCTATGTATAGCAGACCGTTGCTATAAGCAGACTGTTGCTATACATAGCAGACCGTTGCTATGTATAGCAGACCGTTGTTATGTATAGCAGACCGTTGCTATGTATAGCAGACCGTTGCTATGTATAGCAGACCGTTGCTATGTATAGCAGAACATTGCTATGTATAGCAGACCGTTACTGTGTATAACAGACCGTTGCTGTGTATAGCATACCGTTGCTATATATAGCAGACCGTTGCTATGTATAGCAGACCGTTGCTATGTATAGCAGACCGTTGCTATGTATAACAGACCGTTGCTATGTATAGCAGACCGTTGCTATATATAGCAGACCGTTGCTATGTTTAGCAGACCGTTGCTATGTATAGCAGACCGTTGCTATGTATAGCAGACCGTTACTATGTATAACAGACCGTTGCTGTGTATAACAGACCGTTGCTATGTATAGCAGACCGTTGCTATGTATAGCAGACCGTTACTGTGTATAACAGACCGTTGCTGTGTATAACAGACCGTTGCTATGTATAACAGACCGTTGCTATGTATAGCATACCGTTGCTATTTATAACAGAGCGTTGCTATATATATATATAGCAGACCATTGCTATGTATAGCAGCTGACGCGAGGTGCCCTGTCGGCGTTTATTTCATAACAACAATCAGCTCCTTTAGCCCTTTCTATAAAATGTATACAAAATATTGTGCAAATCAAAACAAACCAATGAAGCTTTTCCATCACCTTACAGCTGGAAGCCATACACTTTATTTCCATATTTCCCTTCTTCATCACATTAAATCAAATATATGACATATTTGGGGTTACGACTGTTTTTTTGGTAACAGCTGGAATTAGTGGTGAATCAATTGGCTGATTAATTGATGAGTCCATCAACGGAAAAATAAGCAAAACAAAATTTTGACAAATGATTAACCGTTTATGTCATTTATTGAGGTAAAATACCAAACATTTACCGGTTCTAGCTTCTCAATTGTGACGATGATGATGTGATGATGATTGTTTTTTATCATTGTGAATTAAATCTCTTTGAGTTTTGGACTGCTGGTCAGACAAAAGCAATTTGAAGATGACAGTTTGGGCTCTGGAGACTTACGGATGGCATTTTATAGACTAAATAATGAACTAATTAATAAAAAAAAAAAATGGCATATGAGCTCACCTGCTGTGGCCGTGGGCGGCAGCAAAGTGTAAAGGTGTGAATCCATTTTCATCGGAGACGTCAGCAGGCGTTCCCGAAGACAGCAGCAGCTTCACACACTCTGACAGAGACAGAGAAGGAAACATGGTCATGTTGAAGCCTTTAGAATTAACAAAATACATTAATTTTAGCCTACAACATCATAAAAACTACATAACCCTTGTTCAGATAGCTTCTGCTCCACTAGCCTCAGCCAGACTGTGTGGTTTCTCATAGAGGGTTTCTTTAACTGCTTGTTTTGAAAAGATGAAAACTGCCTTTTTCTGTTCAATAAGCTGAAATAAATACAATTTCAGAACCTCCTCATTTTAAAAACAACAAAAGATAAATCAACAATAATTGTCTTGGCATTCGACTAATACAATTCTCATGAGTTCTAGCCACAAAGATGGTGTTTTATCTTTGTATAAAATGACAAGTTGTCCAAATTTTACCCTTGAGTACAATAGTACAGTAGCCATTTATCTTCAGAAGATGGAGAGAAATCCACAGAACAAATTTTCCAGTTTCTCAGAAAGACTGATGAATGAGACCTTTTATGAGAAGCTAGTGGAACAAACCAGAAGTGGGGCAGGACTTCAGCTCTCTCTAGTGCATGTGACATCTGCCTATACTAAAATAGTTTCATATATATATATATATATATCAGCACATCAGGCACTATGGAGCCTCCAGAAAAAAACAGGACAGAATGAAGACAGAGTGAATTCTGCATTAAATGTAATACATCAAGTTTTCTTTCTTTATGAAAAAAATAAACATTTATTCTCAAATTGCTCTTTAATAACATTCATATGTCTGTTGCTTGGCTTCCTACTGCACGTTACTCGATGTACGTTTTATGTTCCCGTTGTTGCTTTACTGTCAATTTTACAAATATTCTGACATTGAACACTCTTGAAATATTTAATCGCAAATTAATTGCACATTTTCTATCTGTTTAATTTAGTAAATAATTTTAGTATTTAATACTCTTATCAACATGGGAGTGGACAAATAAGCTGCTTTATGCAAATGTATGTATATATTTAATATTGGAAATCAATTAACAACACAAAACAATGACAGATATTGTCCAGAAACCCTCACAGGTACTGCATTTAGCATAACAAATATATGCTCAAATCATAACATGGCAAACTGCAGCCCAACAGGCAACAACAGCTGTCAGTGTGTCAGTGTGCTGACTTGACTATGACTTGCCCCAAACTGCATGTGATTATCATAAAGTGGGCATGTCTGTAAAGGGGAGACTCGTGGGTACCCATAGAACCCATTTTCATTCACATGTCTGGAGGTCAGAGATCAAGGGACCCCTTTGAAAATGGCCATGCCAGGTTTTCCTCGCTAAAATTTTGCGTATGTTCTAAGCATTATTTAGCTTCCTTCTAGACAAGCTGAAAGACATGGTTGATACCGATGGATTCCTTAGGTTCACATGATGCCACTATCTTTACTCTAGCTGAGCCCGCTACAACCTCTGAAAGATCAATATATGCGTTAAAGCGTTAAACGAATTTTAGTTTTTATTGCGTTAACTTTGACAGTCCTAGATTAAATGTATAAACGTATGTCTGTTTTGGGAAAGGAGAAGAGGTAAACGGGGATCAGGTGAGATGGAAAACTCTGAGGAAAAGCAACGGACAATGAAATATTGATGGGAGAAAGACTAAAGTCTGTGTTAGTGTGAGTGTGTGTGTGTGTGTGTGTGTGTGTGTGTGTGTGTGTGTGTGTGTGTGTCCTCTCTGTGTAGATCCACCTATAATCCTTCAGCACAGCTGTCCTTCAGCTGCATTAGTCGTGTTCATGGATCAACGCTCCTCCACTGACAGAGTGTTACTAAACATCTCAGCAGGGAAGCACATCCTGATAGACCTGCAGTGTGTGTGTGTGTGTGTGTGTGTGTGTGTGTGTAAACAGATTTACATGCATTAATTATTCTGTGTGCGTGTGTGTGTCAACTGAGCGAGCATGTAGGTTACAGCCCTGACATGACGGTCCATCTCATTTAATGGCAGCCAGCATAATGGGATCAGCTGCAGCTCAGACAATTACAGACATTACAGCAGCACACGGAGAGTGTTTATCTATCAGGTCTTTGTCCTCTCAATGCATCTTCATATAGCTGAAGGCACGTCCAAGTAACTGCTTGGCAATGCTACTGCATGCTAGATATTTAGTAATAATCTGTCACCTGGATCACTTGAACCAGTTGCAACTAAATGACTAAAAAGAGAAAATCTCCTTTATGGAGGCACATTGTGTCCAGTCTCGTATCAACGTAAACCTTCTTTCTACTCTTCATTTAATAGGAAGTCAACTGAGCAACCTAACGATTCCTCATGCATATACCGTACATGAGATGCTAAACGTTTGCAGAACCTCGGCCTGGATTTCCTTCACTAAAGCATGCACTGCGAGGCAAACTGCATGCAAGTGGAAATATTTTATTCAAACTGACAACAAACTGAACATTAGCATCTCATTTTCTTCCCACTAAAAGCTCAAAATCATGTTTAATTTAGCTGAAATGACAATCCCAGACTGAGTTTCTGCAGAGACTATTAGTTGTGGTAAGAAAGCAGGTGGCAGGGAGGCTTTGTGGTTTTAAGTCTCTCTTAAAAACAGAAATGTCACAGGTTTGATGTCTGGAACATTGAAGTCATGTTCCTTCTGAAGGAGGACAAATAACGCTCAAAACTTATGCTAAATTTTGCCGAGGAAAAACCGGCATAGCCATTTTCAAAAGGGGTCCCTTGACCTCTGACCTCAAGATATGTGAATGTAAATGGGTTCTATGGGTACCCACGAGTCTCCCCTTTACAGACATGCCCACTTTATGATAATCACATGCAGTTTGGGGCAAGTCGTAGTCAAGTCAGAGTATGAATAGAGTGTGTGTGTTTATTCATGCTGCATATCTTATTTATGTATTTATAGATTGAATTTATAATCTTTATCATGGTGGTGTCTTATGATCCTTATGTTTAATTCATATCAGAACAATCAATCCTGTGTGAGACCTTTGTTTGTATTTGAGTGTATCACCCTCTCTCTATCGATCAATATGGATCAAAACAAGCCTCTGAGCGCTCCTAGAAGACTACTCTTTAAAATCAATCATCCAGCCAACCGCTGACCAAAACCACAGACGGGGATTACGAGTACTGCTGGTGGCCAGAGGCTAACGCCATGATGCTAACACACGCTAACTGCTATCAGACACACCGGAGGAGCGGACGGGCCACGACTCTAATGTTTTGAATTTGGACTGTAGTATGAATTTTAAACTCTAGTTACGTGCTTCGACCTTCCCTTCATCCAGAGCAAATACTCTACCATGTGCTGACATTTTTACTTCTGTGGATATTTCGTATCATAGCAACCAGATGCCACCGAAGCACCTCAGCTGTAAAAACAAAACCTCATTGCCCTTCTGTGTCCGGCATTTAACACAAAACAAGTATTTCATTAGTTTTAAAACTGTCATCTTTCACATTTACAAAGCAACAATATACCTAATAAAAGCCTTAAAATAAAGCTTGTTTATGAAGCACTAAAATAAGGATAAATGATGTACTTAGGCCGCATATCGTGCTGTTGAGACAATCATTATCACCGCAGGGGAAATTCCTTCACCGTGAAAGCCCTACCCGAGACGGCAGCAATCCTTTGTCCATTTCTAGCTTCATCAATACCAGCAGTACCTTAATAATAGTAATTTTACCCCTTAAATGCCAACCAGCATTGATGAATCAAATGTCAGTTACCTTTGTGTCCATTCTGAGCAGCAGCGAACAAGGCAGAGGTTTGGTTGTGGTTGTGGTAGAGGTGGTGGTCTTGGTCAAGATGATTGGGCTTGTCCTCCATGGCGGTGGTGGGGGTGGTGTTGGTGGACGTGGAGGTGGTGGTGGTAGTGGTGGTGGTGATGGTGGTCGGGTCTGGTTGGTTAAGCAGCATTGACAATAAAGTGACATTTCCCTGGGAAGCAGCTTGGGGGAGCAGGGGGCGCCCGCCGTCCAGGGCAGCAGGCCCTCCGCCGCTTAGAGAGGAGACTACGGAGGGACACCAGCCTGCAGGGGGAAGGAGGAGCAGGAGCAGTACAGGTTAAACTACGAGGAGGAGGAGGAGCAGGAGGAAGAGGAGGCTTCTAGAAGTGCTGTGCACGGGAGAGCGAGGGTGCAAGAAGGTGGATGGGTTGGAAGGGGAGGAGAGCACACTTCAGTTCCTCACATACTGTGGTACAGTCTCTTTTGTCTGAGCAGCAGGCAGGAGGTACTGTAGTTAAATAAACTTTTCCAGTGAGAACAAGCTCATGTTGTGCAGCCAAACATTGTTCAAACATCCATATTATAGATCCCAATTTTTCAAAGATACCAGATATGTCAGGCTGAATTTGGGGGAACTGTTTATAAAAAATGAGGCAAAAGATATCTACGATATTTCCATTTATTTATGTTTCTTGTATATATTTTTTATTTTTTTTATTATTATTGTTAGGGAATTTTTTCGTATTTTTTTGTACATTTTTGTATCATTATATTTTGTATTATTATTTGTATGGTATTTTTATTGTATTTTTATTTAATTCTATAATTATGTTTCTTGTACATTATTCATTATTTAATTTAAATTTGTATTATTTTTATGGTATCTTTTCATATTTTTATTGTATTTTTCTTTTATTCTATATTTAAGTTCCTTGTACATATTTTTATTATTTTTATTATTATTTTCATGGTATTCTTTCATATTTTTATTGTATTTTTCTTCTATTTTATTATTTTATTTGTATCATTATTTTTATTGTATTTTTTCATATTTTTATTGTATTTTCTTCTATTCTGTATTTAGGTTTCTTGATTTTTGCAATACTTGATTTTTATTATTTTTATTATTATTATTTTATTATTTATTTTTGTTTTATTTTTAAACCTCTAAAAGAAGCCACCCAGTTGGTTTGTGTTGCTGTAGCCTGAAGCTATTCGTGGCTAAATCCCATGTGGTGGTGGTGGTTATGTTATGACCATATCAGAAGGATTACAGGAGGATTACGGGGTAAAACAGGTAAACAGGTAAAGTGACATACTGAGGTTTTGTTTCAGCCTTAGCTGGAACTCATCCAGCAACACTGTGGTGGTTAAAGCTCAACCACAGAGATTATCTCTCCCTTCAGATCTGCTGCTGGAAATATCTGCTTAACCAATTTGAAGTTACAACCTGTTACCTTCTTATTTAACCTCTTTAAAATCCCGATTTCCCCTTTTTAAAGCACTTTAAATGTTTAGTTTCTATAAATGAAGAAAACAACCTTTTTCACACTGCATGCATCAGCGTGTATGCTTTTTCATTGAAGGAAAATTCTGCCTACATTGAACTTAAAATCACGCAGGAACCCTCTGATGAAATGTAACTGAATCAACATCTGAGGTGCGCTGCAGCCTGGACAAAAGAGTCTGTCATCGCATCAGATTAACAGTGAGATGATGGATAGCATTCATCTTTCAGAACCATCATTCAACCACAATATTCACACAGTGGATACATAGAAATACATACATTATTTAGTAGGATACTGTTGCAATTAAACAGGATTATTTTAAGTGATAAAGCACAACAAACAGACAGACAGATGAAGAAAAGAACAGAAAAAAGACTTCATTACTAAACCCAACAACTTTGCTACAACTAACATGCTAAAGGCTAGAGATGCTTCTTTTAACCATGGTTTTATACGGCTGTTCTGACCTGGGGAAGGTTAAATATGAGTTAGAAAAAGGCAGAATGGAGAATTTCAGTGCAGAAATTTGTCTCACAGACTGAAGGGAGAGATACAAAAGAGACTAAAAGAAAAAGTGCAGCAGACATTCTCAAGGACGTAGATAATGGCAGCCGCTATGGTTGCACTTCCTGTCTGTCAGTGGGTGGCGGCGGTGATTGGAATAAAAAGGGCAAAAGCAACAAAAACATAGCTGGCTGCTGACAGGTGAGACTGTGGATCTGCTTTGAAACTGTGATAAATAAATTAAATGTCTGTGAAGTAGCAGAAATCCCCCAAAACTACTTCAGAAGTTTGTATTTGGGAGATGCTGCAATCGAATGCAACCCGAAAGGTTGGCAACACCGCTGTTAACACTACTTTTTTTTACCTGAGATCAGTGTGCATTAACAAATTTATCATTATTTTATGCCTATAGAGGCTTTAATCTAACCTTTAAATATCAGTAAATAACATTTGGGGGTCAGGACACACCCAGAGGAGCAATAATCAAGACAATCTACAAAAACATGATATAAATGTCAAGAGTGCCATATTCTTAATGATTCGTTTTCTACATCATTTTAGGTCTTTTGTTCTTGTAAAGCACTTTGTTATGTGACTAAATAGAGCAGCTATATATTTTTCGGTAACTAATAAGTATTTAAATACAAAGAAAGTATTTACCTACTTATTTACCATTGGTAATTACCAAATAATATACTACTATGTACCATGTATTGACTGGGTAAATACTTGATAGTTAGGGGACTGTAAAAGGAAGGGTTACCTATTTTTCTATCTGCATGCAAAAGAACAGTACTTTCAAAAATGCAAATGTACTTTGTCACATTTCACAGGTACATTTCAGGATAATTCCAGTTTATTACAGCGTGGGTCTTAATGTATTCCTATGTTTCGTCATCATTTCTTTCACATACGTTACTGCGAACGCAGCAGCATTACTAACACGAAGAAGACTGGGCAAGAAACACGAGCAGCCGGACGATCAGATGAGCCGATAGTTAATTTTATTCCCATGGTCTAATGGTGTGTTCACACTAAGAGCGAAACAAACTTTTTGTATGACGCAATTACATACAAAGTCAATGCAAAGAGGTGAAATTCACGTGACGCTGTGTCGCAAAAGCCCATCAGCGTTGAGTTCCTCCTCCTGTCGTCACTGACTTCGTTGAATCAGAAATGGAGGACTGTGTCTGTGGTCACCCAGAGCTACGATAGTACATCATATCTGTGCAGAGATCGGACCAAACTCTGTATATAAGTGTATGTGTATAAACCACAGACTGTCTATGGTAGAAAAAACAACGTCGCTGCTGTATTTATGCCTAGATGACTTTATGTTGAGTGTTGATGAAGCAGCTGCATAGCCTGGCACTGATCGATCCAAACTCCATTCAGAAAACAAGCATTTTAAAAGTTGTTTGATTGTCGTCTTGACAAATACCTGACAAAGCATGAATTCAGATTTTTTACAGATCGGCATCATTATGTTGTTATTTCGGCATCATTTTGATCTGTTTATTGCAATTAAATCACAGCACAATCTATTTTGGGTTCATACCGCAGTAGCGATGTGTTGCTTGCTAGATACAGCCGGTGCAATGGCACTGTATGTGAATACAGCTCGCTGCCGGGTGATGTTATGAACCCAAACACGACGGCGTTTGGTTCTCTAACATATCTTGACTTCTACAACATGTACGAAGCAGCAACAGTGGTTATTTCCTCCATGGTTGATGGTGGAAAGAAAAGTTGTTGGTAACTATGGAAATAAAACCAACGTTGTAATAAACTGGAAATACTCTGTAATCAAACTACACAGTAAAATCAAGCATAGCACTGAAAGCACATCAGAAGGTGAATATAGTTAATGGAAGCTGAAACAGGAAGAGTGCAGGAAGTAGAGGAGCGGTCATGGCATGCTACTGGAGGATGGAAACGGGAAGGGGAGGAGAGAGCAGCCTCTGGCATCAGCTTCAGAGAGGACAGGGGTTACTGGACCTACAAACCAATCTGAATACAGGAGAGAGGGGGGGACGGGGAAGTCTGCTTTGCCTCAACTCACCCTGACGTGCTCCTTCTGCTGTGGGACGGCTAACCTCTAGTGTCTGAGCAACATGTTAGCGACATGTTGATACTGATACCGACCGGGCTAACGTGACAACATGGGAGACGAAAGGTGCCCAGAGAGAGGACACATTAAGGGCAGAGAAGGAGAGATGAGTAGAGAGAGAGAAAGCAGTGAGGTTGAGGGATAGGAGTCAGTGACTTAAACTGAGTTGACCCGTGTGCTATTCTGCGTCTCATTCCTGTGGTTAGACCAGTTTGCCTGTGACCTGATCGCCATACTTGCCAACCTTGAGACCTTAAAGAACAGGGAGGATTTCAAAGCCAAAGCGGGGGCCAGAAAAATTGGAGTTTCAGAGACTTTGTTTCCTGCATTCTGGTGACTTTAAAAGAGTGAAAATAACAAAATAATATGTACACTGCGACAGCAGTTTCATGTTAAAAACTGAATAATTTGCCCCTCTGGTGTGAACTTGGCGTGTGAATCTCTAGGACAAACTAATATTCATCCGTTTTTATTTATTTGTGTTCCTGCTTGAGTATTTCTTTCTCTTATTACTCTCCATTTCTCTCACTCACTGAAGGTCCTTTCAGACACAGCGCGATAACGCCACCACTGCGCTCTGAAACCTGTTATTTCCAATGGCTTGCGCCGCGCCACGACGGCTTTTCGCTGCATCGAGCAAAGCCCAACTTTGGGCGCTGCACTCTGTGGCGAGCGCAGCTTAAACATGAGCTCAAACTGCGCAGTGTCGGGAGCATAGACTGCTCTCTTCCGCCGGGAAACGACAGTTGGTGTAGCTCTATTGTCGTCCGGGTGGAAACAGTAGGATTTATAGACGCTGTTCAGCTCCAGAAAAAGGCTGAGATAACGAAAATTAAAAAAAAATTGTGAAAATTTCTCATAAATCGGGAGAAATACGGGAGAACTGTGACACCGGGAGGAAACCGGGAGAGGGCGATGAAAAACGTGAGTCTCCTGGGAAAATCAGGAGGGTTGGCAAGTATGCTGATCGCTATGCTATGCTATGCTATGCTATGCTATGCTATGCTATGCTATGCTATGCTATGCTATGCTAGCGGCGTGGAAAGACAGTGGAAGAAAAGAGGCAGTGGGGAGAACTGGAGGGAGGTGGAGCGTGGAGGAGCCCCTTTACCTGATGCTGTTGCCAGGGGGCTGCCTGCGGAGGCTCGGGGGCTACGGGAGGATGAAGCACTAATGGAAGAGGAGGTGGAGGGGGGGTTTATGGAGGAGGGGCTACTGACAGTGGTGGCAGGGCTGATGACGGGGGGGCACTCTGCACATGCTGCTGCCGGCTGACGCTGAGGGCCCCGGCCAGGCCCCGAGGAGCGGGAGGGGGGGCAGGCACCCACCTGAGAGGCCGTCAGGGCCGGGACCAGGTCCAGGGCGGGTTTGGGCGGCAACTGGGGCGTGGCCGGTTTCAGCCCGGCCCCTGGGGAGCGGCTGCTGTCCCCCACCCCCTTGATGGGTGGATGAGGAGGAGAGGGGGTCTGGGAAAGCCCTGGCTTTTTGGGAGGGATAGGGGGAGGGTTCCCCCGGTCGATCCTGGCCACCGTGGGCGACTTGAGGCCGATGGGATGGCTCAGGCGGCCGGGAAAAGGGCCTCCCTCTGAGGCGGAGTGGGGCAGGCCCGGACGCAGGGGTCCACCGCCTCCTGCTGGGGGGCTGGTGAAGCGAGAGAGGACCTGTGTGACGGTGTGGCGTGCTTGCTGTTTGGCGGCAAAGTTGTCACGGTTGGTGGGGGAGAGGTCACGGGCCGGAGGACTCTGGGACGACGTGCCGTTTTGGTCCTGTTCCTGGAACTTGTAGCGGGCCGCCTGGACACGGGGGCTGACTCCGCTGGGTAAGCCGTGGGGGGCTTGGCCCTCGGAGCCGTTCTCTGTCTGTGTCAGTCCTCCTGAGCTGCTGTGGACGATCCCCCGGCCGCTCGTCTTTGGCAGACTCAGGCCCACATAGTTGGCAGGGGTTGGTTTGACGGGTGTAGTGAGGGGGTTCTTCTTGGGACCCTCCACCTCAGTGGGGGGCAGGTCCGTTTGGCAAGACGCCGTTCGAGAGCTGATGGGCTCTGTGGCTACGGAAACAGACGTCAGAGCTTTAGGTTTGGGTGGCGTGCTGGTGGCAGCAGCAGCAGGTTCTGCTCCGGCAGCAGCAGCAGCAGCAGCAGCAGCAGCAGCAGCAGCAGCAGGCTGGGTGACGGCGGCACCATCCTTCCCATCGCCCCGTTCAGTCCTGAGCTGCTCCACCTGCTGCCGCAGACTCTGGCTCTCGACCTCCTCGCGGCCCAGCCTGGCGCGCAGCTGTTCCCGCTCCGTGTCAAACTCCGACAGCTGCTTCTCCATCTTGGCCTCCATCTGTTGGCTACGCTGCCGCTCGGTGCTCAGCTCCTCCTGCAGCCGGCCAGAGGCGCGACTCTCCTCGTCCAGGCGAGCCTGGAGCTCGTCGAAGCGCTGCGACTCCTCCACCACCCGCGTGGCGAGCTGCTTGCACTCGCGCACCAACATCATGACAATGTGCTTGTTCTTCTCGCGCTCGTCCTTCAGCTGCGCCGTCAGCTTGCGGTGATCCTGCTCCAGACTCTGGAGCTGCAGCTTCTCCATCTCCAGCTGGAAGAAACAATACACACACAGTCAGGGGAAAGTAGATCAACGCAGTATCACACAATCACACAAGAACAGGTACCAAGAGATCATATCAGGGGTTTGAGATATCTGAGTTGGGCTTGGTAGATCTACACTAAAGACTACAGCTCACCCGAATGCTTCGAAGCTTCCACCATTGCCATGGTAACCCACCTCCTAATACACCATTGCCATGGTAATCCACCTCCTAATCAGTATTGGAATGCTTCATTTTTTCCCCCCCATTTTTTAAGTATGTAATAATAATGTATAAATCCCCAAATAGCATAGCCCATGAAATAAGGAATAAACCGACAATATTATTCACTATTACTATTCAATATGAATTATATTAGTTATTCTCAGACGGATATCGCTGTTTGTTGTGTGTAGAGGTGTGTGTGTACAGTGGTGCTGCAGCGGCACTGCAACGGGGGAGATGGAGACAGACAGACATAAGACAGTGTCAGCCTTCTACTTTGCGCCGTGCCTCGAAGCTTCGAATACCTTCAAAAATGTATAAATTACCGAAGCTTCGAAGCCCCAAAAAATGGTATTCGGGACAGCCTTACTAAAGACACAACCTTCATGTAATGCTGAAATGATGATTAGTCAATTAATAAAATTAGCTATACTTTGCTGTTTTTCTCCGTTTTAAAATCATTGAAATTTGAATCTTTTATTACCATCTTCTGATAATGTAAAGTATATATTAGGGCTGTCAGACGATTCAAACATTTAATCGCGATTAATTTCAAATTAATCACAAATGTTTTATCTGTTCAAAATGTACCTTAAAGGGAGATTTGTCAAGTATTTAATACTTTTATCAACATGGGAGTGGACAAATATGCTGCTTTATGAAAATGTATTTATATATTTATTATTGGAAATCAATTAACAACACAAAACAATTGTTGTGAGATAAACCACGACAGGGCGATGCCGCCACCCGATGTGAGCGCGTAATTTTTATTTCACAACAATGACCCGCTAGCTGTACATTATCCCTCTTATTACACGGCTATTAAGTTAAGAAATCAATAATTTGACACAAAAAGTGGTCCGCCAGAGTCCGACATAAGAGCAGCGCCCATAGCAACGGTCTGCTATACATAGCAACGGTTTGCTATAAAGAAATAACAGACTGTAGAACGCCGTGATTGACCAATCAGAATTGAGTAGTATTAAGTATTTAATACTCTTATCAACATCGGAGTGGACAAATATGCTGCTTTATGCAAATGTATGTATATATTTAATATTGGAAATCAATTAACAACACAAAACAATGACAGATATTGTCCAGAAACCCTCACAGGTACTGCATTTAGCATAAAACAATATGCTCAAATCATAACATGGCAAACTGCAGCCCAACAGGCAACAACAGCTGTCAGTGTGTCAGTGTGCTGACTTGACTATGACTTGACCCCAAACTGCATGTGATTATCATAAAGTGGGCATGTCTGTAAAGGGGAGACTCGTGGGTACCCATAGAACCCATTTACATTCACATACCTGGAGGTCAGAGATCAAGGGACTGAAAATGGCCATGCCAGTTTTTCCTCGCCAAAATTAAGTGTAAGTTTGGTGCGTTATTTAACCTCCTTCGCTAAAGCTAGTATGACATAGTTGGTACCAATGGATTCGACAGGTTTTCTAGTCTCATATGATACCAGTATCTTCACTCTAGCTTTATAACTGAGCCCGCTACAACCTAAAAATCACAATTTGCGTTAAAGAAATTAGTGGCGTTAAAACAAATTTGCGTTACCGCTTTATTTCCGCGTTAACTTTGACAGCCCTAGAGCATATATGAGATCAAGATCACGTGTTTTCAGTTACAGAATTACCAATTGAATGCGGTGTACATGTGACACACTGACATCTTTTTCCTACTCATTTTTAACACAGATCATCTGCAATCAATCAGAGCAGCACCCACACAGACTGTACATACTGTTCATGCTCCGTGAGCCTCACATGTATGTCAAACATCCAATATCTCTCTCTCAGACATATTTCACAGACATCATCCTGATGCCACCTGTCTCACCGGCAACCCATCTATGACACGCTGCCTATCTCTCAGCACACGGGGGCATCACGTGCATCCTGAAAATATCACCCATTAACCTGAATGACACAGAGAATGTCGGGGTACGAACGCGGCGTTTTATTTCAGTCTGTAATTGAGTATCAGATAGAAAATGCAACTGCTTGCATTCTGCGGTAATGCGAGCGTCCGAATTTGAAGTCGTCACAAAGCAAAAAAATTAGCCGGAAATGGTTTTCTCCAGAAGACGAGCCAGATTAATGAAATGAGCCAGACAAAACAGCTCGATTAAATAGACGGGCAAAATAGACGGATAAGCAGATATTTACACAAATAGACACACTATTAATCCACGGGGTGGCTCGGGGGAAAGAGTCTAATTTATCTATTCAGAGAGACACGGCGTCTCTGCATACGGTTGAATTTCGATGACTTGTCAAAGCCCCGGTCTCTATATCTGGAGCGTCGCTGCTATTGTTAGCTCGGAGCTGCTTCACAGAGGGTAACGAGGCTTAACCGGGGCTCTCCACCTGATTGCCAAGACCCCATCGCTCTAACAAGCCTCAAACAAAAGAGTCGACACCACCCCTGTCCCAAACCAGACCCCCCCCCCCCTCCCTTCCCCGGTGTCCTCCTCCACTTCCCCAGCTCCAAACCACCAGGGAGTACATATCACCACCAGCTGATGCTGAGGAGGAGCGAGGAGTTTATAAGCAAAGGGGAGCGCCAGTCGTTACTCAAAGGAGGCGCTACGACTAGCTGCTAATTGGGTGAGGATTACGTCTGTTGTAAGTCAGCCTAATGCCTCGGAAGAACAAATTCAGGGATGCTGTGAAGGCGGTGACACGCGGGGCAGCGGGGACTGAAACCAGGCAGGAGTTTGTCGGCTATGGCAACAAATAGCAAACGCCACCACTGATTGCAATATGACCCAGATGCACTGCTGGAGAAGCTTCTGAAAATCTTTCGACCTCTTGATCTATAAAAGGGGGCCAGTAAACAGAAGTGCTCATTAGATGGTCAAACAGCTCACAGCTTTACCATATCGGCTGCCTCCGGTAATTTATGAAACTTTCCGAAATCGACAATCGAGACATTCGCGCCCACTTCCCACAGTGATTGGTCAGGTGTCTATCTCTTCTTTCTCATTCTTTACACAACTATCTCTGTCACTTTGCACATGTGCCTCACAGCAAGAGGGTCGCAGGTTCAGACCCGGCTTGGAGTTTGCATGTTCTCCCCGTGTCAGCGTGGGTTTTCTCCGGGTTCTCCGGTTTCCTCCCACAGTCCAAAGACATGCAGGTTAGGTTAATTGTTGACTGTAAATGTCCCGTAGGTGTGAATGGTTGTCTGTCTCTGTGTGTCAGCCCTGTGATAGTCTGGCGACCTGTCCAGGGTGTACCCCGCCTTCGCCCAATGTCAGCTGGGATCGGCTCCAGCCCCCCCGCGACCCTGAATAGGATAAGCGGTTACAGATAATGGATGGATGGCTGCATGTGTACAAACATATGCAACACTATAAATAAATGCCTTCCAGGAGAATCTGAAAGAATTCAGCTTTTCACCTTCTAGTGTGGCCGTTTGTAACAGCTATAAACACACGTCTTACGAACTAGCTCTTTAAAAGCATTACCTAACTATAAGTCACCAGGATGCCCCTAAAATCATTTTTATTTAAATCAGGAGAGTGCATGAAGACTCTTTTCCAGCATCTGCCTCACATACATACAGTTCAGACCGTCCACACTGGGAGCGGCCAAGTATAACAAGACGTCTAAAAACAGCAGCAGCTACATAACTTCCTCTGAGGTGTAACTGCAGACGGAGGGATGTTTATCTCCTTTTGAATCCAGGACAGGGATCTGAAATAGCAAACTTATTAAGTTTTAAGGGCCGTCCAAACCAGGAATAATAACTATAACGACAAATAAAGCGATAACGATGTTAGCATCCGCACTGATGTACAATAACGTTTTGTAAACAGTGGCGCAGAGCACGTGCTGAGAAAAGGGATCACTGAGAAAGGTTTAAAATTATGTTTACAAAACATATAGGGCATACTGATACACATTCAAATGACCTACATGTACAGAGCTAGTTATTTAAATAATAACCAGCAGGAGGTGATAATAATCATCAGTTTCGTTTTCCTGGTCAGAAACTACAGATACAACATTTATTGAGGACTTGATTTTACTCTTGCTTTTGTAAAACAGAAAATAAAATAGTTATGTATAAACCTCAGCAGGATTTGGTGTCGAAGCGAAAAGCAAACGCGCCTATTTGGCAATATTTCAGATTTAAACCCAATGCTATAAGGGAATCAGCTCTTTTGCTGGATGCAAATAACGGCAGAGAATCCTACTTTGCATTCAGACAAACCTCTTGTGAGACTGTTTCCCTTGTTTGATTATTTAATGCAGCATAATGAAGACATCGACCTTTACTGAGCTAGTGTGTGCAGTTACAACCACACAGCAAAGTGCATATAATCATGCTTGTCATCCATAATATGCGTCTCTCTCCCGACAACTATAGAGTGAAATAATAATGATGTTAAACTCATTTTTGTGGAGATACCTCGGAGGCACCTCAGGTACCTGAGATATCCCCCCACCGCTTACTGAAATATTCAAATAAAGCTTAGAAGTGGAGTCTTTCCCTTACAGGTCTATCCTTACACCTGAAGAGCTGCAGCTCCGAGGTATCAGCTAGCATGGCGGCAGAATAAAGCTGCTTATTCAGCGACTGTGGAGGATTGGGGATGAAAGACGGAGGAAGTGAAGGAGGAAGCCTCGGGACTATTTTAAGAAAAAGGAATTTCAGCACCGGCGGTCGTGACCTTGCTTCCAAATTCAGCCTCGCAACACTTTGGCAGCATGTTTACCCACAAAACCCAACAAATACAGCGCGTCTTCGTCACTGATGAGTGTTGCTAGAAGAGGAGGGGGGGGGGGTCTTCCTCCAAATTCATGACCGATTCATGTAGGAGGAGAGGAGGGAGTCTTCATTATGCCCATAAACCCATTCAGAGTGTTACGTATAACTGCCTGCAGCTCTGCCTAAGACTTCATGGATAATTCAACAGCTTACTCACAGGACAACGACTAGAGCGGAAACGGACGGAAGAGATAAAGATAGCACGGACAATCCGGGTGAAATTCACTCTACCCAGCAACCAGAAGATCCCACCGAGCACACGGAGCATGTGTCATTTAGCAGCGTCGGTTTGTTGTTGTATCATACGTTCCAACAAAACCATTTATCCCCGCATGACGGGTTCGGACCCTGTTGTTGACGAGTTAGGCACAACTGTGCAATCAGTGGTGACACGGTGACTCATCCTGTGCTAAAGAGGGTAACCGTTGTTTTGTGGTGGCTGGTTTTAAGCACATTTTCAGGGTCAAATGAAGAAAATAACCTCTCAAGGTCAAAGTCTCGCGTAGCTTTGTTTGGGCAGGGTTTCCTTATGAGTGTTTAGGTGAAATGTGGGTCTTTTATTTAGATTTAGTCTTAGCCTTAAGACAAAAATGCTTAGTTTTAATCACATTTTAGTCATTTTTATCCTTTATAGTTTTAGTCGACGACAACTCAAAATGTTTTAGTCCAGTTTCAGTCGTTGAAAAGCCATGTGATTCTAGTCAAAAAGTTTTCTCTCTAAATTTTGTCAGCTATTTAATCTTAGTCCTGTTCAGTCATCAGATTATATTGAATATTTCTGTCGCTTTAGTCAAACCTATCTCACATAAAATGTTATCTTATCATTATCTGATGAAAACATCAGGATAAATGATGAAGCTTTGCAGTTAGTTCGAGACCTCCTGACTGACTGAGCTCATTAATGATACGCAGTTCAGTCGCACTCATCGGTCTGTTATGAGAGCCAACCCGCCCACCCAACATGTAAAACAAAGCAAAAGTGAGCATGGCTCATATACCCCCCACTCACTGCTTGACCCCTACTAAAGTAGGGCCAAAGGTTTTGCACATTTGGAACTAAAAACCGCCTTTTTTAAGACACGTAAAAGCTTCAAAATTCACGAGTGGGGTATTTACTGATGTATTTTATGTCGTAGAACAAATCGTTAAAATCTCTTTAGTTTGTGTTAACCACAGATCTTATTCATCGAACTAAAAACTCATTGAAAAAACCCACTGACTTCCAGACGAGGGAACCAGAAGTGTAGAAATGCTAACTCATTTCCTGGTTTTAGGACTCATTCCTGTCGGACTCTATTAAATTGAGAGATTGTTTCATAACAAGTCAGAAGTTCCTCACAGTAACTTTAAGCAAACTTCTCAAATACTGGTTCATTAATGACACTAAATAAACATTTTTTTATTGCCCAAACTATGGCAACAAACACATTTCAATATCAGTACCCAGCACAAGTGGTCACAATCGGGCCAAAACTCACCAAATAAACTGAGATATTGAACGCTGATATTTGATGGATGGAAGCAAACACACTGAGCCACGAACCCAAAATCTATTTAACCAGCTTTCCTGTCAAAACACACCACTTCCTACCTCTCCCTTCCTTCCACACCTCCTCCTCCTCCTCCTCCTCATCATCATCATCATCATCTGTGTGTGTGTGGTTAAATGTTCCATTTAAACTTTATCATCTCTGTTATTATTACAGAGTTCAGGGACAGGACACACACACACACACACACAACACACACACACACACACACACACACACACACACACACACACACACACACACACACACACACACACACACACACACACACACACACACACACATTCATTCTGCCAGCGTATCATCCAAACACTTTCACACAGATATTCCCCAACAGAGAGAGGAGGGGGGGGGGGGGTAGAAATGGGACAGGGCCACAGCAGACATCTGGCTGCCCAGTTAATCAGGTCCACATAATCCTACAGAGACCTACACTCGTATACACACACAGTCAACCATCAAAAATAGAACTGACACACCAGAAAATTACACACAACATACACACACTGTTATTCCGATCCTCCGAATTTAAATACACACCAACAACGTTAACACACACAGAGAAGCGCACCGTTCTCTCCCTCTGGAGGGTTTCAGCCACAGAGATTTGCGTCATGTGTAAATAAACACAATCTGTGGTTAAACAGAAGAAATCTCTCCTCCACATAAGCTTCTTTTATTTACCGTCATTCAATCTGACTCACAGCAGTTAAACTGAACTTATAGAAACACGGTCAGAAATGAGGATATTTTGTATAAATGTAATTGTGCTGTAGCTGTATGGCTCAAAAGATGAAGATTTTAGGTCATCTGTTGGTCCAACAAATATTTAGTAGTAGTCGATACCAATAACAATGATATTCCATGATTCTCGATACCCAATACGATACCTCGGTAAAAAATAAAAGTCAAACAATAAATCCCATGTACTTCAACATCCACTCTTTTATTACATAAAAGTTTCTCGCAAAAAAATACATTTTAAAAGATTATATTTGAACTAGGACTGTCAATCGATTAAAATATTTAATCGTGACTAATCGCAAAAATTAATCACACATTTTTTATCTGTTCAAAATGTACCTTAAAGGGAGATTTGTCAAGTATTTAATACTCTTATCAACATGGGAGTGGGCAAATATGTTTGCTTTACGCAAATGTATGTATATATTTATTATTGGAAATCAATTAACAACACAAAACAATGACAGATATTGTCCAGAAACCCTCACAGGTACTGCATTTAGCATAAAAAATATGCTCAAATCATAACATGGCAAACTGCAGCCCAACAGGCAACAACAGCTGTCAGTGTGTCAGTGTGCTGACTTGACTATGACTTGCCCCCCAAACTGCATGTGATTATCATAAAGTGGGCATGTCTGTAAAGGGGAGACTCGTGGGTACCCATAGAACCCATTTTCATTCACATATCTTGAGGTCAGAGGTCAAGGGAGCGTTATTTAACCTCCTTCAAGACAAAATACTATGACACGGTTCACTCTAGCTTTAAAACTGAGCAAACCTAAAAATCTGAGCAACCTAAAAATCACAAGTTGGGTTAATGCATTAAAGAAATTAGTGCCGTTAAATAAATTTGCAACGCGTTATTATTGCGTTAACTTTGTGGTCGGTTAAGTGGAGCAGCGAGAGACAAGGGCAACAAGGACTATAAAGTCTGCAGAGAGCGCTGGAGGGGAGAGAACTTAGAAAACAAATAAAAAAATCACTCCAGTGTTTTACTGCTGCACGCTCTCATCGGCCACTATTTCTAATTATTATTTTCTCCACAACATAATATCAACGATCCACATTCCATTCATAAATTTCTGTTTAAAATAATCGCGATGAGAAAGACAGGAAGCAGCTGAATTAAGACTTATGAAACAACACAAACAATAGGATTTCTGTGCCGTCTCTCAATGCTAACGGGAACAAGACTGTAACAGACTCCGGCCGTGATGCCCAAACTTTATTATCATTGGCCCAACGAATGTGATGTGTGACCCCGCCTGACCTTGAACTCCAATAGAGTCTCAACTGACATCGACACTAGACAACTTAGTTGAAATTAACTTTCATGTGTGATTTGTCTTTTGTTCCCAACTCAAACAACTTTCACTAATAGAAACCCTCCTCCTCCCTCTCCTCCCTCTCTCCTCCCTCTCTCCTTCCTCCCTCCTCCCTCCTCCCTCCTCCCTCCTCCCTCCTCCTCCCTCCGTGTCTTACCCTCTTCTGGCGGCTCTCGGCGGCGGCGAGCTGGGCAGACATGCGTTCCTGCATCTTCCTGCAGTGGGCCATGACGGCCTCCAGGACGGAGATGGGGCTGGAGCCCAGGGGCCGCCGCTCCTTGTCTCCTCCGGGGACGCCGCACTCAAAGTCCCTCTGAAGCGCCAGGAAGGGGTCGGTCAGGCTGTAGTGACCGTACCGCTCTTGGAGAAACACCTCCTTCCTCTGAGCCTGGAGACCAACAGAAGGAGGGGAGAGAGCATTATTTAACTTGTTTAAAATGTGCATCAAAAACATTTTTGCTTTACAAACTTTATATACTAGTGGGATATACTGCAATGTACAGTAGTCCTGCATAAACAACCAGTAATAAATGTGACAGCTGATTTTAAAAACAGCACTCATATGTTATTCATATACTGTATGACCATATTTGAGACTCCCACCAAGGAGTCCCAAGATTAATCTTTATGAGTGTGAGATGATCAAAGAAACAAAAACAACAAAAAAAATACATTTCTGTTACTAAAAATAACGTGTTTTCTACACTTGCATTTTTTTTTTATCCCTCCAGGACTCTAAAAATCATTCAAATGAGACAATGTAAGAAGGAAAAACTGCTCCACTAATTGAGGCATTACAACTTGTGATGAGGACGAATGTGGAGGAGACATTGCTGCATTTTAAAGCCCCTGAAAACTTGTTTTAAGTATTTAAATATTCATGATTTAACAAGCAACAATAAAGTTAAAATCAGGGGGAAAAAACATCCTTAAGTATAACTTATTAAGAGTTACCACAGACAGATTTTTCTCATGTAAAACAACCACAACTATTTTAACTTTGACAGGGATGTTTGTACATGTCAACCCAGTCCCTACAAAATTATGCATCAATGCAACTAAACTGTATTCTCAATTACGTTTCGAGGGAAATGTATTTTCTCATGGATTATGGTCTCAGTTTTAAACTGTTTTAAAGTTAAACATGTTGTTAACGTTGTAAATTACGAGTATTAGGGCCACATTGAGGGAAAAGTTAAATCTGAGATTTCGAGAATAAAGTCATAACATTACGAGAATAAAGTCATAGGTTTACGAAAAGTTGTAATATTATGAGAATAAAGTCAAAAGTTTAAGAGAAAAAAGTTGTATTATTATGAGAATAAAGTCATAATATTATAAAGTAGTAATTTAACGTGTTATTTTAGAGGGGAAATAGAGCAGCGTGCCGCCTGTGTGAAAATGAGGAACGTGGAGCATCTTGTGAAGTTGTACTTTAGTTTAGGTTTCACAAATAACGAAATACTTCATCTTTTGGCACATCAGCACCACATTATCATCAGTATCAGGACCTTGAAAAGATTGTGCAAGAAACTGTGTTTATTCCGAAGAAAGAATTATTGTAATATTACGACATTTTTTTTTTTTTTTTTTTAAATATTATGACTTTATTCTCATTAAATTACGACATTTTTCTCGTAATATTATGTAATTATTAAGTAATATAATATTAATACAACTCTTTAAGTCCAAGCAACATCAGCACCCAGTCCCTACCTCGCCCTCATCCCCAGGCCTCACTCCCTCCCCTGTCCTGTGGTTCAGGAGGAAGTCCGGTCCATCAGGCCACGCTGTGGACCCTGAACTGAAAACCCCCCCCCCCCACTCGCCCCTGACCGCTGTGAGCCCGCCTGCCTGTCTCCACAACCACTCAGCACCGCAGCGGACACGGCAGCTCTCAGGTTACAGACAGATGGAGATGGAGTCCTCTGAGCTGGTCAGGGGTTTGAACTGGGCATCACAGCCAGACCAGGTATCATACGAGGCCTCAACTGAGCAAAACAAACTGCCTTTTGTGGATAACTACACAACTACATCAGCCTCAACTGACTGCAAACCGCCATCAACGGCTGAAAGATTCTTCGTCTGTACAGCTGCAGCCGCTCATGTTTATCATTCATCTTCTAGCTTCGACTTCCAGCAGAATGTAAACACAACGACGTTCAGCAGATGAATCGGCGAGCTTTCCAAACAGCACGTGAACACAGCAGCATAATGGTAACGGCCAAAAAAACAAAGAAAACAACAATAGTAAACTTATTCGGCAGAGAGAGACTCAGACAAATCTGCATAAAAGCTTTTGTGGAAAATAAATTCACACTTGACGCTAACTTCCTTGTGCATTCACATGCTTTTCAGAATAAATGTTATCGGCCACACTGGACAATATTTAGATGTTGATTTTACACATTCACAGGGCTGAACACTGCACACCATGAACCAGTAAAGTTAACCATCTGAGACCCACAATACAACCATTTTTGCCTTTTTTAGGGGGGTACAGGGGGTCTTTAGGGGGAGATAGCAGGTCAACAGTAGATGTCACATAGAAGTGGTGTACATCATCTGAAAGCTGGGAACCTGAAGATTAATTTGAGATGCAGCTCAGCACTGTGTGTCAAACTGTTCTAGTCATAAATCAGAAATAAACATGAATGAATGAATTATTTAAAATACATTGTGTTAGGGCTTAGAACGTTATGATAGAAGTATGTGATGGCCATCCCGTTGCTCTATTATGTCTCAATAATTGCTTGCAGCAATTTCTGGGTTGTTACATAGATTTGGTGCTAAATTGAACCATTTTTTATCACTCCAGAATAAAAATGATTAATAATCCCTCCAAAATACCACATTAAGACACCAAGACCTTGAGGAACACCAGAGAAAAAGCCATGCTGTGATTTGGTATCAAAAATTTTTGACATTTTGAACACTTCTGTTGTGTAAACTGCTCAGAAACCCCCTTATTGTCAATCTAGCTAGGAAAGCCATCCATCCTCTGAATGCTCTAGGTCTCTAGTTTGTGGCTGTAAAGTTTCATGAGGCTGTGATTATCCTAGAGGTCACCACAGGTCATTTTATACAGTGACGTCAAGTTTAAAAAAATGCTCTCACTACAATGAAATGGCTCCTATGGGGACTAACATCATCACACATGAATACAGTTTGGCTCATTGGATCCACAAGAGTCTCAGCTTTACAGTGATACCAAATTTATGTAATTCAAAAACTGTTTACGGACCCCAGTATGCAGAAATATTCAAATACACCACTTTAGAACAGGCAAAAATAACATTTATACTGCATTAAAAAAAACTGCATGTTTTTGCCCCAAACTGCATGTGATTATCATAAAGTGGGCATGTCTGCAAGATGCAAAACTAGGAGTGATAAGTGAGTTTATGTTTTGTTGTTCACAAATATAATGTCAATAAAGCTGAATTGAATTGAGTTATATACCCAAACCTGCACTTAAAGTGGGTGGATTTAGGGTTTGTTTTTAGATTTAGTCCAGTGTTTTACAAACTGCTGCTCCAAGCAGAAGCCGCTGGCACCGGTTGGCCCCCCCCCGAGTACAGTTCAGTAACATTAGCCTTGTCAAACCTGCTCTTAATCATTCTGACCACAACCAGATGACCACTCGCGGTAATCCAATGGTCAAATTATACCCGACCAAAACCCACTTGGCTGCAGACAGAACGGCAGCTGCACAGATACCAAACCCTCTGACCAGAGGAGGTGGTGACAGAGAGAATAACTGAAACATCCAGAAACACATTCACACAGACAGAGATGCAGAATTCAGAGTATGAGAGGAATCAGTAAAACACTTCACATCGATTTAAAATAGAGATTAACCGCTATTATAAAAGATCAAAATGTACCTTAAGGGGAGATTTGTCAAGTATTTAATACTCTTATCAACATGGGAGTGGACAAATATGTTGCTTTATGCAAATGTATGTATATATTTATTACTGGAAATCAATTAACACAAAACAATGACAAATATTGTCCAGAAACCCTCACAGGTACTGCATTTAGCATAAAACAATGTGCTCAAATCATAACATGGCAAACTGCAGCCCAACAGGCAACAACAGCTGTCAGTGTGTCAGTGTGCTGACTTGACTATGACTTGCCCCAAACTGCATGTGATTATCATAAAGTGGGCATGTCTGTAAAGGGGAAACTCGTGGGTACCCGTAGAACCCATTTTCATTCACATATCTTGAGGTCAGAGGTCAAGGGACCCCTTTGAAAATGGCCATGCCAGTTTTTCCTCGCCAACATTCAGCCTAAGTTTGGAGCGTTATTTACCCTCCTTCCCGACAAGCTAGCATGACATGGTTGGAAGCTCTAAACTGAGCCCGCTACAATCGCAAGTTGCATTAATGCATTAAAGAAAAGCAAGCAAGCAAAACAACCATCAGAGCTGCAGGTTTTCAAATCCATAAAATCTTTCACAAGTCAATAACGAAGGCCAAGCAGCTTTCTCTTTCACAATTTCATCTCCCGTTTTCGAAGGTTTTATTTATAAGAGTCATGATTCATATCTATCAGCAGCAGAAGGTTGGTGAGGGAGGAATATTTAATAACTGGGCGAGAGACATTTAA
Organism: Sebastolobus alascanus; assembly: GCA_916701645.2. Classification (NCBI taxonomy): domain Eukaryota; kingdom Metazoa; phylum Chordata; class Actinopteri; order Perciformes; family Sebastidae; genus Sebastolobus; species Sebastolobus alascanus. The sequence continues at coordinate 51,110 of CAKAOJ020000276.1, forward strand.
ATGAAACGTGGAGGCGAGAAGAAGACAAAAGAGCCCGGAGTGTGAGAGACTGAAGAACGGAGAGCAGAGACAAAGAGGAACGAACGAGCGACGGGAAGGTGTTGCCAGACGCTTCGCCAAAGAAGGAGATGGAGTTTGGAGAGTCAAACAATACAGACTCAACACACACTCACAAAGAGCACAGAGTGGGAAGATTGATGGTGAATCCCAAGAAGAGTGAGGCAGCTCTTGATGCTGATGGCTCACTGAGAGCAGGCCAATATAAACACAGAACTGAGAGAGGAACAGAAACAATAAAAAGATAGAAAATTATTCAGGAAAAAAAAGAAAATATGCATGAGAAAAGGAAAAAGAAATGGTGTGGAAATTTTTAGAAAAAGGGGGAATCAAACAGCTGAATTAATCTCCATATATCTCTAATAAACACACATGTTGTTTCTATGTGGTGTTTATGTTGTTTTTTTTTAGGTTTTTATATCATTCTGTAGCTTCCCAGTGGTGATCTTTATGTATTCAAATCCGAACATTCAAATTTTGCTCGAAATATGAATGTTTTAGCTTCAAAATGCTATTTTCCCAAGAATTTCTAAAACCTTTTTCCCAAGCGACCTGACGTAGGTTTCTGCATGATGACCCTGCTACATATACAGTATATATACATCCTTATAGTCAGTGTATTAATGTTACATACAGTAACTTAGATGGCAGTCGACATGCTCCCAGTTTGGAGAAGCAGACAGGAATACCAGCACAGAAGCTAAGCAATGTACTACTGTGTGGACGCCACGTTAGTTCGGATCCGAAAATCACACAATTAACAAGAACAAACTAACCGATCGATGCAGCGGTAGACCAGCAACTCCTGTGTTTTGCAATGCAAAATTACTGTTTTTGTGAATGGAGTCTGGGGGCTTTGAAGACAGCGATGTAACAGCTTCAGTTCCCCATCAGAAAGGGCTGTCTGATGGCGAGGTAAAGCAGTGAAATACTCTAAATGTAGCGTACACTTAAACTGATATTGATTTTTTTAGGGGGGTAAAACAGTTTTATCTGCTGCTCCCGTCCACAGCCGCTCTCCCTCACCGTCAGACAGCCCTTTCCTACAGGAAACCAGACTACATTCACAAAAACAGTAATTTTACTTCGCAGGGTATACATAGAACCCCGCTTCAGAAAATTCAGTTCTTTCCAAACTTAGCACAGCTAACTTTGACTCAGTTAGTGCTTGCGTTCACATTATTCATAACCTTATTGATTAGCTTACTTTCAAATAACTTGTTTTGTCTGATAAAACAGCAGTTAAGAAGCTGGAATCATAATGTTTGGTATCTTTATGACTTATTGATCATCAGAATAGTTGCCAATTACTCAGCTCTGAGCTGAAGAGATACAGCTGAAATACCCAGCAGCAGTGAAGGCACCATCTGATCTAGAGTAAATAATCCAAGGCGATGCAATGACATCTCAAACTATCCTCTGACTCCCAGGATCTTCCAGTAAATATTTACACCGAGCCAGAGACCATTACGGCTGCTGCTCTTCACCTCCACATCACCATCAGTACGCATCAGAACGAAGGTTTTTTTTATTTGTATAGCCTTTACAATCTGTACATGAAACGATACCCTCTCATCGGATAAGGATGATAAGGAGAGCAACACGACCTCCTCTTCACGCCAAATAGTTAGAGCCAGAGCAACACAACCATCTCTCCACGCCAGATAGATAGAGCCAGGGCAACACGACCTCCTCTCCACGCCAAATAGATAGAGCCAGAGCAACACAACCTCCTCTCCACGCCAGATAGATAGAGCCGGAGCAAGACGACCTCCTCTCCACGCCAAATAGATAGAGCCAGAGCAACACAACCTCCTCTCCACGCCAAATAGATAGAGCCAGAGCAAGACGATCTCCTCTCCACGCCAGATAGATAGAGCCAGAGCAACACGACCTCCTCTCCATGCCAGATAGATAGAGCCAGAGCAACACAACCACCTCTCCACGCCAAATAGATAGAGCCAGAACAACACGACCTCCTCTCCACAGCAAATAGATAGAGCCAGAGCAACACAACCTCCTCTCCACGCCAGATAGATTGAGCCAGAGCAACACAACAAAGTTAATGACCTTTTAATTCATAGTTTTTTAACGTTATCAAAGAAGGTAATTGGCTTAACCCCTGTCCTCAGAAACTTTCTCTTTCCTTACAAATGTCCGTGTCTTTGCATACAATTAATTTGTTAATTTTGCAAAGAAGTTCAACCTCTATTGTCAGTGACACCTAAACAAGCTCTAGTTGTTTATTGTTTATTAAAGCAACGCTTTCTGATATATGCACAAGTAAAGAGCTTGGCATGTTTCACTTCCTGTTTGGAGCTGTGGAAAGGTCCGTCAATATTTCCTGGTTGTGAGGCTCAGGGTCATGGGTCATCCTATTACAGTGTCCGGGTTCGAGCTAAATCCTTTGAGATCTCATCAGCTGTCGAACGCTGAGCTCCCCTGAGGCTCCATTGATCCCCCAGATCCATCGGTTGTCATTAGAGGAAAGCTTCAGCATACAGGGGAGTTTGACCAGAGCAAGTTTTGTTGTACTGATGTTTTTCTGCCGAAGCTTCCGAAAGAAAACATATTATTTTATTCAGTATCTTTATATTTTTGTTGCAATCATTTTGGAAAGTCTTATTGACATGAGCGTAGGATCAAACACTCTCTGATCTCTGATCACATCTAACTGCTCAAATCTTAACTCAAGATCCAATTACTAACTTTTTATAGAGATTCTCACTTCATCAGTGAAAGGAGTTGTCATGGAGATAGTTAGACGTTTCCATGACAACTCTGATAAAAAGCCATACAAATTGACCTGGAGTTGAGGGCATATCTTTAGCGGATTTAGCGGAACTTCGTAGTGGTATTTAGCGTTCTTCCCGACAAGCTGGCATGATATGCTTGGTACCAATGGATTCCTTAGGTTTTCTAGTTTCATATGATAGTATCTATGACAGTATCTTAAATCTAGCTTTAAAACTGAGCCCATTACAACCTCCAAATATCGATTGCGTTAAAGAAATTAGTGATGTTAAAACAAATTTGTGTTAACTCGTTATTATCGCGTTAACTTTGACAGCCCTAGTTTTGGATTGTCACATCTGGACAACTACACGTGTACACACCGATATAAGCTAAAGGTGTCACATGACACGACGTATGACATGCTGTAAATTTCAATTTAGACTGTGGATAAAACAAACACTGTTTCGGGGAAAGCTGCACTACAGACTGGATAACCCTTCCATACCAGCACATTAACAATTTAATTGAAACGAACGTCATGATACTATAGATTACATTTCTTTGGCTCAGATATTTCTGATGGCTCAGTTAGACAGTGAGGCTCTTTAAGGTCAGCTTGGACAGCGAGGGGGATTTAAACTGTCCAAAGTTTCAGTTTCACCGTGTGAACCGCAGCCAACTGAGGCCCTCCAGCAATCACAGTTAATTAGGTTTAAATAAGATGTTTACCCACTGGTTTGGACGGGGGGGTATTGTATTTACAACAGTGATACTATAGTATTTACAAGTGCAGCAGTGGTGGAGGGCTCGGAGTGAGACTTCTCAGTATTATTAGCATCAACCTTTACAGGCATGTTGCACTCAGTGGGCGAGGGGGTTCAGGGAACACAGCCAGACAGAGAGAGTTTAAACAGAGAAGGATCGCTGCGAGAGGAGATGGAGGAGAGTGGAAGACAGATGAGAGAGGTGGGGATATGACAAACGCTGCGAGGAAACAAATAAAATCTGATAAGAACAAAGAGAGCAGTGAAGCCTAGCAACCGGGGCACAGAAAGGCCCCTCAGCAGAAAGAAGCAAAGTCCTCCAAACTTTACACGGTGGAGAAAAGAGCGGCATGTATTCTCAATCTAACTCCATTCATGACTGTGTGAATATCAAGTCAGTGGCCGTCTGCCAATCTCCAGCTCTGATACAAAAAAACATCATGGGGTCAAACAGAGGAGCTGTTCATGTCCGGGAGAATACACAAGCAAACATTAGATCACAAGAGGAGGAAGTGCTGGAGGGCGCTCGATTCAAGTGTCTGACGCTCGAGATGCTGCTCGGGTTCAGAGTGCAACAGCAGAGGGTTTGAGAAAGAGCTGGAAATGTTTGGGGGGAAAACTTCGAAACAAGGGACAGTAAAAACTAGGGCTGGGACGATTCACCTCTCTCCTGATTCAATACTATCACGATACTTTGGTGCCAGAAGGCAAGAATTGAGATTTGATATTGCAAATTATTGTGATTTTTGTTAACTTTTTTAACACTAGACCATGAGGATAAAGTTGAATCATACACTTCTAGGGACTTTTACTTTGGAAAATATCTTAATTAATACAGTAAAAATGTTTGATTTTCAGCATGTATGTATACAGAGATGTCCTGAAGTCAAATATATCAGTCATTGTCAGGAATTATTTATTTCCAGCAACCCAAAACTCAAAGAATAAAGACATTTCCCTCACAAATTAGTGGTATTTTCTTTTTAATATATGAGGGACATGTAATGTTTTATACTTCTGGTGAATATAATCCAATTAATCTTATTTCCATATATGTGTTTGTATATACAGTTCCCTTTGTTAACACCTTATTTTGAAAACCGGACATAGTCACATGTGTGTACTTCAACTAACTTCTCAAAGTCTGTCTCTAGCTCTCCCGTCAGCTCCGTTCTCTTTATCCATCCATGGTCAGCTCCATCGGGGTTGTTTGAATGTATTTAACATAAATGTCAGTATATGGGTGCTCTACAGTTGTAGCGTCGGCCCATTTCACCACGGAGATGAGAGTGACGTCCGGCTCGACCGCACGTTACCGCGATACGATAATGTTTCCTGTCCATGACAGAGTTAGCATGTAGCTTTAGCCATGATGTCTAGCTCTGCTTTTCCTGTCAATGTGTGAAACCCAAAGTGTTTCCATACTTTACTGGATGTGTAGTGTTTACCACTTTGGATTTAACATGTGAGGGTGCAGGTCATATCGACACGGACCCTCCACTGTTTTCGTTTCGGTTCGGCTGTGGTTTGTTTTGGTTGACGGATACGGAACGGATATGACGTCATGTTACTCAGACTACAACAATATAAGCGGCACCTTCCTTCTACCTCCGCATAGACTTAAATGAAGCAGATATATCATTCTGGCATTAAAAAAATCAATTTCAACATCGTAAAAAAAAAAAAAAAAAAACGTGATACATAGGTGATTTGATTTTATTTCCCAGTCCTGGTAAAAACCAGAGTGAAAGAGAGAGACTCTTCACAGCAACACTAAACCTAATTAAGAAATGAGAAGAGAAAAAGAAACTTCCCCTTAATGTTGTTTAAAATTGTCCCTCACAATGTTCCGCAGGAAGCATGAAGACGGTCGTAATCTGATAAGCACTCAGTCTAATAGGTGTTTCGTTCCAAACGGACACTCTTCATCAGTTCTTCATCAGTTCTTCATCAGTTCCCTGATTCTCTCTGCCAGCGGACGCTTGTTCAGCACACAAGTGTTTTCTTCTTTAATTCACTAAGTCTGAGTCTAAGAAATCAATAGACAGAAGAATGTACATGGTGATGTGGAAGAAGTATGTTTTACACGTGTTGGTATATCTAGAAGTGCTAAGTCAAAGGCAACTAACTAACTAATCTAAAGCCAAGTCCAGTTGCCTTCGACTTCACTGCACTTCTAGATATGTATATAGAAGTAATGACACCGAGTATCTACATGGTTCAAATTAAGGACACTTGGCTTTAAAACCATGTTAATACTAGTGCTGGAATAATTCATTGTTTTAAGAATAAGCACATCCGCAGAGAATTAACAGCAATTTTAAAAACTGATTTATCGTTTCAATCATTTTTTTAACCCCCCCCCCCCCCCACAATAGACCCCTTTTTGTCTTTTTTAGGGGGTACAGGGGGTCTTTAGGGGGAGATAGCAGGTCAGCAGTATATGTAACATAGAAGTGGTGTACATCATCTGAAAGCTGGTGATTTGGTATCATATGAACCTACAAAACCTAAGCTGAGCTAAATTTCGGCGAGGAAAAACTGTCATGGCCATTTTCAATGGGGTCCCTTGACCTCTGACCTAAAGATATAAGGTGTGCCTGTTGGGCTCAAGTTTGCCATGTTATGATTTGAGCATATGTTTTATGCTAAATGCAGTACCTGTGAGGGTTTCTGGATAATATTTGTCATTGTTTTGTGTCGTTAATTGATTTCCAATAATAAATATATACATACATTTGCATGAAGCAACATATTTGTCCACTCCCATGTTGATAAGAGTATTAAATACTTGACAAATCTCCCTTTAAGGTCCATTTTGAACGATAAAAAATGTGCCATTAATTTGTGATTAATTGCAATTAACTATGGACAATCATGCGATCAATTAATATTATTAATATTAAATATTTTAATTGATTGACAGCCCATAGTTTAAGAACATACATTTTGACCCTGTTTTTATTTTGTTTAACAACCTGTAAATGTCCTTTCACACTGAACTCTCTACGTGCAGACAGCACCTGCACTGAATATGAAGGAAATGTATGGAATATATAAAGAGCCTCGAGGAGCACAATCACAGCTACTAAAGTGTTTTATCGTGGAAATAGTCGTAAGTGGTGCCAGTTTTCCTGCCGCGGGGCTTTTAATCAACACTTCCTGTCAGCCTCTGCTGTGCTGCCGGTAACGCCTGTGTCGAGGCTCGCCGGGAGGACGGTCGCATCAATATATATCGACCTTTCCCTCCGCGGGCTCTTGTTTCAGTCACACGGGGTCGGGTCAGCGTGGCGTGGTTGTCAACTGCTTCCTGTTCGGTCCACCTTCAAGCTGAAGCAGCTCTCACGTCTGTCACTTTCTGACACGTGTTGTGACTGATGTGGTGTGTGACAGCGGCGCCTTGCTCAAGGACACTTCGCTCAAGTGCTATTATTCAGTTTGTTCTGTGCAATTTGCTCTGTGAGAGTTTTTCACTTGTTACTCTGGTGTTTTTTTCATTTATTTATTTATTTATAACGTGGCTGGGTGAATCAGTTACTGTGAGATTTTACAATAGTGCAAATTATGTGCTTAAAGCCTGAAGTAACCTTGAATTACAAGTTACATTTTTGTTTGTGTTATAGTCTATTTCCTTTGTGAATGTTGTTTAAAAGCTAAGGTAAGAAAAAGTGGCTTTAATGAGACTGGAGTCGTGTTATAGATTTATTTGATACCAAGAATAAAAGAAAGTTTAAGGACTGGAATATGATCTGGAAAGAAATCCAGTCTGATAAATGAGTGAATAATTCTGTCAGAGTCTGTGATATCAAGAACCAAAATTGAGGAACTTAAAGTTCCTGCAGAACATTTGTCAATGAAGCCATAAAACCGGACATTCCTCTGTCTCAAAATGTCATCAAGTCCCTGAGTTAATAAAAAGGTTTGTGGGTTCCTTGAAGTTGTAAATGAAATTGAGTGTGCCCTCTATTTCTGTGCTGAATTTAAAGACTTCCACGTTGCCTTGAGCTTTCTTTCACATACTCGCAAATACAAATCTGTGCCATCACGGCTGCAGGAAGTTTCAGGGCACAAATGAGAGAAATTACACCTCAGAGCATCGACGACTTCTGTTCTATCAGCTTCTCTGCGTGATAACCGACCTGATTTATGTTCCACTCCTGGAGGTGCCTCCTCATTGACTCCAATCCCGATTCGGTTTTCTAGGTCAGAGCGGCGACGAGCTGACAAACAGCATCGAGCGAGGAGCGAATTAAGAGCCGGGATTGGCTGAGGATATGGGGGAAGGAGGAGGGGGGGGGGGGGGGTCTTTTTGGATCCATTTCTGGTCTCTGGAGATATGGAAGCCTCCTAAACATTGGAGGACTCTCTCAGTCTGAGTGTTTGTGTGTCAGCAGGGGGTGGATGGTCCCTCGAGGTGTGCTGCCCCTGGGGACGCAATCCTGAGGCCCATCTGTCATTCACACACACACCAATTAACCCACGTTCGCTTCAACGGGCATCCTCCCAAATTATCAGTCAATGAGCTGTGATGTTGCAGCATCCATTTAAACCCAATAAACCGTGGAACATAAAACACACCTCAGACACTTTTTGACAAAGTGGCACCTGCAGCTCATACGGTAAAAAACTGAAGCTAAATGTCGCACACGAGTCCTCGATAAGAGTCACAGACACAAAAACCTCCAGACAAACACACGAGTGTTGGAGCTTGTGTTTGAGAGCATGTGAAAGAAAGCTCAAGGCAAAGTGGAAGTCTGTAAATTCAGCACAAAAATAGAGGGCACGCTGAATTTAATTGTACATGTTACGACTACGCAGATTATGCACTCTCGCTTTTGGGGATGAAATTTTCCAAAAAACAACAAACCTCGTTAAACAGAACCATCTTACCTCCAGCAGGTCAGGTAGTCTGAGTCCTATTTGTACACACTGGTTGTGATGGGATACTTATTCCAACGCTCCTTCAGAGGAAACTTGATCGTGGCTACGCTAACGTTGACTCAAGTCCAACACGAAAACGGTGCTTTACCACAAACTATGTTTATCAACTGAAGCATCACCATCTAATAAAGGACGCAGAATGCAAGCACTTGCACCATCACCAGCAGTTAGACAGATCCCCTAGAACAGGGGCTTTCGAAGTCCCCCCCCCTCCCAATTTGGCACCATTAAAAGTATGCCGAAATAGCTGTTAGCAGTTCCTGTTTGCAATGTACCCATGGACGTAGAGACAACTATCACTGGATCACTTTGATATTGAAGAACACTTAAATATGTGATTATTCTCAGGCAAGTTCTGGAGTTGTGAGGAGCGTCTTTTGTTCTATGATTTCTGAGCAGACTTATGGACGTGTATTCAAGATGGACATACGGATAATGATATCCTTAAGAAGTTTAAGTCACACTGAATCTAAAAATATGTGCATCATGTCCATACGTTGAGTTATGACTCAAAGAAAGTGTGCAAATTTTGACACAAATTATGGTAATCAGCAGGTCAAACTACAATAACTAAAGTTGTAGTTGTTTTCAGGCATGTACCTTTCTCTTTCACCTCACACAGTATCTTTGCCTCCCTCCTCCCTCCTCCTTACACAATAAAAATCAATATACTGTAGCATGATATCATCGAGCTAGTCCCCATTCTTAGTATTTTAGTACGTACATAAACTGTCTTTACTAAAATACATAATATGGCATTTGTTTTAGGGCTGCAATTAACCGATTCACTGTCGATTAATCGGTCGATTATTTTCTTGGTTTAATCGATAGTTGTTTGGTCTATAAAATGTCAAAAAATTGTGAAAAATGACGAAATGTCGTGAGATGACGTCTTCAAATGTCTTGTTTTGTCAACAACTCAAAGATATTCAGTTTACTGTCATAGAGGAGTAAAGAAACCAGAAAATATTCACATTTAAGAAGCTGGAATCAGATAATTTTGGCTTTTTTTTCTTTAAAAATTATTCAAACTGATTAATCGATTATCAAAATAGTTGACAACTATTCGATTAATGCTCTAATTTGTTTACAGAAATATTACAGATTTTTTTAAATTTGGAAAAACATTTGGTCCATGTATGATAAGAGCGGTAGGTGATACGTACAGTAAGCACTTTGAGAGGCATCCTCACATTTAAAAACACACGCACACGCACGACATAAATCTCAGTCAGTATGCAGAGTGATGATGGTTGGTGGCTTCTGTAACACTGAGTCAGATATCCATCCCAGCAGTGAGAGAGAGAGAGAGAGAGAGAGAGAGAGAAACATCTGACACTCGATGACCTGCAGTCACGTGGGATTTCACTTTGCTGGAGGGATCAATATGAGCAAAAGGATTTGATTTGACAAAGAGAAACAGTTCCAGAGTGTGAGCTATACAGCATGGACGGGGAGGTGGAGGAGGAACAGTATGAATTAGGCCGAGATAAAAGGGAAGAATAGAGGTTCAGAGGGGAAAAAGAGGGGAAAACATGAAGGAAAGAGACTGTCAGAGGGTGAGAGAGAGAAAGGATGAAAGAGAAAGATGAGAACCAGCAGAACAGACGATTTACTGCGAGGCAGCGTTCACACGCAGCTACGACCCCCTCAGAGTAACGCTACGTGTTGACGGTTCAAGGAGTCACTGAGCTTGAACGCCATCATCTTTTTATCGCCCCAAAACTCATCCAACACCGAGATCGTGTTTCATTTCATCTCGTAGGAGAGGCGGCAGTCTAGACGTTAAAGTTGGGAATTCCTGGCTGGAGATGGTGTGCACCTACTTCAGCTCCACTACAGGGCTGCAACTATTAATTATCCTCATAACGATTCGTTTGTTGGTTATTTTTTCTTATTGATTGTCGAGTTACTTTTTTTAAAACAAACGCTGGACTCTCTACGTGTTTTTTGTTGACATTTGTGACATGTTTTACTTAGTTTACGTACTTATTTTAAGCCCAACCATGATGTTTTCCCTTACCTTAACTAAGTGGTTTTCTTGCCTGAACCTAACTGCGGATGTTTGCATGACGTACAAATGACACAAGAAAAATGGCGTACAAATGACACGCTAATATGCATTCTCATGACAAGCAGAATGTCCGTGTAATGTGGTGGTATCTTTACGCCTTCCTGAGACCAGGTTGGACCAACAGTCCAAAACCTGAAGATACTTGAGATTTGAAAAGCTGTAACCAGATAATATGTGTCATATTTGCTCGATAAATGACTTGCACAACTAACTTATTAGTTATATGATAAAAATCAAAAGACTTTTCAATTAATTGACAGCATTACTCCACCCTTGAGCCTCCATCCATTAATAGACTGAGGTGTTGAACTGGGCAGGTCCAGGTGTACAAATATAACTGAGTGAGCTCAAAGTAGGCTGTCACTGAGGAGCTGGATATATACCGATAGATATATATTCACTGTCCGCCCCCGTAGTTGAATCAGAATAGTGAGCAGTAAAACAGCGAGCGAACCTTTGACTTTTAATTACAGTACCCTGTTTTGGATGCTATAAATAAAGTTGTGTGTGATGTTGCACAACAATTACAGATGTTATGGAGGTTTGAGGTTCACCAAAAACCACAATGAGTGCCTGCAGCGCTGCAGTATCTGTGTGCATCATCAGGCTAAAAACACTGGAGCTGCTTATTGTCTTTACTGATTTAAAAAAAACAACAGAAAAAAAGACAACATCGTTTCAGTTCAGCCACTACAATTCAAAACTTACTTCAACTGCTTCAAACCAATCATGGTTTGTGGAACGAGTTGAGTTGCGCCTATATTTCTGAAACAACAACAACACAGAGGCTCCGAGGTCCGAACCAAGACGGCAAACTTTATTACTCCTTTCAACCTTGACAAAGGCAGCGCAGACCAGATCCACTGTTTTCCGTTCTCACCTTTCACAATAAAAGCCCTAGACATATAAGACATACAGTATGTTGTTTATTCGTCACGTCCCCGGTGTGTAAAGGCCTTTACTCACGCCTTCGCCAACAAGTCAAGTTGCAGTTTACATCCATATCTGTCCAAAATGTCGACAGGGCTTCAGATTCTCAAAAACCTGACCTTAGATTAAATACGATAGGAAAACTCTGGATAATATCCACCAAACTATCCCTGTAGTGAATGCGGTGGATGAGACCAATGTGCAGTACTGACAGACAGGAAAAACACAGCGTACTCTCCATGGCAGTGGAAAAGTGGTATTGATGGATCCCCGACAATGAGTGTGTGACCTTTTGGGGAACAGATGCAAAGCTCAGTATGTCTTTCTACAACTGGCTAGACTAAGAAAGAAACAAATACAAAGATTTTGCAGGATTAAGTACAGAAATCTAAAAGTGTAGCCAAAAGTTGGACTGTTTTTTCTGAAGAAATAAAAACAGCAGTATACTGTAAAAATGATTCCCCTCGTGCTGGTGGTCGTACTGTACAATCTAAAACCTCAGTGGATGCTTGTGGCATCACGTCTGCAAACTATTTAACTTGATCGGCCCGACTCGTGGAAGTGATTCCAAAATCCATCACTCATTTATCTCTCTGTGGTCGGCTGAGTCGGGCGGTTGGGGGTTGGTCGCTGTGTTGCCCCCGGTCGTCGATACTGTCAGCACAGAGCTGACATCACTCTGACATCAGTGAGGAACCGGGCCACTCTTATATAACCAGCAGGACAGGAATTATTAGCTCCTGGTGTTTGAAAAGCTGCAATTCAGCTTCGGAGGCCAACAAAGACAGAACTGTGATCTAGAATAAAGATGGAAATTACTGATACTTTCACAAAGAGAATCATTTTATCGGATGGTTGTTGATTCATTTGTGATATTTAATAGTTAGAGAAAGATTTTGTTCATTTTCTTGGAAAATTTAAGGGGTCATTTCCCTAAAATTGATTCCTTTTCAAAGTGAGAAGAAGCCATATCTCCTCTCCTCATAGAGCTGAAATAATTAGCTGTTATACAGAAAATTCATTGTAAGTAATTTCTCAAGCAAATATGCCAAACATGTTCTGGTTCTATAGCTTCTCAGATGTGAGGATTTGCAGCTTTTCTCCGTTTTCTATCTTTGTCAATGGAATAACTTTGAGTTTTGGATGTTTTTTTCACAATTTTCTGACATTTTACAGACAAATCTGTGACTTGATTAATGGAGAAAATCATCAGTAGATTAATTATTGATGAAAATAATCATTAGTTGCAGCCCTGATCAACTTGTTCCAGCCCTTCATTGGAGCTAAAAGAAGTTTGAGTGAAATAATCAAACTAGGGCTGTCGAAGTTAACGCAAAATTGTTTTAACGCCACTAATTACTTATATACATATATACATACATTTGCATAAAGCAGCATATTTACCCACTCCCATGTTGATAAGAGTAATAAATACTTGAACAGATAAAAAATTATGCGCAATTAAATATTTTAATCGACTGACAGCCTTAATTTTAAGTCAAGACGCCATCTTTTTTTATTGATACAACATTCCATAAAATAGAAATATTATTGATTTATTTTTCTTTTGTTAGACACATTTCCCCCAAATTCAGCCTGTCATGTCTGATATCTTTGTAAACTTTGGGATCTCATCAAGAATTTAAAATAACTTCTGTAGGTTTGAACAATGTTTGGCTGCGAGGATTCAGTTTGTAACGACGGATCTACCGACAGGTCGGTGACGTTTTAACAGGGTTTAATCAATAATGGGGTCATATGGAAGATGTGAAACTCTAAATCTAAAAAAAACATATGATTGCTGAGAAGTAAGAAGCCGCCTTATCACTTCAATTGTCCTTCTGTGAGGACACATTTGCTAAAGACAGAAGTACAAACACACTCATGCACCTCTGATGTGTCACTATGCAGACTAGAGGCTGAGGGACGCCTAACGTGGTGATATTTTTACCCACAATCCCAAGCGGTAGCAGCTTTTTCCACTCATGTTTAATGAGCTCAGCTGACAGCCTCAATGAAAGTTTGATGAAGCCCCAGATACTGTATGCCCACACACACACACACACACACACACACACACACACAACAACACACTGTAAACCCGTATTCTCACAGCGAGCGGCTGTTAGTTATCTGCAGTGTGAAAGAGTAGATTAAGATCTAATGATAAATAGTCCTCATGTGAACGAGCACAGAGACTCACTGTATGCCGTCATGTGATGTGAAGACTCTCTCTCTCTCTCCTACACACAGTAACCGATGAAAATCACAACGTTCCCAGGACTTTCCTAACCCTCCGATCCTAAATCTCTCTCTCGCACAACAAAGCAACACACAATGTATACTGTACAGCAGCCATCAGTTTGGATATCAGCCAATCACCCGCTGACTAAGATGGAGGTCCCTCCTTCACCACAGCTTAATTTAAAACCTGCAATTAATTTGATTTTCGATGGGTTTCTTCTTCTTAATGGTCTTGGGTCTTTAAATGGCTCCAGCCTTAAGATAATTAAATTTGTCTGTTTTTAAAGAGGTCTGAATGCTGTTTCAGGGGCTTTTCCACCCTGACGTTAATTCAGATGTTGGCAAAAACACACCCTAAATTTTCAGCTAGCATGAAGGTTAGCCATAGTTAGCTTGATAAGCACCTGAAATAAAAACTATATTACAGTAATAGTTCATACGCTTCTTTCCGAGAGTGAGATGACAAGATTGATACCAACCGTGTCCTTAAAGCATCAGTAGGCGAGATTGGAGCAAATATGATTAAAAAAAGTTATTTTTTATAAATCGGTCACTATATCGTGACAGTAGTGCATGAGACAGGTAACCTGAAAAAAATCATGTTCCTCTGTGTTCTCCGGTGCTCCTAACGGCATCTGCAAGATTTCACAGAGCGGAGGAAAACAACCAATCAGAGCCGATCTGGAGCCTTGCCGTCTCTGAGCAGCTGTCAATCACTCTCGAACTCCGATCAAACGGTCAAACTAGGCAGCGCTGATCAAATATGAATCAATATTCTGTTACTGTAATGCCTATTTCTCTCCTCAAATGTCTTCAGAAACATCTTGTAGTGTACTGTTTAGCTGTAAAATGAGAAAGTTTGTAACCCGGCAGCCATGTTGAGATCAAGTCGAGGAAATACCAAGCACCGCCCACCGTCCAGAGCACAGCCAATAGGAACGCTCTCTCTCTCTCTCTCTGAAATGACCTGTGATTGGTCAAAGTCTCCTCGCCCGAAAACAGAGCCATGAGGAGGTAGAGAAGTCTAGTTTTCTCTCAGAACACTTGAATTACAATATGCTGAACGGTCATTATGGAATTTTTGCCCAGTGATGCCAAAAATATACTGCCTACTGCAGGTTTTATGTGACATGAGATTGATCTTTTCATCTCACTGTAAGAGAGAAAGCCAGTAAACTAATCCTTTAACAGCGATGCACTGAGCAGTTTGGTATATACTCAGATCTACTTATTAAAGACGACAGTAACAGTAAATAAAATACAACAGTCAAATTCAAACTGCTTCATTGAAATTATATTAAAATAATAAATAACAGTCAAATAAAGCCTCTAAATCTCTTTATGCATATCTGCCGTTCAGGCTCTACAACCCACACACACACACACACACACACACACACACACACACACACACACACACGGTCCCTTAGCTATATGCAAATATTGTTTATAAAAATATAAAACAGGAAAGAAAACTTCAAACAAAAACATGTTGAGGCAAGCACACAAACATACATTTTAGTTAATGCAAACACACACACACACACACACACACACACACACACACACACACACACACACACACACACACACACACACACACACACACAGAGAGAGCATGACTTGCAGCTGTGTGGAGGAGCTGTGCTGCCCAGTAGAGTCAGCTCCTTGCAGCCTATTTTTATCCTTAATGCCACAGTAAACCAACACAGGCCTGCTGCTTGATTAAACCTCATAGTCCCTGTGGGCAGACGCACAAAAAGTCCCCCCCCCCACCAACATCTGATAGGGCCGCAAGTGTGTTTATTACTTACTCTGTGTGTGTGTCACGAGTGTGTGTGAGTTTGTGGTGCAGTCATGTGCATGCATATCTATTTTTCTGATTAAAATGTGTGTCAGCACTTTATATCCGGCTGATTAAACCCCATACTGGGAAAAATGTCCCGCACACACACGAACACACATCTCAAATACCCCTGCTAGCGTGGACACACACACAGACACACACACACACACACATACACAATGAGAAATATGCAAATCTACACAGTAATTGGACAAAACCAAAAATTGAGGCAATGTTTTATGGCTGAATCTTTAAAAAGTACTAGTCAGGAGCTCGATGCACACACACACACACACCTCAGTACATGTAAACACTCACACACTGATCCTGAATGTGTGTATATTACCACCGGTTTGGCAGGAGAAGTGAGATGAAAAAGGGGCGAAACCACAAGCCAAAGGGCTCGTATCCAACAGCTCCTCTGATATCACACATCAGTTAAAAATCACAAAGCTCAGCAACCCTGGATACCTGACCACAAACACACACACACACACAGTCACACACAGTCACACACACACACAAACACACACACACTGCCCTATCACACAAAAAGACAAATATAGATGGAAAAACAGCACCATGATGCTCCGTGCAGGAAATCAGACGGTTAGTCAAAAGGCCGCAGCAGCCAGTGAGACGCTCAAGTTTCACTATTTTACCAGAAATGACAGAAAAACGCAGGACGTCTGAATGACGGGTTACCTGCCAAAGTGGCTGGTAGGGAAGACGGAACGCCACGGCAACAACCAAACTCTTTTTATAGAGCATGCTGGTTGTGGCTGGTGGTCACTTGTCACCCTGGGAAAGACTTCTGTGTGTTCAGAGCAGCGCTGAGGAGCGAGTGTGTTTTCACTGGTTAGATTCCCAAACCAGCAGGAGGGCAGGGCAACAACAATACTGATATAGCAGCAAATATCCCCAGAATCATTGGTTAGATTCTACGTCGGAGTATTACGGCCACGATGAGGGAAAAAACAATAAATCTGAGATTTCGAGAATAAAGTCATAGGTTAACGAGAAAAAAAGTCGTAATATTATGAGAATAAAGTCATTATATTATGAGAATAAAAGTCGTAATATTAGGAGAATAAAGTCATAAGTTTACGAGAAAAAAACTCGTAATATTAGGAGAATAAAGTCATAAGTTTACGAGAAAAAAAACTCGTAATATTGTGAGAATAAAGTCAGAAGTTTATGAGAAAAAAAGTCATAATATTATGAGAATAAAGTCAGAAGTTTAGGAGAAAAAAAGGCATAATATTATGAGAATAAAGTCATAATATCATAAAGTAGTAATTTTACGTGTTATTTTAGAGGGGAAGTAGAGCAGCGTGTGTGAAAATGAGGAACATGGAGCATCTTCTGAAGTTATACTTTAGTTTAGGTTTCACAAATAACCAAATACTTCATCTTTTGGCACATCAGCACCACATTATCATCAGTATCAGGACCTTGCAAAGATTGTGCAAGAAACTGCGTTTATTCCGAAGAAAGAACCACAAGGACCTGATGGGGAAACTGACTCTTTTGTGGAGGAGGAAATTACTTTTTTTCTCGTAAAGTTATGACTTTATTCCTGTAATATTACGACTTTATTCTCGTAATATTACGACTTTTTTTTCACGTAAAGTTATGACTTTATTCTCGTAATATTACGACTTTTTTTCTCGTAAAGTTATGACTTTTTTTCTCGTAAAGTTATGACTTTATTCTCGTAATATTATGACTTTTTTTCTTGAAATGGTATGACTTAATTCTCATTAAATTACATGCACCTCCACTAACGTCAGAAAAAAAGTATAACTTTTTTATGAAATATTAAAAATATTTATAATGAGGGCTGTCAATCGATTAAAATACTTAATCATGATTAATCGCATGATTGTCCATAGTTAATCATGATTAATTGCAAATTAATCACACATTTTTTATTTGTTCAAAATGTACCTTAAAGGGAGATTTGTCAAGTATTTGATACTCTTATCAACATGGGAGTGGACAAATATGCTGCTTTATGCAGATGTATGTATATATTTATTATTGGAAATCAATTAACAACACAAAACAATGACAAATATTGTCCAGAAACCATCACAGGTACAGCATTTAGCATAAAACAATATGCTCAAATCATAACATGGCAAACTGCAGCCCAACAGGCAACAACAGCTGCAGAGATTACTGGCTGAGAGAAGTTTCTATCTGTTAGGTCTTTAGGAATGAATTCAGTCCTACAGACGGATCATTAAGCTGCCTTTTAAACGTAGTCAATGACTTACAAGTTGGAGAAAAGAAAAGCAGCAGTGTATCGTGGGCTGAAGACTGAAATAATGACTGAAATCCCAGCTACACTGAACTGAGTGTCTCCGTCTGCCCACACACATAAATTAAGTGTGGGCACTCGTGCAACATATCACTTTGGTGGAACGTTTTCAATTTTAAATTACACACATAAACACGTCCGCTAGAGTTCAGACGGATCTGTAAAGTGTGTGGGACTCTACAATAAGTTACCACGTGGTGCTGCAGCTGACTGCAGGCTCACCAGAGTGGGATATACTGCTGGTTGACCATTTGTGAACTCCTAATCAGTGTGTGCACTTAAAAAAGGTTAATGCTCAACCTGGCTTTGTGTGTCCCCATCATTAAAAAGAGACTTCTCCATACCAATGCATGCTCGTTAGATCACTATTTCCCTTCCAGCTGCTCAGAAAATGTCACACACACACACACAGGGAATATTCAACCAATACTATTGATCGGCCTGAGGGCGCCTTTAAAGGGCACCAGGCAGGGAGGAAGAGACTTTAACAACAACATATACAATCTATGATGAAAAAAAGATTTAAAAAGATTTAAAAAGGTCAAAACCTCACAGTTTTCTCTTAAAGAGCAGCCGTTATATTTTAGCTAGACACAGTGTAAGAGACTAAGAATCAGAGTCACAGTGAGGCTCCGTGCGACATTGAAGAGGCCCTGAGAGACGAGGACGAGGAGCAGAAATGTAGAAGGGATTCTTTATTCTCAGATAAGAGGTTATTAGATTCAGGAGACAGGAGGTAGGGGAGATAAAGAACGTTATTCTCCCGTAGCGTGAAAAAGTCCAAAGAGTTTTTGCTAGACAAGATTTTCCAAAAAAACAAAAGATGTTTGGTTTGGTTGGTCAAGTGCGAGCAAGAAAAAAACAAAACAAAGAAAGAATGAGAGAGAAGGCACTTCTAAAACCTCTCTGTCAGCCGAATATTACATCATTTATACAACAAGACGGTGAAATTAAAGGAATAATTCACCCTTAAAATGACCATTTGTATAACAGTTCCTTGAATACAAGAATAAAACTTGAATACAAGAAGAAAACTTTGTTTTTCCTCGCATGCCTCCACGGTCAGCCCTGTCTCCTAAAACTTATGTTCATATACAACAAAACTGCCTTGTGAATTACGCTTTAAGGGAAACATATTTTATCGTGGATTACGTTTGTACTTCACAAATATGTTTGTAATGATAGTCCGCGTAGGGAGGAGGTCGGGGTGGATGGATCAAACAAACACAGGACTTTCACCCAGGAGATGCTGTTCGTGTCCTGTGTGAAACTAAAAGTCAACGTTCACTTATTTTAATCATCATTTTTTTACTAACCCTAACCAAGTAGTTTTGTTGCATTTTTAGTTAAACATTAACCACGTGTTTAAAACAGTTTAAAACTGTGACCGTAATCCAGGAGAAAAGAAATTTACCTCAAAACGTAAGTGAGAATGCAGTGTAGTTGTATGGGAACTGTGTAGGAGACAGTATAGTATATAAATATATTATAAATACTTTATACTATGAACTATAAATATAGAAATACTAGAACACACACACATGTAGAAGACAACCCTCAGTGATTCAACATAAGCTCCAACCCCCCCCCCCCATCCCTTTCTAATGCCTCCTCCCTTTCTAAAGACCTCTAATGTGCATACCAGGGCTTCCCATAAAGAGACCACGCTGTAATGACGCGGTGCCTGCTGGCACCGTTAAAAAACAACATCTCACAGAGCCGAAATAAAACGGGCTGGAAGGGCAGAGCTAGAGCTAAACCAACCCCTACGATGGAGGCTTGTGGTGTAAACGCAGCGGTAAAAAAGGCGTTGGCTTTGACCATAAACCAGCTTTAACGTCTTCTCCAGTATTCAGCTCGATGGAAAACAATAAACTTAGAAAATAATTTAAATTAAATCTGGGTTTGTGGAATCATGAGTGTTTGATATTGGAGTTACTTTGAATGGACATTATTATAAAGGGCATTTGGTGTATGGCAGCAAGTCTAATACCTTCCTTATTGATTGATACTTTACTGTCTTTCAGAGGCTGTAGAAGGTTCAATTTTAGAGCTACATATATCTTATGAAACTAGAAGACCAACATGTAACAAATTTGTCATGCTCGCTTGTCGGAAAGGAAGGCTTGTCACTAATAACGCTGCAAAATTAGGGTCAATTTTAGCGAGGAAAGACTGGCATGGCCATTTCCAAAGGGGTCCCTTGACCTCTGACCTCAAGATATGTGAATGAAAATGGGTTCTATGGGTACCCACGAGTCTCCCCTTTACAGACATGCCCACTTTATGATAATAATAATCACATGCAGCTTTTTGCATGCAGTATAAATGTGTTATTTTCTTCCATTCTAAAATGGTGTGTTTGAAAATTTCGGCATACTGGGGTCCCTAAACAGTCTATGAATTACATAAATTGGGTATCACTGTAAAGCTGAGACTCTTGTGGATCCAATGAGCCCAACTGTATTCATGTGTGATGATGTTAGTCCCCATAGGAGACATTTCATTGTATTGAGACCATTTTTTGAAACTTGACCTCACTGTATAAAATGACCTGTGGTGACCTCTAGGATAATCACAGCCTCATGAAACTTTACAGACACAAACTAGAGACCTAGAGCACTCAGAGGATGGATGGATCAAGCTAGAGACCTAGAGCATTCAGAGGATGGATGGCTTTCCTAGCTAGATTGACAATAAGGGGGTTTCTGAGCAGTTTACACAACAGAAGTGCTCGCCGTCCAATTGCCGAAAAATGCAACTCTTGCAAAAGTTTTTTGATACCAAATCACAGCATGGCTTTTTCTATGGTGTTCCTCAAGGTCTTGGTGTCTTAATGTGGTATTTTGGAGGCATTATTGATCATTTTTATCAATTCTCGAGTGGTAAAAAATGATTAAATTTAGCACCAAATCTGTGTAACAAATGGTATCAACCCCAAAAAGTGCTGCAGCAACTTATGAGCCATAACAGAGCATGGGGATGACCATCATATACTTATATCATAATGTTCTAAACCATTATACACTTTCACAATATATTTCAATTTATTGATTCATGTATATTTTAAATTTATGACTAGAACAACTTGACACACAGTGCTGAGCTGCATCTCAAATTAATCTTCAGGTTCCCAGCTTTCAGATGATGTGCACCACTTCTATGTGACATCTACTGTTGACCTGCTATCTCCCCCTAAAGACCCCCTGTACCCCCCCTAAAACAGACAAAAACAGGTCTATTGTGGGTCTCAGAGGGTTAATTTACAGTAAAATAAAACTGAGAAAAACAGTAATTTTCCGATGGTATTTTGGATCTAATCTCCACTGATATACAGTATATTTTCATAGACGTCTCCTGTATTGCTACTTGCTCACTGATGCCAACTGCTCCATTAAAAATGAAGGCTTTAATTCCAGCAGATTTATCAAAACAGATGATTTCATCCCCCAAAAATGTAAGCAAAAGATTCTGAGGTGACTTCTGATTCTTAACAGTAACCCATAATGTGCACTTTTTTCTGCCAACAAGCATCTTAAAGTGTATTTATGAATGTTTCTGTTCGTGTTTATCGCATTTTGGGATCAAACTGCTCAAATCTTTTCAATCAAAGTATAGCTACAACTGAGAGGATATTATGCGTTTCATTTTCCCAGTTTGACCAAACGTGTTTATGGGCAAGAGTAGTCCGCTCATAATGGCGTATTAGTATCATCATTTCTGCATTATGGAGCTTTACTCGCTCCACTGCCAGGAACTGGGCATCCAAACCAGCTCTGGCACAGTCCGGTCCTGCCACGTTGGCGAGGTGAGAAGCAGCTCTGGTGTGAAACTAGAGGGTCAGTGGCTCAGCGGCAGGCCCGAAAGCAGCAGGTAGGCCCTTTAATCGGTGTCTGTCGTACAGAGAAGAGCTGGCACTCTCTAAAACAGTTCTCAGCTCCTGTTGCCATTAAGGCCCCCGAAGCCTGCAGGTTTTCATTCCCACAAACCACCACAGTGGCTGATTCTGCTGATTAGCAAGTCATCATCCAGGGAGGACGGACTAATTAGTGGGATGAGCTGGATGGAATAAAAGCCTTCATACAGTACAGTCAGGCCTCAATCGCAACGGGATGAGAGTCAAGAGGAGTGGAGCACCGAGATTGGACCTAAAGCATTTTCTGTTTGGGTATGCAAGTGTTGCAACAATCGATTCATTGATCAACAGAATATCAACAACTTTCCAAACTGATTCATCGTTTTAAAGTCAAGTATCAGGCAAATCCAACATTCCAGCTTCTTAAATATGAGGCTTTGCTGCTTTTCTCGGTCTCATATCTTCTTAAACTGAACATCCGAGAGGTTTGGACTAGGGATATCACCAGAACCAATACTTCGGTACCATTTTGATGCCGTTTTTCTACAGTACTGCAGTTACCATCAGGGATCGAGACTAACGGCGTCCCATCATTCCGGGGCCGATAAAAAATGTGTTTAGGACGCAGTAAACTCACTATCAACGCCCCGATTATGCTACATTGCGAACAACAAAACTATGTTGAAATCAGCAGAAGAGCTAGTAAATGTTAGCTGTTAGCTGTTAGCTCCGTGCAGAGCTGTGCTGCCTACTGGCTGCTAACAGCTCACGTTAACTAGCTCTAACACAGGAGATACCATTGATTTACATTACGATGCATTCAGGCTATTTCAGTAAAAATTAGTATTGGGTGAAGGTAAATTCTAACGTTATCATGATGTGTTCAAATGTAATCTTGTAAAATTTAGTTTTTGTTGAGAAACTTGAATAAATCCAGTTGTGTGAAGGAGATGTTTTCACAGTAATATAAGATAGATAATAGAGAGAGAGAATTATGACCTGTTTAACTTCATAACAAAAACCAGTATGAAAATGGTAATAAAGGATGTTGAAGTACATGTGATTTATTGTTTTACTTTTGTTTTTTACCATGGTATGGAATTTGGTATCGAAAATCGTGGAATTTCCCTGGTATTGGTATCGACTACTAAATTTCTGGTATCGTGACATCCCTGGTTTGGACTGTTGGTCAGACAAAACAAGACATTAGATAGTTATTGCAAAATAACAGATAAAATAAAAATGAAATTTTTCTGACTAAAAAATTCAGAGCATTTCTCGTCTCCACACTGCTCTCATCATGACGATGGCTGAGCCCGCGGCTAGCAGCTAGCGGTGCTAACAGTGCAAACCCAGGGAGGAACCAGGGGGTCGGGACGGCGTTATCAGCTGTAACCGCCATGTGAGAGCAGTGCACAGCGGCGGCCGTGAGCTAGCCAGTGGGGCACGCTCACGTGCACTTAAAAGGCACTAAAAGCACATTCAGCCGGCCCGGCGATGTCAACAAAGCACAGAGAAGCTCTGATTACAACACACACAGAGGGAGAGTGACTTCAATCTCTGCTCAGGTAGACATTACTCCTCCATATCTCTACACAGACAATAGTTGTTTGCTGCTATATTAATGCTCTGAATTTGGAATCTAGCACCTTTAACATCAATAGCAACCGCACTTCTCAAAGCAGGACAATGACTCTCACTTCTTCTTTGTTTGATGAGGAGATCTGTGATTAATTAGTAAGTGAAAAGCACTAATCTACAGCAGCATGGGTATCCAAACCCCACTTGATTTCCCAAACTCATCGTAACACCAAGGTCATCTTTACTTCATTAACTTTCGAAGGAACAAAGACCGCGTACGTCTATAGATGAATGGATAAAGAAATGCATTGAAAGTACCAAATTTAACAGTTTGATTCTCACTCAGGCTTCACATGCCAACATCTACATCTACACCTACAGAACAGTAAAAACACTTTATTCAATTACATCTCTTTTACGATATCTGTTCTAGATGACCTGGTCTGTATGGTCCAGCAGGTGTGACCCGCTGCCCCCCGTCTCTAATGTCAGATACAAAGTGTCTCAGGATGAGAAGCTACAGACATGTAAGAGTCCATTTTCTCCAAAACAGAAACCTTGTTTTCTGCCGATTTGACCAGAAATTGCCGTCAGGGGTGAGAACAGAGCAGCCAGTGTTTCTCAGGAACGCGACGTCTAGACAAAGCAGTAGCTGTGTTGAAGCAGAACTCACGACCCCCTCGACAGCACTTTCTTCACCCACATCAGTCACCACCTCCGGCCGCCCCTCCCTCCCACCCCGGGCCGAGCACTCTGCTTCACCCTGAACAGAATAGCATGAAGATCACACCATGAAGAGCATTAAAGTGGAGACGGAGGGGAGGGGGGGAGGGTGTTTGTTATTGCCGTTGCCTTGGAGAGGAACGGGCGAATATGAGAGCAAAAAAATTGCAGATGGAGAGCTGTAGTAGCTGCTGAATGCTTGTAAATTTAATTGCTTTCGCTACAATGCATTACTGTGAAGCCAGCAGGGAGAGTCGTGCTGCAGGGAGGTGTAATCGATTAATGGCTGAAACGGAAAAGAATTTAGAGGGCCTGATTCCCACAACTAAAACCTCCAGCACTCAGGAACATCACAATTTGATGCTTTAAAAACAACGGTGAATATGGCGTAAACTTCCTACATTCATTTATTAGGTTGTTTCACTTCGACTGAGGGATGTTTTTAACTGCATCGAAGATTCACTACTTCACACAATCAGGTAACAAAGTCTTTAGGTATTTGTAGGCAGCAGCACTATACTGTACCAAAGCTGGATCCATACTGGAACCAATGAGCTGCACCACATTTAAGGGGACTTATATAACAAATAACCTTTTTTTGCATACAAATATTTGTAAATACTTGTAAAATGTCACAAGTTTATTAACCGGTGGGAAAATGTCCTCACCGTCACATCCATAGCGCACAGCACCCGCCGTCATGCCAGAGTCTTGTCCAGCCAGTGGCTTCTTTTCTGACTGCAAATATCCAACACAACATTTAGCCGGCGCAAAAATGATGCAACACAACAGATAAACATCGGCGAATGTCATCTAAATCGCCCATGGCAGTCAACAAGGCGAATATCGGCCGATACAGTAGACACTAAGTAGAGCTGAAGCTGATGGGAATGTCAATACTTTTGCAGGTATTGGACAAATGAATTAACTAGTTTGACCTGATGGAGGTGCTGCAGGAAAAGTCAGCAGGATTCATCCTCTGGGGAACATTAATGTGTGTGGACAATGTCATGACAATCCATCATATAGTTGCTGAGATATTTCAGTGTGGACCGCAGTGGTAGACTGACCAGCTGACCAGCTGACAGAGCGATACAGCCACGCTAACGAAACCTTCATTAGTGCCGTCTCTCTGTCATCCTGCGATCACACGATTCAGCCGACAATCCCCCACCACCGACACCTTGGCCTCCATTTTGCAATGACTCAGAGCCGTTCTTTGACATTTAGATGAGCGTGTCTCCTCCACTCACAGCCTCACACACGCCTCCTCCCATCATTTCACACATGTTGAGATTCAGTCACCATCTTTCTGTCACCATCTCTCTCTCACACACACACACACACACGAGCTTGACGAATCTGATTCTTGGCAAAAAACCTCCTCCGTGACACACACATGCGGTACATTCAGCTGTTAGACTGCACCGAGAGAAGGTGGGTGGTTCAGCTCGTGTGGCTCAAGGGTACTTCAACAAGGATGAGTCTGAATGTTTTTAACCTGTTCGATAACAGCTGCAGGCTGAGAGACCCTGAAGTGCACCTTTAACAGGACCCTCTCTTCTGTTTCCTGTCTATTTTTAAGGCTCTACCAATAGAACATTAAATATTACTAAATCATTAAAAGATCAACACTTCTGAGCACAAAGGAGTGGAAATAAAAGGCATAAAAAGCAGCTTTAATTGCTTTCTTCATCATCATATATCTTCTTGGTATAAATGTACAAATGCTGATGTTGGTACATCTAAAAATTAAGACCAGATTTCCCATAAACCCTGCCGAGTCATTTGATTTCACTGAAAAAGATAAGCACGGGGTGATATTGTATGTCAACTTTTTGGTCCTAAAATTGCTGCTTTTTAGCTAAACTTTACTTTGAAAGAAAGGTATCCTGTTCCTGTTTTGTGCTGTAAAGCAATCTAAAGTTTCCCCTCAAATCAAATTGGTGATTAACAACGAAAAATGCAGAGCAGAGGCTGGAAAAAAAGTCCGATAGCTGTATACTGGCCAATATTTTATTTCCATTTTTTAATATCACAAGTTCAAAATCTTGTAACCTGTTTAAAGATTAAATGAAAAAAAGACCACGTTTCCCATAAACCCTGCTGAGTCCGTCATGAAAGATGATGTTGCACCGTCATTTGCTTTCACTGAAAAAGACGAGCATGTTATGTTGTTTTATATCAACTTTCTGGTCCTAAAATTGCAGCTTCTTTAGCTAAACTTTACTTTGAAAGAAAGGCCTCCGCTTCCTGTTTTGTGCCATAAAGCAATCCAGAGATCCCCCTCAAATAATGGCACTTTGCTATTGTATATAGTATGTTATTGTTATTCTATGTTCATATTTCATATTTTCTAAGCTAGTTGTCTGGTATATTTATAATGTATTCTAATATATTCCACATATTATGTGTACTATAGATATTATCTCTAGTGTTGATATGTATATTTACTGTGCATTGTCTGGATAAACTGCTGCTGTAACACAAGAATTTCCCAATTTGGGATTAATAAAGTCCATCTATCTATCTATTTAAATAAATTTGGCGATTTACAACTAAAAATGCATAGTAGAGGCTGAAAAAAAAAAACTTAATTTATGCTAATTAAATACATTTTTGAGGCGGAATCCGATAACAACATTTGAATCTGATATTAACAATATACTGGCATATATTTTATTTATCACTTCTTAATATCATAAACAAACATTTTTTGGTGGGAATTCTTTAAATGTGGTTATTAAGAATTGCAACGAATACATTGACATATGAGCAATAAGCTTATATAACATAGTAATTATATATATAAATAAGTTAATGTTCAATGTACTGTAGTTAGGATTAACCCTTTAAATTGTTTTGGGAACGGTGTTTATGAATACATTAATTTGGAATACATGATTTTGAGCTGTCGAATAGCTAACAAAAAAAAAAAAATCATGAAGAGATTCAATTATCCACTCGTGACACCACTACAAACATAGTGTCACAGTGGGTGTTATTTTGTATTAATAGCATCGTTTCTCATTTCTACCACAGCTAATAGCAGTTAGGTTTTATGTGCCGTGTTGCGCTCTGAGCTTCTCGTCTCGTCCTCCCGCTGCAGCTGGAAAACTCCCACGCTCCTCTCTGCTGCCTCCGGCTACGGCAGCAGCAGCAGCAGCAGGAGAGAAGCAGGTTAACAGGCCGAACAGATGACCACAAATATTGTTTCATCATGTAGAGAAATAAAAAAGAAAAAAAAAGAAAAAAAAAGAAAACACAAGAGAATAGTTGCTGAAAAGATGAAAAAAATGAAACAGGGTCTCTCGTATTTTTAGTGCTGCTCTCTGTTGTCTCTCTCTATGGTAACCTGAAGTCGGCCGCTCACAGCTGCTGCTCTCATTCTGCTCCGTCTCAACACCCACACTATTACACACACTTTAAGGCACTGTACATGAGTGTGTTTGACTGAAAGAGTGTAAATGTGTGTTTACTGTGTGTTCAATAAGTATGATCATTTTTATTCCTATACCACATAAAACAGTAGGCGTCCTGTTGCTGTCAGCTACACCGCAGCCTGTCGCTGTTAACGGAAATAGCATCTGCAGGGGTCGAGCAATACAAGGATATACACTCACTGACCACTTTATTAGGTACACTTCTACAATCTAATGCAACCAGGCGGCAACCTCCGCTTCTGAAAAGTGAAGCCAACGCCAAGGTGCCTTAAACCTGCATTCTTTCTAACAGCCAGCAGGGGGCGACTCCTCTGGTTGCTAAAAAAAGTCTGATTGTATAGAAGTCTATGAGAAAATGAGCCTACTTCTCACTTGATTTATTACCTCAGTAAACATTATAAACATGAGTTTATGGTCTCAGTCGCTAGTTTCAAGTCTTCTTCAATACAGCATGATGTTCATTTAGTAAATTATGGTCCCATTTAGAGTCAAATAGACCATAAAGCAGGGGATGCTTTAGGGCGGGGCTACCTTGTGATTGACAGGTCGCTACCACCGCGTTGTCCGGTCCGGGAGTTGTCCGTGCTTTTGTCTTACAACTTTAACCCTTTCACAGTGTGTTTTCAGTTCAAAGTTAAATATAACCTTTTGGTCTCCTAGAAATGTCTTAATCAGCGTTCGGGTGTTCTTAACTTCACCCTCTTGTGTCAATTCTGGTTGCAAAAAAACAAGATGGCAACGGCCAAAAACCAAGATGGCATCTCCGACTCCTACAAATCCTCATGAACTGCCTTTCACTTCACATTTAGCAACATTACGGGAAAGACCAGCTAGTTAATCAGAACAGCTGCATTCATCAGAACTTATGTGGTTTTATCTATCTGAATATATGATATAATGAACACCTGTGCCTCCTCTCTTCTGCTTCACAAAGTCCTTAGTACACACACACACACACACACAAACACATCCAAACTCTATTGTACGAGTGCTCAGAGGTTTTTGCTCCAATAATTCCTTCATACAAGAGATCAGGTAAGACAAGCAGAGTTAACTATTTCTGTGTTTGTATCACCGTCTCTCATTTCATTCCATACCTCACCACGTCGCGCTGACGTGTGTGTGTGTGTGCGTGTGTGTGTGTGTGTGTGTGTGTGTGTGTGTGTGTGTGTGTGTTTTCGTGACGCTCTCAGCCCACATCAAACAGCAGCCATGTCATCAAATCAACAGACCGAGAGACCCTGAGAGAGAGAAGGAGGAGGTATGAAGGAGGGTGAAAGAGGGTGAGAAGGAGATTTTTGGACTGAACTGCTTCATGAAACACTTGTATACAAAAGAAAAAATTAAATCGATGTAAAGAAGCAACGTATTCTCGTACGACGGAGTATTAGGGCCACATTGAGGAAAAATAAATAAATCTGAGATTACGAGAATAAAGTCAGAATATTATGAGAAAAAAAGTCAGAAGTTTGTGTGAAAATGAGGAACGTGGAGCATCTTGTGAAGTTATACTTTAGTTTAGGTTTCACAAATAACCAAATACTTAATCTTTTGGCACATCAGCACTACATTATCATCAGTATCAGGACCTGGAAAAGATTGTGCAAGAAACTGTGTTTATTCTGAAGAAAGAACCACACGGACCTGATGGGGAAACTGACTGTTGTGGAGGAGGAAATTACTTTTTTTCTCGTAAAGTTATGACTTTATTCTCGTAATATTACAATTTTTTTTCTTGAAAAAGTATGACTTTCTTCTCGTTAAATTGCAACTTTTTTTTTCATAATATTATGACTTTATTCTGGAAATCTCAATTTTTTTTTTTCCCCTCAGTGTGGCCCTAATACTCCAGCTATTTTTCGTGCAACAGTTCGTACGATATCTTACGAAAACGTTATTCCTCCTTTTTTTGTTCCGTTTTCCTAGGCATGTCCAGCAACACGTGTCAACAACAAACTGCTCACATAGAGCTGTTATTGTCAAGATATTAAAGAAAAAAATGTATCCGTCTAATCAGCCTGACTTAAACAGAGACAAACATCTCGTCCACACTAATTGAGACGCCACAGATCTGAAAACTAACCATCCAAAGAAAGAGAGTTATTTTCCTCTCGAGTCCTTTCTGTACCTTTAACAGCATCACAAATGAGCAGGGACGGTAGCGCTGCAGGATTTTAACCTTCTATATGGAGCCAGAAAATAAAGGGAAGCTGCTGAGACCAGCTCGATTTAAGGAAATAATTAGTTGATTCATCAATTAGTTAATCAACAGGAAAAGATCTATCAATTATCACTCATTTGTTGTTGGATATTGTTGATGTTTTTCCAAGCAAAAAAAAAAGATTTGTTGCTTTTCTGCATGTTATATCATTTTTAAATTGAATATATTTGGACAAATCAGGCAATATAATAGATGGGAACTTGTGTTGGACATTTTTTACTATTTTATAGACTAAGCAATTAATCAATTAACAAAACATTATTCAACAAATTAACTGATGATGAACATAATCGACAGTTTCAGCTCTGAACTTGATAAATCTTATTATTGCCTCCTTCCCTCCCACATACAGTAAATATCTAACAGCACTGTGGGTGGGTTTTCTTTTTAAAGCAGCCAGAACAAACCTGACACTTCATTCCTCCCATGCTTGATTTTATTTTTGACCCAGAAACACAAAAACCGACAGTCAGGTGTCCGACTTCACAAGAACATCCCACATTCCCCGTGATGAGAAACGGGCAGATCACTGCCGGGGTTGGGGGTTCGATTCCCACTGGGGCCACCCATGTTATATGCACTCATAGCATCGTGAGGCACTTAAGATAAAAGCCTCCACCGAACGGCGTGTGTTATATAATTATGTAAAGAATGAGGAGAGAGAAGGGAGGCTGGAGAGTGAAATATAGGCCTGTATGAAGGGGAGAGGAGAGAGGGGGGGGGTTACAGTCAGAGAGAGAGAGGATTACGAGAGGAGGAGAGTGAGAGGGATGGCTGCTATGACCTACTTCCTGAGCACTTCACCCATCGCTTCGTTTCACAGTGAAGATTTCTAGCATGCACAGGACACAGTGAACATACACATCGCATACATACATGTTCAGTAACACACAGAAAGAAGACCTAAAGATGCTTGGATACATATACATTTAGTGGTCTAACAAACATAAAAGAGTTTCACAAGCAGTAAAGAACCTCAAGGTAATCTTAAAGATGAAAACAATTAATCACAGAAAATAATCGTTCTGCCGGCACTCTTACGCAGAGCGAGGAGAATATGATAAAAGCCGTTCTTCAGTCTGGCACATTAATGGTTCAAAGTGACGACCAGTTTGGACCACACATGTTCTCCTAATAAAAACAGATGGATTACACCTGATATACTCCTGATATCGAAATTAGGGCCGACCTTAATGCTCCGAAGCTTCGACCATTGCCATGGTAAGGTCCCTTGACCTCTGACCTCAAGATATGTGAATGAAAATGGGTTCTATGGGTACCCACGAGTCTCCCCTTCACAGACATGCCCACTTTATGATAATCACATGCAGTTTGGGGCAAGTCATAGTCAAGTCAGCACACTGACACACTGACAGCTGTTGTTGCCTGTTGGGCTGCAGTTTGCCATGTTATGATTTGAGCATATTTTTTATGCTAAATGCAGTACCTGTGAGGGTTTCTGGACAATATTCGTCATTGTTTTGTGTTGTTAATTAATTTCCAATAATAAATATATACATCCATTTGCATTAAGCAGCATATTTGCCCACTCCCATGTTGATTACAGTATTAAATACTTGACAAATCTCCCTTTAAGGTACATTTTGAAAAGATTAAAAATATGCAATTAATTTGTGATTAATCACAATTAACTATTAACAATCGATTGACAGCCCTAATTTATAACTATTTTGATAATTGGTGTATAATTTAAAACCAAGCAAAAATGCCAAATAAATCTAATATGAATGTAAAATAAATTTGGAAAGGCAAACTGAATATTGATGAGTGTTTCAAAATATTTTTTATAGACTAAATACAAAAAAAAATAAACTGACAGTTTAATTGATATGAAAATAATCCTTAGCTGCAGCCCTACATGTATTATACATGCATATAAACACAGACACTCAGACATGCTCTTTCAACTGTGAGACAGTCCACCCCCCCCCACGGGAGTGCTCCCGTCTTCTGCACTGACTGACAGCACTTCAAAAACTAACCACCCCACCGAAAAAAAAAAAAAAAAAAAAACACTGTCATAAGAAACAAGCTCTCCAGAGGCAACCGGGTTGTACCACTTCCACAGAAATGGGGGGGGGGGAGGTTGGTGGTGGTGGGAGTAAGATTGACGGAGTCTTTTTACCCTCATTCCTGAGTGTCATGTCAGTGAAACACGAGCCTGGGAGCTTGTGAAGGAAGGTCCGGGTTGGGGGGTCTGGTTGCTAGGCAGCCGAGCGATCAGAGCCGGATGCTGATTGGCTTGTGTGTGTGTGTGTGTGGGTGTGTGTGTGTGTGTGTATGTATGTGTGTGTGTGTGTGTGTGTGTGTGTGTGTGTGTGTGTGAGTGAGTATCTGGAGAGAGGGTTAACCCAAGAAGTGTAGAACTGATTTTGGATGGTGTAGGAGAGAGGAAGACAGACAAAGGGTTGTCTTTCATGCTCTGACTGAACTTAAAATATGCATTAAATTTGCATAATCAGATATTACAGATATTGAGGATGTGAAAAAAAATCTATTCACCTATAAATCTGAAGGAAGTTACCGCTTTTATTGTCGTAGTCTGAGTAACGTGACATCATATCCGTTCCGTATCGATTCAACCAAAACAAACCGCAGCGAACCGAAAGGAAAAAGTAGAAAATGGTGGAGGGTCGGCGTGGATACGACCTGAACCCTCACGTTAAATCCAGCGTGGTAAACACTACACATCCAGTAAAGGATGGAAACACTTTGGGTTTCACACATTAGCAGGAAAAGCAGAGCTAGACATCACGGCTAAAGCTGCATGCTAACTCTGTCACGGACAGCAAACGTTATCGTATCGCGGTAACGTGCGGTCAAGCCGGCCGTCACTCTCATCTCCGTGTTCAAATGGGCCGACGCTACAACTGTAGAGCACCCATATACTGACATTTATGTTAAATGCATTCAAACGGCCCCGATGGAGCTGACCATGGATGGATAAAGAGAACGGAGCTGACGGGAGAGCTAGAGACAGACTTGGAGAAGTTAGAGGAAGTATACACGTGTGACTACGTCCGGTTTTCAAAATAAGGTGTTAACAAAGAGAACTGTATATACAAAATACATATATGGAGATAAGATTGATTGGATTATATTCACCAGAAGTATAAAACATTACATGTCCCTTATAAATTAAAAAGAAAATACCACTAATTAGTGAGGGAAATGTCTTGAATATATAATTCCTGACAATGAATGATATATTTGATTCCAGGGCATCTCTGTCTTTTAACATTTTTACTGTATTAAGTTAGATATTTTCCAAATTGAAAGTCCCTAGAATTTTCCCATGGTCTAGTGTTAAAAAAAAGTTAACAAAAATCGTGATATCGAATCACAATACAAATCGATCGAATCGTGAGATAGGAGAATCGTCCCAGCCCTAATAATTATGTGCTCTTTGTGTAGGGGTTTCAAACCAAATTCTAAATTATGTCAAAGTAAAGATTTACTTGGCAAACTAGTGGTTTACACTGACAATCATGACAGCACACACACTGCCAGGGAGGATACTACCAGAAAAAAAAAGTACTTTTCTTGGTTGAAGGGCTTTCTCATCCCAATTTCATTTCCAATATCTACAAAAACCTCCCAGAAGGAGATGGGTCAGGTGGGGATGATGATAATATTGCTCAGTATTTTGTTCGGTTTGAATAAAATGAAAAGATGATTTCCCTTTGATTTGTAGGGTCACAAATTTTACACAGCACATGATTGAAGTCGTTGGGGGGGGGGAAGCTTTCTGAAGCAGTCCTCTCTATCTCGTGGCTCGGGGAGTGCACTGGGTTTTTTTTTAATATATTTCGGATTAGCTGTGCGAGCCCGGAGAGAGGCAGAGATGCAGCGAGAGGAGGACAGAAACTCAAAGATTTATGTGGAGGGAGAGAGAGACTGCGATAAAGACAGTAATGGTGAGTAATGAGCTGCCATGCTGTCCGTCCAAAGAGATAAGAAGTGAGATAGAAACAAAGAGGCGACGGGATGTCCAAAAAAAACAAAGATTTACGGGAACAAAAAGGAGATGAAGAGAGAGATACAAGACAGACATTGCTGAGTGTGTGTGTGGAGGAGGAGGGAGAGCTGGAAAAGCCCAGCAACAGGGCATGCCTTAAATAGCTAGATGGTCGGAGATAACATGACGCTGGAGAAAGCCTGACGGCTCGGGGCATGTGTTGTGTTGTGCTAAGCATGTACGTGCACAGTGCTGACAGCAGCTCAATGGGCTGTCTTAGTCATATGGCAGATCACATGACCCCCCCCCCCCCGAGGAAGCCCGTCCACGTGAGGCCGGACGCTGGTGGGCAGAAACGCAGACCGCCCATCTGGATTCCCAAACACAGCCGTCTGTGGGACGTTACCCCAAACCAACTCAACGGCAGCACTCAGTCATTGGAGCAGAGATTGTCTGTGGTTTATTGAGGAGGGAAAGTACTGAATGTTTATAACACTTAAGCATGAAGTTGCTTTAGGAATGGAACCACCAACCCTGGCAGTGATACCATCGCCAAAGAGTATAGAAGCAAAGAGACGCAACTCCAGCCACTGCCGCCATTTTGGACTGAAAATGCTTATGTTATTTATAATATTTTATTGCTCAACACAGGCCATTTCGGTAGCATATGACAAAAGAATAGGAAGAATTTAGTTTTCCTTTTGTAGGCGGGCGTTTTACTGGCGTCCGGTAGTCGCTTTCAGTCCAAAATGGCCAAAGCATAGCTCTGCTGCTGGGCGTTGATGTTGCAATGGAACGAAAATCTGACTTTCACTTCTTGGCAATGTACGTTCTTTGCCATTACTTCATTTCACTGAGATAATCCACTAACTGCCAGTTCCAGTGCTACTCATCAAGCTGAACAGGACCACTAATGTGCTGGACACGCAACGGAATACCATTCACTGTGAATCACATTATTACCTAAAGATATCGGGGAACAGTGTGGCAGCAACCAAATGCACTCATTTTGAATCCCTTGTGAAACAGAAGCACATATTTGTTTTCTACTCCACCCAAAAACGTGAAAAAGTACTTGACGCAAAAAGGTGGAAAGGCTGAACTAGAGCTAGTTCATTGTGCACCATGATGTGCTCAAGACAAAATCTTCAAGCTCACAGGAGGCTGCTATCTGTATATGAACACACTGGAACACTCGTCTACAGCGAGTTTCACCGGCTGGTATCATAGTGACCATTTCATTGGCCTTCCACTGATCACTCCTTGCCAGAGAAATCATCCCAACAAGTCATTTTCACAAAAGCACAGGCTGTCCAATCTGGACATCTCCGTCTGTACGATACTTCTCTCCCACTGAGACCAAGGCTCACAGAACAGAACTGCCCAACAGTTAGAAAATGTCTGTCCAACTGTCCAGGGTGTCTTTTGACTTGACTTTTAGTATGCTTACAATATACACCGATCAGCCGTAACATTAGGTCAGCATGGGCATCCTGACCGTTCTGTGGCTACGCAGCTCCATACGCAACAAACTGCGATGCTCTGTGTGTTCTGACACCTTTCTATCGGAACCAGCATTAACTTTTTCAGCAATTTGAGCTCCAGTAGCTCTTCTATTGGACCGGACAACACGGGCCAGCCTTCGCTCCCCACGTGCACCAATGAGCCTCGGGTCTGACCCTGTCGCCGGTTCACCGGTTTTCTTTCCTTGGACCACTTTTGGTCGGTCCTGACCACTGCAGACCGGGAACATCCCACAAGAGCAGCAGTTCTGGAGATGCTCTGACCCAGTCGTCTAGCCAGCACTATTTGGCCCTTGTCAAAGTCGCTCACATCCTTACGCTTGGCCTTTTTTTTTCTGCTTCCAACACAAAGTTCAAAATGTTCACTTGCTGTCCAATATATCCCCCCCACTGCCAGGTGCCATTGTAACGAGATAACCAATGTTATTCACTTCACCTGTCAGTGGTCTTAATGTTATGGCTGATCGGTGTATATATCAGTTAGGACACAGACAACGTGATCTCATTGAGACATGCAGTCTCATTCTCCAGAATGGCCACAGGGGGCCACCTACAGCGGATATTTGGTGGCCACAGAGTAACTTTTTGTGGCCATCGGGCCATGGTTAATGTTGAAACCTGATACCATTACTTTGCTGGTGGCCATTTTTTCCCCAGTGGCTTTCAAACATTAACTTCTTGCTGGTGTGGGAATGGCAGAGGGTCTTTGAAATATCAAGGACATTAAAAAGAGCTTTGAGATTTTCTACTTCCATCAGCACTAAAGAAGCTTTACACATTGTGTCTCTGTAAAACTATTTCTTTGTGTAAGTGAGAAATGACCACTGGCGATCGGCCAACGGCTTAATCTTGTTCTGTCTGGCGACTTTATCCACTTTAACCCCGGCAGCCACTCAGACGTCACTCAACCCAAATTTTGTAAAATAGTGAAAGCAGCTCCATCATTTTGGGACTGCATCTTACACATGTGACTGGTCAATACAAACAAAACCGTCTGCTTCCTGCTCTGAGGACTGGGTAAAGACGCACTCTCCAAATGTCCTCTGAAAAAGCTCTTGGCGCAGAAGAATGGGTGACTTGTGTAGCCGCCGGCCGTGGTAATCATGTGATATCGCTGTCGTTTGGCTAATCTGCGTACAGCCTCTTTTCTTATTCTCCAGGATGAATCCTGATACGGCAGCTCAGCCAGCTTTAGCCACACGCTAATTAATCCGCGGCACCAAAGCCTCTTAATAATACCCAAACGCCACAAACAATCGTTGTAGTCGTGCCAAGCCGTGGAAGTTTGCTCCAAGCTTTTCTGGTGTGGGAGCAGTTAAGCGGTACGCTGGGGGAATTGGTAGTCTGTAGATAAGAGGAGCTGCACTAAAAACTGCCGGGGCTGAGGGTTCAGCTCCCTGTCTGTGTAACGGTGCCACTGTGAGGTGCTTTGGAAATGTGGACTAATAACTAGCTTGATTTGTGCTTTGATTGTGCTTTGATTGTGCGTTGACATTGATAGCCCTGCAGCTGGTGGCCAGATGATGCTTTTCTTCTAGCTGTTTGTGGGGGGGGGGGGGTTTGGATAGAGAAATGGAAAGCGAGTGGATGGGGGAGTTTGCTTAATCCGCTCTGTCACACTGTCCCGCTTTGTCAGAGACGATATCAGGCCTCCATTTTTCACTCTGCATCTCACCCGCCCTCCATCGCCTTCGCTCCGTTTCAAACCGACGATCTCACTCTCGATATCTGTCTTAACTCCGTCTCTTCTCTCTCTCTCTCTCTCTCTCTTCTTCATGCCCTGTTCCTCCCCCTGCCTTCCTCTCTCTCTCTCTCTCTCTCTCTCTCTCTCTCTTCGGGCTTATCAGCGACAGAACAAACAGGCTCATTGTGTTTTGCGAGAGCCATCAGGGCGGCAGAGAGGAGGCTTATTTCATTGAAACCTGGATAGGATATCCTTCCGCAGGTGAGATGGGGGCCTGCGGGGATCCTTAATGCCAGCAGAAAACATGGGTGAAGTGGCCGTGAGGGTGGAACACAAAAACAACCAATAACGGAAACACAAAAGAGACGGAGACGAGGTGACATTGGGGCACGGACCGTCCTAAATTTAAATAAAGGGAGACAGCAAAACTGATAGACGAAGCAGGACAGATAAACCAGAATGAAAACGGAGGAGGAGGAAGAGGAAGACGGCAAACAAGTTCAAATTACTGTCTGAAGTCGATGCCGCGATAGTCATTGAACAGAGCTGCTCAATATCAGCAAGGTGGATGACTGTCATATCAGGAAATCTGAACAGAATTTCTGCAAGTTGAACAACGAAA
The DNA here is from genome assembly GCA_916701645.2 of Sebastolobus alascanus. Classification (NCBI taxonomy): domain Eukaryota; kingdom Metazoa; phylum Chordata; class Actinopteri; order Perciformes; family Sebastidae; genus Sebastolobus; species Sebastolobus alascanus. The sequence goes on from CAKAOJ020000276.1 coordinate 88,660, forward strand.
TAATACAACAGCAACAGGGTCAGCTATGGAAGGCTGCTGCAACCAAAAGGTCACCGGTTTGATCCCCTGCAACAGGGTGCAACAGAGCAAGACAATGACCCTTATTCCCAAAAAGACAATATTCCTACTAAGTGGTTTACATAATGAAAATGAATATTCCACTAATATTCCCGTTTGCATGCAGCCTTGCGTACTCATATTATATCGTAACTGGTGGCGGACTCGTTGGACCGTGCGAACACAGCCTCTCTCTTTCATTCCTTCAACCACCTTCTTGAAAAGCTCGGCGATATTTGCGCATATCCAGAAACTAGGGCTGTCAAAGTTAACGCTATAATAACGTGTTAACGCAAATTTGTTTTAACGTCACTTGTTTCTTTAACGCATTAATGTAATCGAATGTTTCGGAGGTTGTAGCCGGCTCAGTTTTAAAGCTAGAGTGAAGACACCGGTAGCATATGAAACTAGAAAACTCAAGGAATGTCATGCTAGCTTGTCATACTAGGAGGCTAAATAACGCTCCAAACTTACGCTAAATTTTGGCGAGGAAAAACTGTCATGGTCATTTTCAAAGGGGTCCCTTGACCTCTGACCTCCAGATATGTGAATGTAAATGGGTTCTATGGGTACCCACGAGTCTCCCCTTTACAGACATGCCCACTTTATGATAATCACATGCAGTTTGGGGGCAAGTCATAGTGAAGTCAGCACACTGACACACTGACAGCTGTTGTTGCCTGTTGGGCTGCAGCTTGCCATGTTATGATTTGAGCATATTGTTTTATGCTAAATGCAGTACCTGTGAGGGTTTCTGGACAATATCTGTCATTGTTTTGTGTTGTTAATTGATTTCCAATAACAGATATATATATATATATATATATATATATATATATATATTTACATAAAGCAGCATATTTGCCCACTCCCATGTTGATAAGAGTATTACACACTTGACAAATCTTCCTTTAAGGTACATTTTGAACAGATAAAAAATGTGTGATTAATCGCGATTAACTACGGACAATCATGCGATAAATCGATTGACAGCCCTACCAAAAACCTGTTGATATCCACGTCTTTCATAATGTTTAAAAGTAGGTGTGTTTCTCCTTTCGACCAGAAATGTGGGCTTTTCTTTTGGTCATGCATCTCTGCAAACTGACGGCTAGTTGGTTTGTATTCAACGCACAGAGCTGGCTGTAAACAGGCGAGAGGACGTGTGTCACAAACTGCCGTAAAAACACCAACTGAGACACATAATCCCTATGCGCTGTGTACATGTCCAAAGAATGCTCCTAAATCCTGATTAATAGCAGCCTATCCCACATGTCTTAATCGGTAAATGCTTAATTTGGAATAAGGCCTAATTCAGAATATCCAAATGTAATATGCTGTTTACATGATCCATATCAAAATCAGAATATTTTCATATCCAGAGTAATAGTGGACTATTAGTGTGCAGGTAAACGTAGTCACTGGAGGCTCTACTTGTTTCACAGAATCACCTAGAAGCCTTAAAAGTGAACGTTCGATAAGAACATCTCTCCGTCTCCCTGGAGTCCCAACACTGTGAATGAGTTGCACATTAACAGCTTATTAAAAAAAGCCTGAGTGGACGGCCTTAAAGTAGAGCTAGGACACACTGAGGCGCCTATCCTGACCTAAATACAGAACTACAGAGAGAGAGGGGGAGCATGCAAGTGTTTCTTCGGAAATAACTCAGCATTCCTGCCCCTGAGGAGGGCGAGCGACCTCTAACGCGAGGGCGAGAGACGGGTTCTCCAGGACGCCACAGAGTCATCATCTGTGCAGCATCAGTATTCAGTAACCACAGATCAATACATTATCCACTTAAACTCCTCCCAACCTTCATCGCTCTGCCATTTACTGTATATATACACATCACAATCACTTCAATCACCAAGGACAGTAAACGTTCAGACATGTCTTATGACTTCACAGTCTGACAGTCTTAACAGCAGCTTATGTCTTGTTTCATACTGTTTAAACGACGTACAGAACACAACACACTGATCAGACTATAATATAACATCAGGTAGTCCACGTGCAGACTGTGAACGGCTTCAGTACAGCTCTTATGGTTTGGTTATACACTGGTCAGCCATGTGCGACCACTGGAAGCTCTTATGATCTCTTATATCTTGGCGTCTTGGCGTCTTAGGGTGTAAGAACAAGCTGGAGTGCCAACGTCTGTACTTTCAAAGTACCCTTCTGTTTTAGTTTCTGTAAATCATTTTACTTGGTAAGATTCTGTGATTGTGCAGAACATTGAAAATTAATTTTGGGACGAACTTGAGACGAGAGTTGAAAGAAAAATACCTGTTATATTAGAATGAACGGCGATGAAAATGACTGCACGTTTTGTGTAGCGCACAATTATTATTAAACCTCATTGACAACATAAACACACACATACCGCCGACCTCTGACCTAACGACAGCCTCAGCGGCAACGGGGAATTCAACGAGGTAAGCTTTCTAGTATTAACGTTAGCAGTTAGCGAACGTTAGACTGTCTGATGTTAACGGCAACGTTACAGTTAACGCTCGCTTACCAGTCAGCAGCCGACGTTTGCATTTACAGTGAGTGAGCTGACGATAACGATACGTTAATGAGGAGTCAGAACTCCGCAACAGCTCAAATCATGTTACTAATATTAACCTACTTACTCCTCTTCATCCCCTCTGGGTAATAAGGCTGAAGTGAGATCTCTCCATCTCACTTTGTCCGTGACAACATGCTTCGTCTCTCCCGATGCCAGGAGCTTCTCCAGCAGCTCTCAGGGCCGGTTCTAACCTTTTGGGGGCCCATATGCAAAATCTTGTTTTTTTGACCAAATGCTGCTTTTTACACATAAAAAAATATATTTAAAATTGAACTAAGCTGCATTGTTAACATCAAAATCAATAACAAACCAATAAAATTACTTTTTAAAATAAAAAACTATGTTTTAGATAAACTATAAGTTTATGAACAAAAATAAACAAATCACTTTTGATGTTTGATTTATGTTAAAGGTCACTTAGAATGATTAACTAAAGATAATGTAGAAAAAAAGATTTTCAATTCGGGAAGGTCCACATTCATTTCGGGGCAGTTCGGATGGTGAAAAAAGTTAGTTGAGAGCCCTGCATTTCATTTATGTCATCTGCTGTAGCTCAAAGTATTTAGTATACCGTCTCGTAAATATACAATGTTTTGCAAATTGCCTTCTTCAAAGCACTGTGTCAGATCAATACGGTCAAAACATTTAGAAACAAAAACCAGGATTGTCACAACAACAAAAAATAAACGTAAATCAAAAAGTACGTATCTGTCTCTTGTTTGAGGACCAGCTACTGTTTTACCAGTTCTGTCTTAGAACAGAGCAGACATCAGCAGGATACCTGGTTGAATAAACTAACTCCTCAAAATCACTACATACATAGTTTAGCAGTGTTCACATAGAGACAACGCTGAGAACTTTCAGGCTCAAATTTCCACTATGTATGCAAATAAAAACAATTTCACCTTTTACTCAAGCAGCACCTTCCTAATTGGTTTTCAATAGTCACTGAGGAGCAACAGGAGCCAGAACCAGTGACTCCAACCATCTGTTTATTACTGATAGTTAAGCAGGTGGTGCTGGGTGGACACAAGGATTTGATCACGCTGGCCTCTCTGGCAGGAAGTCCTAACCAGTCGCTCAGCCAGCTCCCATTCAACACAGGCAATTAGAGAGAGACCGCTTATCAGCGGGTAATTACAAAGCAAAGAAAGAAACAGTGGGGCAGAGTCTTTCATCGTGATCACACCAGTGTTCTGGGGGAAAAGCCACCGACTCAGATTTTGTGATATCGCATTCATGCAGCAGCATTCATCTCTCATTAAACCAAGTGATACCAACTCAATTCTGGGTCACAATCGCAGCTTATCGTCTCATCTCAAGTCTCTCACAAAAGGCATTTTGCTCCGAACAGGTTGCGTTTGATTTAGCACAATGACGATGGCTGACATGGCTGATGAGTACAGCAGTGTGTTGTCTGGACTCACCCTCAGGGCCTCTATGACCAGGTCGCGGGCCTCCAGCTCTCCCTCCATGATACTCAGCAGGGTGAGCAGCTCTGGCTTGCTCAGGTTATCCATGTTGAACTCACATTTCTGCAACAGAAGGCAGGAAACAATCACGTCAGAATCATACGATACAATCAACAGCTCATTTTCAAATTAGGGCTTAGTATTGGACCCTTAATACTTCTTAAACACCCATCAAACCGTTTTCGTGACAATTATTCTTTGACCAGATATCAGAATAAGAAACATCTTCATTAGCCAAGTATGTGTGCACATACAGGAGTTTCACTCTGGGTTTTGCATTGCTCTGTACTTACACAGAAATACACATAACCGCTAAGAACAAGAACAACATAGCTGGAAAAATAAAGGTTTGGTGTTGGTGGCTCCAGATGAAAAGTCCGAAGATCATCCTCTGGTAATCATGAATGTCAACCAAAACCCTTTTAATAGTTTCACACATAGTTCACTTTGGACCAAAACGTTGGAACAGTCAAACCAACTATGGACCGTCATCAAGCCACTAACCAACCAGGAGCTCTGTAGCCATGACGCTAGCTAAACATGACCTACTTAGAAGCTACTTTGTAAATGCTATTGTCGTATTATGCAAGTACAACCAAAGATTCGAAGACTCATACAACGTTGCACCTGCGTAGTGTAGAAAGTTGACAAATGTGCCACTTACTCCCAGTCTCCACCTGGTGTCATTAAGTGCAGCCCTCAAATTAGGCTAGATGTCCCGTCCTACCTCGAAGTGATTAAGGTCTAATTACATTTAGCCAGGTCATTAAGCACCTATTTGGTCAGCAGCGACCGCGGGGCTAACGGGTGGAGATGACTGTAATTGGGAGTGACCAGAAACACTTCATGCTTCCCCTCATGTCAATTAAAAGCTTTTTTCCGGTCTACTTATGAAAAGCAGAAGGGCCGTGTGTGTTGCCTCGGTCTCGTCTGTTCATAGGTAATTTGAAGAATATAATTAGAGCTAAAACAAAACTGTTTGTACAGAAATTAGGTCGAAGAAAAGAAAAGAGAGAAAGTTCAGTGACTAATTTAAAACGTCAGAAATGTGACAGAAACTTGATCTTTCTTGAGTTAAGATGCAAAATTCAACAACAAACCAAGAGGCAGTTTTTCTCAAGACATCCTAATTTTTGGGACAATACAGTGAGTCCTATTCATCTCCGATTCCTCCGAGTGAGACGGCTTGTTTTCCTGTTCACAATCCTGAACATCACAACAGCATCTGGTTAGCCGACATTCCAAAGCACAGCGTCAAATTGTTGTGTTAAAGGACCTTGAAAGGGATTGTACTCATTCTAGTGAGGAAAATGAGTGAAATTCTTGGCTGGAGAGTGTAAAAAGAAATGATGTAACTTCACATGGAGAGGCCAGAAGATAATACTGGAGCCCGGTGACAGAAGAATTTCCAGTTACGGTGTTGGCGACTGCTGCAACCATCTGCTGACAAAGCCACATCCAGCTGTATTCTCAATATCTGGAAGCTTTTCACCAGGCTATTTGTTCAATAAAACCTCAGTAAAACAAAGGCTGGAGCGGGAAATAGAGGAAGAGCGTCTCTGTGCACATGAGGCGGATCGCTACCTGCTCGATCTGGTGACGTTCGGTTGTCAGCCGGACATTTGGGCCTGATTTACAAACCTACTGTACATCGAAACCTCGGCCAAGTTTATTCCATTTCATCAAGGAGTCCGACGCGTCTCAGAGGGTCCAACGCACAGCGTATGACATTGAACAGGCTGGTGTGAGATTTCAACAAGCTGCTGCCTTCTATGTGTCCTTTATTCGCTCCGGTGACGTTGTTTATTTCACCGTAACGGGGAAAAGTTCACGCTCAAACACCGGGAACAGAGGTAATAAATCTAAATGAATAAACAGGCCGACGCTCTCTCCTTTAAAAGCCATTAACCCCTTAAAACTACAACGGCTCGCCGGCGGGCCCGGACGCTATTCTGTCTTTCAGAGGTTGTTGCGGGCTGACATTTTTTGGCGAGGAAAAACTGGCATGGCCATTTTCAAAGGGGTCCCTTGACCTCTGACCTCAAGATATGTGAATGAAAATGGGTTCTATGGGTACCCACGAGTCTCCCCTTTACAGACATGCCCACTTTATTATATTAATAATCACATGCAGCTTTTTGCATGCAGTATAAATGTGTTATTTTCTTCCATTCTAAAATGGTGTGTTTGAATATTTCTGCATACTGGGGTCCCTAAACAGTCTATGAATTACATAAATTGGGTATCACTGTAAAGCTGAGACTCTTGTGGATCCAATGAGCCCAACTGTATTCATGTGTGATGATGTTAGTCCCCATAGGAGACATTTCATTGTAGCGAGACCATTTTTTTAAACTTGACCTCACTGTATAAAATGACCTGTGGTGACCTCTAGGATAATCACAGACTCATGAAACTATACAGCCACAAACTAGAGACCTAGAGCATTCAGAGGATGGATGGATCAAACTAGAGACCTAGAGCATTCAGAGGATGGATGGCTTTCCTAGCTAGATTGACAATAAGGGGGTTTCTGAGCAGTTTACACAACAGAAGTGCTCGCCATCCAATCGCCGAAAAATGCAATTCTAGTAGAAATCTCCAAATGTCAAACATTTTTGATACTAAATCACAGCATGGCTTTTTCTATGGTGTTCCTCAAGGTCTTGGTGTCTTAATGTGGTATTTTGGAGGGATTATAGATCATTTTTATAAATTCTCAAGTGGTAAAAAAAGGTTAAATTTAGCACCAAATCTGTGTAACAAAAGGTATCAACCCAAAAATTGCTGCAACAACTCAGAGACATAATAGAGCATGGGGATGACCATCATATACTTCTATCATAATGTTATACGCTCTTGTACACTTTCACAATTTATTTTAATTGATGAATTTATTTACTAATTCATTTTTATTTCTTATTAATGACTAGAACAACTTGACACACAGTGCTGAGCTGCATCTCATATTAATCTTCAGGTGCTGCAGAGTTTTCTAAGAGCAGAACGCGCATTTTAAGCGTCAATATCTCAGGCGATCATGTTCATTTAATTGTCGAAATCCAAAATTGTGATTAATATTCGATTAATTGTGCAGCCCTAGCGTCAATCACATGTTTCACTTTAGTCAAACCACTGTTTTTTTTCTGATGCCATCACACTGCAAGCCTGGAAATAAAAGCAGGAGAGATTCCAGAGGGATTGATTCGTTCACGTCGAGCCTCCGAATCGATCCCCGAGCCCCTTTTTTCCCGGCAGCGTTCACCACTCAGAGAATTGGACGACTCAGGGAGCCTTGATGGACGGCAGTCCTGAGACACGCTGTCCTGTCCTGTCCCGGGGTGAGCTGAGGGTGGACGGCTGCTTCTCTCTGGCACTTCTGCACAGCGAGCAGGTGAGGGAAGCGAACACTAATTTGTTCCATGAGCCGCGTGCTGAGCGCCACGGGCACGAGCAGCCTGGCCGCCACTCTGAGGCTCGCTGTTAGCCCCGGTCCACTTAATAAGCCCCGTGTCATTTCACCCCGAGCCACGAGGGAAGAGGAACTGCTCGCTCGGTGCAAGTTTTCCTCCACCGTGTTGTTCTTCTGGAATTAAAAAGGTCAGATAATTAAAAAACAAAATAAATCTTATTTTGTGGTATCTAACAATGCAGACAGTTATAGGGACTCTTTCTAATGAAGTTAAGATTAAAACTGTTCACTGACTTCGGTGGATTGAGGCTGCAACCAATTTAAATGAAACTTAAATTATTAATCTGCTGATTATTTTCTCCGTTGATCGGTTGGTTAATTAAATGTGAGAAAATAGTGTCAGGTGACAGGTCACATTTCCCCACAGCACCAGGTAACATTTTCACATTGCAACAATCAGCACTTTCTATCAAATAAAACAAAGAATAGCAGCAAATCCTCCTGAATTTTTGGCATTTTTGCTTCAAAAAAGCTTTCAAGATTAACCGATTACAAAAATTACTTGCTGATTATTTTCTGTCTATCTGCCAACCGACCAATGTGTGGAACTCATTAGATTTATTGTTTAATAATTTGTATGCAAAGGTAACATGAGGCCAGGGATAAATGTGGCACTAAAAACTGACCGATTGAATAAATGTAACTGTAAAAGCTCATGAATCGGTCACGTCACGGCCGATAACCGATCCACTTAATCACGTTAGTATCAGCGCCGACACCAATCCATCGGACCGGTGCAACGCTAACTGGGAGCGCAACCGACAACACCCCATTCACCTCCACTGATTGGGGTGGCAGCATAAATCTCAGACAGATATCTCAAAACCTGCAAAAATTAAACCAAAAATGGTTTTGCATTAGGTCTGTCATGATAATTCAATTATCGACTTAACATATGATGTATGGACAAGACCTCAATCATTATTACGTTATCAAATTATAGTATGATATATGGGAATGACCTCGATTATTTTTACGTTATCGATTTATCGCACATTATATGGACATGACCTCAACAATCTTTGCTGACCTCGATATTGCTTGTTGCGTTTACATGCGCATTTATTTACAGAAGAATGTTTCCAACATTTTAGCCAACATGATGCCAGAATAAACAGCCAGGTTTTCCCCATCATTATAAGACTTCGGCATTTCGCAGACATTGCACATCTTTGTTAACAGAGCCCGAGACTCCATTTTATTTATTGTTTTGGTTGTTCGGTTTTGTTTTATATATTTTGAACATTTTTATTTTTTTTTCACATTCCAATAACAATGTCTGAATATTATTATGAATTAAAAGCTTATTGCTTTTTGAAAGGGTGTAGTTGCATCATATATGAGTGGCATAAAACGGTCTTAAAATGACAATAATTTTGTTTATTGCAATTATTTCTAAGACAATAACATCATCAGACAGAAACGTAGCTACCGTGACAGGCCGGTTCTGCATGGTTAGATTTTTTGGTAATTTGGGAGAAGTGACCCTTTAATAGATTGCACAATTATACCTAATCTTCTCTGATGACCTCTCCAACTTGTTTACGGGGTAATCTGAAACCCCCCCCCCCCCCCTGTGACAGAGCTCGGAAATGTTGTTGTCAGGAAGAAGAAGCGATGACATTACAGCCACTCGTGTTAATGGCACTCTTCCAACATGGCAGCATGTCCCACATAACCACTGGTGAGCGGTGACCACTCTCAGGCTTCACTTACACAATAGTCCTGCTACGCATTAACGCACGGTTTGACGACGGGGGCCGAACGACTCGCTGGGTGACATTTTAAAAAATAACCTGGGTCTTGTTTTTGTAGTTTTAGCCATCATTCCTATCTGTTATGATAATATTTTACTGATGAACTTCGAGTATAACGGGACAAAGAACACAAGCAGTCAGACAATCAGACCAGTTTTACCAAACTTCTTTGGAAGTAAAACAGAGAGGAATTTGTTAAGTTACCCAAACTGTCCCTTGCAAACTTTCATTAGATTTTGACCAACTCGCTGCTTCAACTTTGACCTACTGTACTTACTGTAGTTTTGTGCACACAGTTTCTGTATGCAATGAGAGAATAAAACCAATATTTTGGGGTGTCTCACTTTTAGTTCCACCGGGTTTTGATAGCCAGCTCAATTGTGGATCTGATTCCCAGTCCGCATATTGCACGGATTCATTAAAGCCCCCCCTCCGGCCAGTTTTACTTCCTGTTTTTAGGTTAACGTTCTTTCTCAAACAGAGAATGGGGGTGTGGTTAATAGTCCACCGAGGAGCTTCAAAATAAGTCAGCAGATCGGGATGCAGACAAGCCGTGTGACACGCCAACACACGTATGACCGTAAACGAGGTGGGAGGTGACCAGCAGAGTGCCTTTCATTGACCTCTGACCCCCCCCCCCCTCTGGACCATGAGGGCCGGTCCTTTGAGAGTCCTCACAAACGAGAAACTTCCCCCACCTTGGGCCAACAACAGAGCGTCTGACGGGGGTGAGCAAAGAGCAAAGTGCTTTATTTAACCACGGCAGGCATGATGGGGGGGGGGGGGGGGGGGGGGGGGGGGGCATGGAGGCGGAAGCCCTGTTTCGTTGGCTGCAGCCTGGAGAAGGAAGCTGGCAGAGCGACGGGCGAGCTGACGAGGCTGCCGGCTCCCATGTCTCTGGAGCACCTGTTCACCTAAATGTAAAGTAGCCTCCAGGCAGTTCTGAGCGCGCTCAGCAGAGGGGGGGGGGGGGGGGGGGGGGGGGCTGACACGGTACTCCCAGCTATGCCAGCTGAGTCACTGAAATTAAGACCAATTTAGAAAGGTGTCTGGTGAACACGGCCACCACCCCCCCTCCTCCTCCTCCTCCTCCACCGTGCTGCCTCTGCCCTCCATCCAAGCCCCCCCCCCCCGCAGCTCTTCTCCCACCTCTTTCTCTACCATCTCCTCAGCTAACCGCTCAAACCCACCCCCACCTCAACACCCACACTACCACCCACCCACCTCAGGGCCCGTGGCTGCTTTCTATTCCCACACATTTCCAGTAGCCTGCCTCTTCAATCTCACATACAAATAAGTGTTTTTTTTTTTACTGGATGTGCAACTAAAACAGGTCAGAAACTCAAGTGTTAAAACCATCACTGCTCACTTTGCATTAGCTGTCAGGTCGATAACGACAGTCTGACTGGTTGCATCATGGAGTCAGCTGAGGTAGGGCTGCACAATTAATCCAATATTAATTGCGATCACAATTTAGGCTTCCCATAATTAAATGAACATAAAATGCTCCTGCATATTGCATATCAAATCAAGCGCTTCCTAAACTAACAGCCAGCCACCCGGGGGGGGGGGGGGGAACGAGGATCGAGACTTCACTTTAGGGGAGCTGTCATGCTGGTACGCGTGCACTAAGCCTCCAGGAAGAGCGCCGGCCGTTGATGCCAACTTTCGTAGTGGCCAAACGGCGATACTACAACTACGGTGTCCGTCATGTGATGCCATTGGGCCCAAAAAGACTTTTTCCCATAGACTTACATTGGGAAAGAGACGTCTGTATATAAGCAGATATGTTTTTTGAGGTGAATGAACTACCCAGTATGAGAACTTGAATAGCCCAGACCGAGGCTGGAGCGAGGGCTGAGAGGAGGAGTTAAAGGAAACGCTACTGCGCCTGCTCTATGGGCCCAATGGATGCGGAAGATCGCCGGGTGATCCGGGTACTTTATCACTCGGCAGTCGAGCCGTTTTGGCTTCATGCTCCACTGAGCAACTCTCGTAGGAATGAACGGGAGCCACGGCTACAACGCTGTATCCAGTTCTCTTTATACATCCATGGCGTGCACCCTACAGCGGCAGCCTGTGAAAAACTTTCCTGAAAGAGAAGACGAGTAATAGTCCAATAGGGCAAAACGAAAATGCACAGAGTTCAGACGAAGATGAACCATATTTTAAGTCTTATTTTGATGCAAAGATTTGTTAATTGGCAGGAAGCACAACTTGGAAGTGGAAGCAGTGCTCTGTTGATTTAGTTTTGGGTAAAAATTTTCTTTTGATGCAATGATTTGTACATTTGCAATAATGTAGCACGACATGGAAGTGCTCTATTTATTCAAGTCCAATAGAAATGTTTTGTCCCTAAAATCAATGGATAATGGTGATAAATAATCGTGATTATCATTTTGTCCATAGTCGTGCAGCCCTACGCTGAGGGAAGGGAGAGGATTCATTATCTCCAGGGGGGACGGATGGTGAGCCGCTGCCCTGATGACACATATGCTGCAACCTGTGAGAAATCACAACTATGTGTGTGTGTAAACAAGAAGCTCAACAATAGGACTACTTTTAAAAGAGTCAATCCTGGTCTGATAATCAGTGTAAACCTGTGGAGGGACTTTGTAAGGTGAGCTGTTGCAAGCTCATGTAGGACTGATTGGTGGAGGTGGAGGTGGAGGATCACTTCAGTAAAGAACCATTTTCATGCCACTTACAGCTCTGCAGGCCAGGTGAATAGCATTTGCAAGAAATAAATAAAAAAAAAAAAAGGTGGAATGAAATGTTTGCAGGGACAAATCAACCACCAACCTCGATGCTAGTGTCAGATTTAACTCCACTGCAGCCAAACAGCTCGCTTTAAAGGCTGTGCGTATTATCCCCATCTACTGTGATATATATTTATATATATATGTAAGAGCTACAACCTGTGTAGCCAGCCACGGTTAGTCTGCGATCAGACGCAGGATAACATCCCAGCAGCCGGTAGAGGCAAACAAAAGAATCCACTGTAATGTTCAGACACCATATTGAGCCAGTTTGAGAGTCGTGGCTGAGCCTGTCTGAGTCACATATCACTAGAAAACCGAGCACGAACCCCGGTGTTTTTCCTCCAGACATTGTCGCGAGGCTCCCGAGCTTGTGCCGAAATAGATGCGCACTCCGTTTCTCCTTCTTCTTCTTCTCGACCATTTCAACGACACACACCGCTACATAAAAACAGCCTTGTATCTTTAGTATCCCTTTACGCATTCATGTCTTACCGTGTCGACGCTGCCCAGCCCGGCGGTGGCCAGTGTTTGTACCGGAGGAGGCTGCTCTCCGCTGGCTCCCTCCGACGCCATCTTCGTCCTGTAGCGGTCTGCTGGAGCGAGGGCGCATCCGCCACTCATTAACTATTGCGCTGCTGCGCGCAAAGCACGCCACGCACGGCCATTGAAAGGAGAGAGAGAAATTTGCAAATTGAAGGAGCTGTAAAAGAAAAGGTTGTGGGGGTGGAGAGAGGGAGCACGACAGGTCTCCGCTGTGAACAAGCCCTCAGCAGAGTGTGTGTGTGTGTGTGGGCCGCTGCAGCGGGGGGAGCGCGCAGTCCGGTGGGCGTGGACCGAGCGACGCGTACGGATCCAGATGCGAAGCCCCGGTGCGCTCCCGACTGGAGGGGAGGTGTGATGCGTCCTGAAGGAGTGATTGACAGCAGCATTTGTCGGCCTTTGAAAGCCATAAAATAAACCAGTGAGTGGTTCCCAAAGTGGGGCTCAGGCAGTGGCGGATTAAGGTGGTGAGGGGCCCTAGGCTACTCTTTGTATGCCCCCCCCCACCAACCTTATTCATCATGCTTTACTTGCCAATCTTGAGACCTCAAAAAAAAGGGAAGATTTCAAAACCTAAATCAAAATCTGAGTGTCAGAGACTTTGTTTCCTGCATTCTGGTGACTTATAAAGAATGAAAATAAACAATCCAAATTTATTAATAAAAACACATTTAAAAACAACAAAAGTTGACCAAACTGCTGCACAGTTAAATATAACAACAACACAGTAAAACACTAAGATCAATTTAAAACCAACAGGACATTAAAATAAGAAAAGCGCTTAGACCAATAGGAAAGGGAAAAGGATTAACTCTCATGCCGAGCCAAAAGCCAAAGAATAAAAGTGCGTTTTGAGGTTTGATTTAAAAACAGGCAGTGTGGGGGACAGCCTAACATGCAGAGGCAGAGCGTTCCAGAGCTTTGGAGCTGCAACTGAAAAGGCTCGGTCACCCCTGAACTTTAACTTTGACCTCGGGACAGTCAGAGGATCTGAGTGTCCTTAATAAAAGATGTGTTTTTAAAAGGTCTGAGAGATAAGTTGGAGCTTGCCCAATAAAATAACAAAATAGTGCAAGTAAGTGCAACGGCATTTTTATGTTAAACTTTTAACTTTTTTGCTTTTAGTTCTCAAGAATACAGAATAATTCGCCCCTCTATAACGTAAACTTGGCGTGTGATATTCATCCATTTTTATTTATTTTTGTGCTCTGAAACGCGTTATTTCCAACAGCTTGCGCTGCACCACGACGGCTTTTTCGTTGCATCGAGCAAAGCCAGACTTTGGGCGCTGCACGCTGTGGCGAGCGCAGTTTAAAACGTGAGCTCAAACTGCGCTGTGTCGCGAGCATAGACTGCTCTCTTCCACCGGGATACGACAGTTGGTGCAACTCTATTGTCGTCCGGGTGGAAACAGTAGAGATTATACACACTGTTCAGTTCCAGAAACAGGCTAAGATAACGAAAAGGAAAAAAAGGTGTGAGCAAGTATGCTTTATTTAAATCTCGAGGAATCACTGAGGGCATGCCCTCATTTCCAATGATGTCGAGAGTACAATAAAACAAAATAAATACACACAGAACATAATTAGCTAATTGCAAGAAGCAATCAGCCAGACGACAATAGAACAATGTTAAAAACAGTCACACTCAAGAGAAGAGTAGTTTGTATTCATGGATTTAAAATCACCTCGAGGTACAATTGTGTTTAATTTTAATGTGTTTTTTTGTGTAAAGTTTTTTCAGCACAAACACCAAAAGCAGTTTCCCTAAATTTAGTGTTTGCACGCAGGACTTCAAGCTTTAGCCAAACATTTAAACTTGCACACACGCATTGAGACAGCCTTTAATCTAAACCTTGGAATATCTGGTCAATTTAGGGATTTTCTTTAGTAGATCTTGGTGTTATTTCAGCTGTTGTGCTTTTCGTTTTTTTGCTCCGTGATCATATTTTCATTCTACCGCTATTCTGTCCAGTAGTGACGTATTATATGAAAACCAAATTGACCTTATGACCCCGGTCACATCATGGGACCAGGTTCATAAGGTCAGCTGATTGAGTAGATGTGGCCCACTTAATTTTTTTTGTGTTTCTTATGGGCCAATAGGGATAAAGTTTTTTTTCTTTCTCTGAAGTACATTTAAATAATTAAATATAATCTTGCCAATCTGGGGCCTTTGCAGACATGGGGCCCCCTAGGCTGCAGAGTAAGTCATCATCACAATGAGAAAATCAGTGTGTTTCAGTGTTTTGTTCAAAGGTCTAAGAGACTTTCTTCTTCTTCTGTGCTTTTATGAAAACTCAAAAACACCTCATGTCATAATCTCACATATCTTTACTTTGACCATAATCTCATCAGATGAGGTCTAACCTTCAAATGGAAGAGTTTGGCACCCCCTGTCATAAACCATTACACATTATGCTCTTTGCACAAAATGAGCCTTTACAGCTTGACAATGTCGGTCTCATTGGGTCTCTGAAAATGCAACCTTTGATGATATACTCTTTACACATTGCAGGTCGTTTTATTTGACGACTTTAATATGTATAAAACTGAAACCAAAAAAGCAAAGGATTCAAACCAAAAGCCTCCATGTTAATCTTACACGAGCCGATGCTCAGAGTTCAAATCTCTCGGCTCTGGGTCTGTTTATCCCAGAAAAGCAGGGAGGATATTGGGCCCCTCTCAGCTCCCAGATGTGACGTTTAGGATTAACGGACGCTGATCCAGCCCGGTCATCCAGAATGAGGTTATTAAGTCCCTATTTAGGTCAAACGTTTTGCACGATCAACATTTGCTGGTTACAATGAGAGCATATATCCGTGTGATGACTTAAGGGATGTGTAATTTCCCCCACATGTGAGTGGCCTGAGTATTTATTCAAGAAAAAATATATACTGTATTTCGATTATCGTGGCCAAAATAATTCACAATAACAATACTATCGTGATATCTATAGAAAAAAATATACAAATAAAAATAATGCTATCAGTCAAATTCATCTTTAATGGTTCGTGTCCACAGGGGCGTTTTTTTCGCGAGGGATCGCCTCACTTCCCAGCATTGGGCGCTTGATGCTCTGCCACTAGACAAAAGGCACCGGATTTGATGAATGCTTTCCCTCGTGGGCTGCTGCTCCCAGCTTTCAAACCGGAACCAACATGGCGGCTCGTTTGGAAACTTTCTCTCTTATACGACAAAAATAGTTCACCGAAATGTGTTTCTGAAAACATTTATGCAAGAAATAATCCATGCAGTTGCTGAATCTGTCGTTATTTTGCATCGAAAATGTTTAGTTTAAAAGTTTCTAGGGAGTTTCAGAGGCGGCGAGTTGCGTCAGACGATCCTGATTTGCATAAAATAGCCTAGACCTCAACTTTATGCAAATGAGGAGCGGCCAACGTGACGCCCCGTCTCTCGAATTGCGCCACCAGGCTACCAGAATGTATGCACGGCTGCTTACATAGACAATGAATGGGAAGCGTGGACAGGACGGAGGCTGTGGACACGTACCATAACTTTGCTTATTGTGCGTTTTGTCTCTTTTAAGGCAAGTGTAGGGAGGTGTAGCCATAACTGTACAAAATCCTGATTTAAGAGGCGCTGGATTACTTACACAATATTATCATGTGTGTATTAGAGAGGCAAAGTGAAAACATCTGAGTGTTGGAACGATCAGATGAGATGAAGATGAAACATGAGTAGAGCCTTCTGTGTTTTTCCTCTTGACTTTACTCGTTGGCTTGCTTTCCTCATGTCCGTTTCTCTTCTCGTGCAATGATTCGTTGAAGCTGATCAGCCAATCGGAGTGATTTCTCTCACTGACGGGCTCCGCCGCCGATTCAACATGCTGAATCAGCCGAAAACTCTCCGACGTGGGCAGACTAGAGCCGACGGTGCGGGACACACCGAGAAAACTAGACCATCGGACGTTCTTCGCCGCTAGTTCTTTGATGTTGGGCCTTAAAGCGCCCGGGGAGCAACTTGGGGTTCAGTATCTCGCTCAAGGACACTTCAGAGGAGCCGGGTATAGAACCGCCAACTTTTGTAGTTAAAGCAAGACCTGTTCTACCTCCTGAGCTACATCCGCCCCAAAATCTGCATAAGGCTGTCACTCAGTTTCCTATCATCCACCGGGGGGGTTTTCAGATGTCAATTCCCGTCTTTCCCACAGAGATCTTTTACTCTCTTGTCATGTGTCAAATCCCAAACCTGTGTCTACATTAGAGACAGATCAGCGGAGACGAGCTGTCATGTGGAGATAATCCCTCCCCCCTCTGAAAGGAAGCTCGTCATTAGCCGGCGATTATGGGGGACGTATGATGTGGAGTAGAAACAACGACCCCCCCCCGCCCACCTCCTCCACCTCCTCTACCCCCTCCTTGGCTGTGACCTTAAAGGGTTAAAAGTTTCCCCATGAGATGCTTTCACTCAGGAAGTTCCAGGAAGTTTTGTGATTATCTGTTGTAATTAGTTTCTCCTCATAAAGAGTTTCTCTGTGCAGCAGTGATACTGAATACACTGCATGTCTTGTGGCTGCACCGTTTTCTGCTCTTTTTCCTGCTGCTGTAAATGTAGAAATTGGTCTCTAACTGCGCCGGTTATACACCGATTTCGCACTATGATGACTGTGACTTTTGAACATTGGTAAAATTGCAGCTCTGGAAAGAAACCGTTCAGTCTTTGACACCGCAGGCACTGATATCAAGACATGAAAATAATGTCCTCTACCAATCTCCATAGTTATACTTGCTTTTCCATTGCTTTCCTGGGCTAAAGGACATGTTTATATTTATGATATTTTATATTATTATTATTTTATATTATTATTATTATTATTATTATTATTATTATTATTATTATCATTATTATTATTATTATATTTTATTGTGAAACACCATTTTCCAAGATAACAAAACATGGTATTGCCAGGCTTCCAACAAACATAATGTCAAAAGACACAAGAAGAACATGCCTAAAAATAAATAAATAAATAAATGAATAAATGAATAAATGAATAAATGAATAAATAAATAAATAAATAAATAAATAAATAAATAAACTATATATTAAAAATAAATACATAAATAAATGATTTCAATACCATTGTTATTTGATATCGATAACAATATCAATATATAAGAACAATAATAATTAAAATACTAAATTAAATAATTGAAAAAAATAAATAAAAATAAAATAAAAAATAGAAATAGAAATAATGACAAAAATAATAACAATTTCTTAAAATCTTTTAAATTGTTTTTAATGATAAATCAGATTGAAGTGTGCCCATCAGTTCTGTGAGCCGTAGTTTAGATGTTGGGACTTCTTTTTTTTTTCAAAATAATAGGATACTTTTTAATTATTTTTTTTTGCAGTGATAAGTACATATGCAGGGTTGTTGTGCCAGTTTTAGTTTTCTTACATCTTTAGATATCCCCAGAATTATTAAAATTGGGTCTCATTAAATAAATAAATAATAAATAAATACAATTTAAATATATATTATCAAATATCGGTATTATGACTTTTTAGATTAATTTCCAGCCTTCTTTGCGCTATAAAAAATAAACTGACATGAAACATGTGCCCGACAACTCAGTAGACAGTAAACATTTTGTCAAAGTCACACTGCTCGTTGTGTGTATCGTCGATTCTTGTGCAACACGGCAGGTTTCTCTGTCTGCAGTTGTTCTTGGCAGCCGCTGAAGTCCTACACAGAGCACGAAACTCAAATGAGCAGTTGGGTCGGAAACACAAGTAGGCATGCCAGCTGTCTATTGTTTGACTGTCACACTAAACACATGCTCACACACCTGAAACATAATAAGGTAATGTGAAGGTCTCACCTGTGTTCACCGATCATCAGGTAAAAGAGCCTGCTGATTGTTTTAGCTGTATTCAAAGGTCCTGGTCCCATCGTGAGGACGGGTCATATTGAAACTAGGGCTGTCAAAGTTAACGTGATCATTTTAAATACATTTAGAGTGAAAATACTGGCATCATATGAAACTACAAAACCTGAGAAATCCATTGGTACCAACCATGTCATACTAGCTCGTTGGGAAGGAGGCTAAATAACGCTCTAAACTCATGCAAAATTTTGGTGAGGAAAAACTAGCATGGCCATTTTCAAAGGGGTCTCTTGACCTCTGACCTCAAGATATGTGAATGAAAATGGGTTCTATGGGTACCCACGAGTCTCCCCTTTACAGACATGCCCACTTTATGATGATCACATGCAGTTTGGGGCAAGTCATGTTATGATTTGAGCATATTGTTTTATGCTAAATGCAGTACCTGTGAGGGTTTCTGGACAATATCTGTCATTGTTTTGTGTTGTTAATTGATTTCCAATAAAGAATATATACATACATTTGTATAAAGCAGCATATTTACCCACTCCCATGTTGATAATAGTATTAAATACTTGACAAATCTCCCTTTAAGGTACATTTGGAACAGATAAAAAATGTGTAATTAATTTGCATTTAATCGCGATTAACAATGGACGATCATGCGATTAATCGGGATTCAATATTTTAATCGATTGACAGCCCTAATTGAAACTAGTATTTATTATGACCAGTGACTGTATTAACTGTAAATATACACATTTGTCGATGTTGAGTCAGGCTGAACTAATCCTCACACACTTTGATTGACACTTTGATGTCTCTACCTGCCTGATCCTGTTCACACAGCCAGTGGGCCGGAGCCAACTGTGACAATCAGGTGTTCATAAACACAGATAGAGAGCTACAGTGAGAGTAAATTCAGACTCTCTGATCCACCTGATTTATACATCTTTGGACTGAGGGAGGAAAACTGCAGCATTCAAGGGGAATCCCACAGAAAAGTCCACAGAAAACCAGGGACAAAACCAACAATGAATCGATCCAACTAACAAGTAGTGTGTGTGTATCAAAGCCTGATCTTCTTTCTCTGGGCCACAGAGCTCAATTGTCGTCCAACAACTATTAAAAAAACACATCAACAAGCGACACTGTTACTCTGGGTGACATGTTCCTTCATTACTGTGCAGTGTTTTCTGGAAGTGATCCGTAGATGACCCATAAACCGTGTCCACAGGGTCCACTGCAGGAAGGGCGAGCAGGGATGTGAGGACAGGACAGCAGCCCGGAGCTGAAATGATGACCATCAGAGGAGGACCGGGAGAAACCGGTGCAACCGGAGATGAGGGGATGGACACTGATGGATGGGGAGCAAGCAGCAGCAGGGTCCCCCCCCCCACCAACCCCGCCCCTGCATCAATCCTGTGGGAATACTTGGCTCATATTAAGGGGCACAATGACTCCCTTTTTGTGGACGAGGGCAGAGCGGACTGAGAGGGACATCACTGGGTCCTGTGTGCTCTGAGGTCTGCAGACAGGAAATAAAGGGTGAGGCAGCGAGCCCCGGATCCCATATCCTGGCCAGAGCTTCAAATGGGAAGATGGTGTTAGTGACTCTACTGATAGAGAGAGAGAGGAAATGGAGGGAAGGAGGAGGAGGGCTGGGATCTGGGCCACATCTCCGTCTGATTGTCCCTGAGGGGCTGCCAGGAGCTGAACCAGACCTCAGTTCAGTCACCATCCCTGCTCATCTGAAGTCAGCGCTGCTCTGACTTCTGAGCTCCAATCTCTCTCTCTCTCCTCTCGGTTTCGATGTCTTCTCTTCACTTTCTCCCTCCTCACACTGTCTCTCTCTGTCTACACACCGTCTCATGACTGTGGAGTGGAGGGAGCAGGTGCGTCCTCTAAACACTGAAAGGCTGCAGTCACTGAGTTTTTGTCCCAATTTCAAGGATCCACGAAATGAAACGTTTGATTTTGAAGGTTTATATGCCGCACTTGTAGTAGTAATAAAAAATGTTTTTCTTCTCGTTAATTTACTTGGATGTTCTCTGAGCAGAATGATGTCTCTGCAGAGTTTGACGCTAGACAACATTTTCACATTTATCTGCTGAAGGGGGAAAGTTTCTCACCCTTAAATCCAAGTTTAACACGCGTGCGTACGAGCATGTTTTTGGAGAATTGACTTCTTAGTAAAAAAGGAGACATCTTGTTTCTCGCAGTTAAACTTTTGAAACAAAAAAAATCATTTTTTCCTAGATTCTGCTGTTTGTTTCTTAAAGAGGGTGGAGTGGATGCAATTTTAAGAATTTTCAATGACGCAATTAAACATTTATGTGCAAAACCCATATCAGACACACATTATTATTCTAATCAGAGTATTAAAACATATCTGAAGGGGATAGTTACAGTTTAAGTTGTATCTTTGGGCGGACAAACTAACCACCAGACTCTTTAATAAATCTTAGTAGTGGAAAGTACATTTGCTCAAGTACTTAAAGAAACAGTTCGAAGGATTTGGCGGCATCTAGAGGTGAGGTTGCAGATTGCAACCATCTGAAACTTCTCCTGTGTGCAACGCGTGTTAGAGAACTACGGTGGTTAAACATGAATATCCCTCTCTAGAGCCATTGTTGGGTTTGTCTGTTCTGGGCTACTGTAGAAAAATGGCGGCCGACTCCGTGAAGAGGACCCGCTCCCTGTGCTACTTTATATCTCTACTTCACAGATTTCAGAGGGAAATGTTGTACTTTATGCCTCATGTTAGTTACAGTATTTGACAGCTGTTGAGTTTAAGATTTTACAAACAAAACAAAAGATAATCTGATAAAAGGTGAAGGATTTTTCATCTCTACATATATACATATTGTCTGCCTCAGTGTGATTGAAACTGTCACATAGCACTGAACTTTCAGCCAGTACAGTGCTTGTCCTGATGTCTTAGTGTTTATCTTTCATTCTACAGCAAACCTCATTCTTCTGAGGGATTTCAAGAATTAGTAGCACATACCCACTACAATGCACAGTGTACCGAGGAATCTGTGCTCCTCTGAGACACCTAATGTGTGCACATATTTATAAGAATGGTCTGAATGCACGCTGATGTAACCAACAATCACCTTGACATTTCATCTATCTGGTAAAAGGATGGTATATAAGCATAAGAGGGAATGAGATAAAGAGAGTGGAGGCTTCTGTCTCCATGCAGACTGGTGCTTTAGTAAATCTCTAAATAACAGAGTCACCCCCTCACTGCTCTGTGATTCACTGCCTCCCATCCGGTCCAACCAGCATGTGACCCGGCCGGGGTCACGACCCTGATACTTGGCACCCGGCGTGGAGGGAGAGTGACACTGTTGTTCAGAACCTGCCCCGACTTCAGATGCCAACATGAGTCATCCAGAAACTTGACTTCTGTCATCCCCTCCAGCACATTCTCCTTCCCAAACGTCCGTACAAGTCTACATGATCTGCCAAGGTGTCTCCCTGATTTAACTTCAACAACGTTTTTAATTAAATGACGTGCCAAAAAAAAAAAAAACTTTTCAAAACTCTTCCCTCATCCATATAGAGACTCTTTAGATATTTCAAAGAGTAATATCCAGGAGGAAAAGTTTAGCAACAGCCACTGCTTGCATTTACATTGTTACTGTACTAACTAACCCCGAGGCCCGAGACCTGCAAAACGCTATTAGTTTAATTAATAGCAATTAGTTTGTGGTAATTCAATTAATTGTAAATGTGTCTGTTAATACTGTATGCACCACTAAAGCACACTATGAGCTAAAAATACACAAGCTTGTAGAGGGGCCCTGAGTTAAAATCTAGTTTTATTTATCTGTTTATTTATTTAACCTTTATTTAAGTCTAATTGAGATTAAAAATCTCTTTTCCAAGAGTGTCCTGGCTAAGATAGGCAGCAGCACAGTTACACGGGTGCAGACATACAACAACCATAACAATTTAAAATGAAGACAAAGAGCAAATTTCAGTTTTATATGTTTAGATGTTGCATTTTACTAAATGACTCTGTGGTGATATGTATAAGCAAAGGGTAAGAGGTACAGTAACTGTTGTAGACTACTATACTACTACTGCCACAACTGCACGATGTGTTGCTTCTTCGATAAATGCCACTGTTGTTATGACTATTATGACTTAGTGAGTCTCATTTTTTAGTTTTTAGAGATTTCAAATGTTTGAGATGGTTTCTATGAAGTGGTTCGACAAATCTCTGATATATTCTGGTGCACAGATGATGTAAAACTGGAATGGTTGTATTATATATATGTGCTTAGGTCAAGGCAAGTTTAATTGTATGGCACCCTTTTACAAAAAAGTAGGGCTGTTAATCGATTAAAATATTTAATCGCGATTAATCACACTTTTTTTATCTGTTCAAAATGTGCCTTAAAGGGAGATTTGTTAAGTATTTAATACTCTAATCAACATGGGAGTGGGCAAATATGCTGCTTTATGCAAATGTATGTATACATTTATTATTGGAAATCAATTAACAACACAAAACATTGACAAATATTGTCCAGAAACCCTCACAGGTACTACATTTAGCATAGAACCCATTTTCATTCACATATCTTGAGGTCAGAGGTCAAGGGACCCCTTTGAAGATGGCCATGAGAGTTTTTCCTCGCCAAAATTTTGAGTAAGTTTGGAGCGTTATTTAACCTCCTTCGCGACAAGCTAGTATGACATAGTTGGTACCCGTGGATTCATTAGGTTTTCTAGTTTCATATGATACCAGTATCTTCACTCTAGCTTTAAAACTGAGCTACAACCGCCGGAAAATCAATTGCTTCACAGAAATGAATAAAATGCTGAGATGTAGGTCAACTGTATATTTATAAAATACATCACAGTTGTATTGTTTTTCTGAGAGATGAGGTTGGTGTTGGTCTTTTATCAAATAGCACATACAGTATGAGCAGATGGCAGCTCCTCCCTCCACCACGGCTACACAACCTGTACTACTTGTGATAATAAAATAATATTTTCTTTGCATATTTGTATAATTTCTGTGTTTTTGCATTTCTGGATTTGAATTCTCTCTTTGACTAAACGCTGTTGCAAAGAATTTTTCCATCAAGTGTTCAGAATTAAAGACACTGAAACACCTTTTGTGGTGTCAGGTAGGAGCTAAAATATTAGAGTAATACTGCTTTTTAAAAGCAGTACTGATATAATGAGCAGCTGTAGCAGCAGGTCTCTCTCTGCATGTGAAAGTATTTGACAAATGTGAGGATGTTCCGCCTCCTAGTGGACAATAAGGGAAGTAGGTCTGAGAGAGCAGCAGTCCACGTGGAATGTAACTAAGTACATTCACTCAAGTACTGCACTTTACTACGAATTCAACGTACTTTTACTTTACTTGAGTATTTCCTTTTTGTGCAACTGACAGCTTTGGTTACTTTTCAGATTACAGTGTGTCATCCCCTGTACTTGTACTGTACTTGAGTTCAATTTTCGGTTAGTTCTACTTTACTTTTCTTTAATTTTCTACCACTTTATCAGAGGGAAATATTGTATTTTTTTTTTTACTCCACTACAGCTTTAGTAACTTTGCAAATTCAGATTAATAATGCAAAATATAATCAACAAATAAATTATATTATAATTTAATTTAATTTTAATTTATTTTATATAAAGTATTATTATTGAAAAATACTTTATTGATCCCCTATTGATATTCACAAGTAATTAAAATTACCCCGACCTTTACCAGATGCAACATTAAAGTGATGAACACATGAATGCATGAATAACTATAATATATGTAAATAATATGTTAACTTGGTTTATATGTGAATAAAACTTCAATGGATAGACGTTCAGAAAGATCATTTATCATAAACATAAGCTCACTGTGATGTATTTACTTAAAGCATTATTTATCATTATGATACGAGAGAGGAGATTAACTTCATCTAACATTTAATTTAAAGTGAGAAAATCTTGAAATGTCACTTTAATTATCTTAAAATAGCAGAAAAATATTCCCCACTCAGTTTATTAGTATATTCTCTCAACATGTTAACCTTAGATTGGGATCATTTTCATCATCATCATCATTATGTGGAACAGAGTCCTTATAAAATACTGTAAGTAAATAGAGGACGATCAAATATTGGGCCTGTCTTATGGGTTCATGATATATCCTGCTGGACGTGAGCCAAGACGACGAAGCCTATGGGATAAACCGTTAATTCATCACGTTTTGACATTTGCACAGGATTTAGTCTGGGTGGTATTTGAGGTTACATCAAGTAAAGGTATCAAGGATGCGATTGTACGAATGGTAAATGAATTAAAAACTGAAATTGGCGTGTTTGGGAGGGAAAAAGCCTCAAGTGGTGAAACAATCTGAATCTAAATGTGCCCCAAGCATTATACAAAAGAAAAAACAAAAAAATGTAGATACATTTTGATTGAACAAAGAGGTGAACTGACATTTAAACTGCACATAAAAGGAGATTTTGAATCATTTGATGCCGCTCTACTAAAAGGAAAATAAGAGTATTATAATGACAAAGTGTTTAGGGGTGTTATCAGAGTGAAAGCAGTGGTAGAATTTGTACTTTTTAGTAAGACTGAAAGCCAAACTAGTGGCCCAAAACAATATCCATTTTACTCTTTAAGCCATAAACACTAGTATTGTTAAAAGCCCTGAAAACTTTTATCTCAGTTAGCTTCCTACTATGAGTGATGGTGCTGCCTGGAGGAGACGCCAAACAGTCTTAAATCAAAATAATTAATTGATTTGGAGATTTACATAATGTCCAGTGGTGGAAGACGTATTCAAATCATTTACTTAACCTCTTCTACCCGACAGACCCAGAAACGGTTCGGCTGAGATGTGTGTTAAAACATTGCCTTTAAAAACTTCATAAATCTGTGGTGGTCTTTTTTCCAAATTCCAAAAAACACTCCAAGTGTATTTTGTCCAGACAGTGTTTGTTTGTCAATGATTTCAATATTTTAGTTACAAAATCAATGCATGTATTTTTACTTTATAATATTTTTGACCGTTTTTATATTGAATGTACATACTGGACTTTGGATCTTTTTTGTTATCTTGTTTACATTGTTATTGACCTTATTCGTTAATATCTAAGTTTTACTTGATCATATTTCATTATTATAATAAAACTACTCCATTTGGAGTCAAAATTATACATTTTAGTTGTTTTTTATTGATTTTACACTGTGCAAAATGGTAGAATGTGATGATGCACAGGGTAAATGTCATGGTTAAATATTTTAAAAGAGTGACGGTCCTACCTTTATTGTGAAATATTGGATAATTTTACCTCTTTAAACCTTGAATAATTATTTACATAAAACCATTTGAGAAGTTTGGAGGTGAAATGTGTCTTTAGAACTGCATCTAAAACGTCACAAGAAGCCCCAAATACACGTTGCTTTTCCCATGAGAGATAACAAGTCTAAAAAGATTGTGATCCACTGATGTTTAACAAGGAGTTGTACTTCATAAGTTAATTAGATGTTTTGTTTATGTAAACACTTTTATCAAAAAAGTAACCGTCACATAAATGTAATGGACTAAAAGGCACAATATTCAAGTATAAAGTAGCATAAACTTAAATACAGTATGCACTTACAGAGTAGTCAGATATTTTACTTAAGTAAAAGTAGCAGTAACTCAGGGTAAAAATAATCAACTACAAGGTCCTGCATTCAAAAACGTACTTAAGTAAAAATATGTAAGTATTATCAGCAAAATGTATTTAAAGTCAACTTTTCATGGTGTCAGAAAAACAGTCTGCTTTGTGACGATTCATTTTCCAGCTGATCCAAGAGGCTTTTTAAAGAGTTTATTTAGCTTAAAGAAGGATTTTCTGAACACATAAAGGAACACTTCATCCTTCATTCAACACATCTGGAGATACGTGGTTTTCACTGGACAGGAGGGGGATGAAACACTGTAATCTGAAAAGTAACTAAAGCTGTCGAATTTGTACTGAAGTGTCATACTTGAGTAAATGTACTTAGTTACATTCCACAACCAAAGAACAGCCATAATAGCAGAAGTCCTTGTAGTGATTGTAGTAGCTTTGGTTGTAGTTATTAGGCATTGGTGTATGGAGGAAGGAACCTGCCAAAATTAAAAATAAATAAAATAAATAAATAAATGACTGGATAAATAACTAATATGCCATTAAATGTAACAAAAATAATATGAAAAATAAATGTAGCCATTAATTAATTGATAAAATGTGACATAAATTGATATTTTTTTTTTTTTAATTTGCTTCTTTATTTATTTATCTTTGGCTTTAATTCCCTTATTTATTTACTCTTCTGTTTAATTTTCCCTTTTATTTATGTATGCATTTATTTGTATTATTTTTGCATTAATTCTTTATTTATTTTATATTTATTTTTAAATGTGTGTATGTATGTATTTTTACATTTGTTTATTTCTGCATGTATTTCCCTTTGCATTTCACCCCTTATTTATTTACTATTCTGTTTAATTCTCCCTTTTATTTATTTGTATTCATTTTTTAATGTATTTTTATTGTATTGTTTATTTTTGTATTTACTTTTTATTTATTTTATATTCATTTTAAATGTGTATTTATTTATATATTTATGTATTTATATTTTCTGCAGGATTTTCCCTTTGCTTTTGCATTTCACCCCTTATTTATCTCCCCAAACGTATCTATTTCTGTATTCTTTTCTTTATGCATTTCTTTACACATTTATTTTTACATTTCTTAATGCATTTCTACCTCATTATGCAAATGAGGGGGGGATATTTTAATACTACTAGTTAAGCTTCAATAGCATTAGATATATTGGTACTAATAGTAGCAGTAGTAGTGTTAAGTAAATAATCCTAGAGGAGTAGTGAGCAGAAAAGTCCTGGTCCTCCTCCACTGTCAGGGTCAGCTCTGTACAAGGCCACCATTGTTCATTCATTAAGTCCGCAGAGCTTCATTAAGGACAAACACGCAGAACGTGTGGGATTGATTTGGCAGCGTTTCATTTACCTGCCATCAACCTCAATGACCTATTCAAACACCAAAGCATCTGTAAGCGTCTCCTACTGTTAAACTCCCCGCAGAGTGAACGCTTAATCTCAGAGCAGTTAGGATGCTTAGCCAAGATCAATATCAATATTACACCTGCTTTGTTTCCCTGGATTACTGTGGATGTATATCTGCTAAGGGTGGGCCTCGGTGTCAGCAAGAAAGATGTGAAAAATCAACTTCACTTTTATCGAGGTTTAACGGGGTAAATATCCTTTATTTGTAGGATTAGGGAGGTAATGCCCTGCATACGTTCTGATGAGGGTGGACCTCTGCCTGTTTTACTATAAAAGATGATGATCTGCTCCTTCACAGAGCATCACATTTCCTACTCTCCTACCTGAAGCAAAGAAGTAAAGGTAAGTGAATAATGCTGCCTACTCCTGATGCTCCTCATACTGATGCTGCTGTGTTGTTGTTATTTTGTCTGTCTGGTGGTTTTGTTTCAGCCTGCAGTTTGTTCGGTAACATGGCAGCGATGAAGTGCATCTTGGGTCTCCTGGCCCTGCTGGCAGTCACAGCCTGGACCGAGGCGGGGGTAAGTCCCACACAGCTGGAGCTTTAAGCCATGCAGCAGGTCTCTACAGTAAAATTAATTTCACCTGGGAACTTTGTCTGCAAACACAGTTACAGCTATAGAGCAAAAAGTTCTAGGGCGTTAAATTGTACCACATGATCTTTCTCAACAGATCATCTGTAACGGGATTGTAATTTCTATTTTTCTGACAACTTTAAGGGCATTTCGTCCATCATGTTGGCTTAAAAGTTGAGGTTAAATGTTCATTTTTTACCTTGTTTAAAGTTGAGAAAACAATCTCAACCCAAAATAGAGCATTTTTGATACTAATATGTTGCAGACGAAATGCAAATTTAGCCATCTTTATGCACTCTTCTCCGCAGGACAGTAAAGCCTATACATCTAAATTTAGACACTTGTTACGGGGCATTTTGAGGCTCATTGTCACACACCTAATATAGAAAAACCTTAATATTCTAGGAGATTTGTAGGCTGCAACCTTGGTTCTGAAAAGTGAAGCCAACGCTGAAGTGCCTTAAACTTGCATTCTCTCTAACAGCCAGCAGGGGGCGACTCCTCTGGTTGCTAAAATAAGTCTGATTGTATAGAAGTCTATGAGAAAATGAGCCTACTTCTCACTTGATTTATTACCTCAGTAAACATTGTAAATATGAGTTTATGGTCTCAATCGTTAGTTTCAAGTCTTCTTCAATACAGCATGATGTTCATTTAGTAAATTATCGTCCCATTTAGAGTCAAATAGACCATAAAGCAGGAGATGCTTTAGGGCGTGGCTACCTCGTGATTGACAGGTCGCTACCACGAAGTTGTCCATGTTTTTATCTTACAACTTTAACCCTTTCACAGTGTGTTTTCAGTTCATTAAAGTTAATTATAACCTTTTAGTCGCCTAAAAATGTCTTGTTCAGTGTTCGGTTGTACTTAGCTCCACCCTCTCGTGTCTCTTCTGGTTGCAAAAAAAAAAACATGGCGACGACCAAAAAGCTGAACTCAAGACTTCAAAACAGTGTCAGATAGTAGCTAAAACATCAGGAGCTCTGCAACATGACCAGCCTATGTTCTCTAACCTCAGTCACTCAAACTAAAACATACTGTAGACAAGACAAATCTATATGCCACAATTTATACACCCAAAGTAAATTTAATTTACTTCATCTCACCAAAATTATTCACTCAGTATCAAGGTTGATTTCCAGGGAGTCCGGAGTACTTATATTAAAAACTAACTAGACAATTAAAACATGTAAGAGAGTGAGTAGAGTCTGTTGGTGTAAAAGTGCTTCACATGCACTTGAACGTTAAAGAAACTGACTATTGCTTTTTGATATTCTCTCACATTTCCATCAGATGTGAAGGCAACATGTTCTTTGCTTGATAGCACGACTTTCTGTTTGCAGATTATGAAAAGCGGTGACAGTAACGACGACCTGACCGTCACCGAGCAGCTGGAGGAAGCCAACAAAGATCTGGGTGAGGCAAAGTCAATGTAGTAACACTTTATAATAACCATCATTTATTATTTATTATTATTATCATTTATATTAATCAAACTTAGTCAGTAGTTATTTTACAGTTAAAAAAACAATGAAATGATAGTTAATAATGTTAACTAATTATTAGTAATGCTATAATTGAAGTTATTTTATTATTTGTTTGTGTAATATGAAACAATTTGTTTGTAAATTATATACATTGTATCAAAGCTGATAAGAGATGATAACAATTACATTTTACAGTTTATTGTTGCACACATTATAACATTTTATAAGTGTTAATTATTACCAAATGATTTGTAAACCTTTAAGGAAAAACATTACATAGATAGATGGACCAGAAACCAATTATTAACCATTGACAAAGTATTAACTATCTATCTAAATAATGTTTAGAGATGGTTTACAAAGTATTTATTAACCATTTAACAAGGTATTACAATCATCAGTTGCAACTTTATAACAGCATCCAAATAATGTTTATAGACGGTTTACAAACCAATCATTAACCATTAACGTGTGATACACATTTGTAATGTTTATAGATGTTTTACAAACAATTTCTTAAAGGTTTGCAATTAATTTGGTAATCATTAACAAATATTTAATATAATATATCAAAGGTGTGCAACTGCTAAATTAAGATAAATTATGTCATTACTAATAATTACTATCATTTCATTGTTTGTTAACAGTAAAATAACTATTAACTGCATTTTAATTAACTATAAATTTATCATTTATTAATGATGGTTCTTATTAAGTGTTTCCAAATAGGTTGCTGATGTCTGGGGGGGGCTCCAAATACGAATTTCACCGAGGTGACCAAAAGGGCTAGAGCCGGCCCTGCACAAAATTAAATGTATTGATTCGTGTACATAGACACGAATTTCACTTTTTTGTGATTTCGTCAGCACGAAATCAATTCGTATGTAATCCACGTAATTGTGAACCGCGAAGTATAAAAGAGCGACAAACGCCACGTAGGGAGGAGGTCAAGGAGGATGGATGGGTCTCACTGCTATTTCCTCTCCTCACTCTCTCTGCAGGCCGTCACCGTGATGGTATCGAGATTAACGGTGACATCGCCGTGTCCACTCGGGCCAACACGAGGAACGCCGACCCCTGCGTCCGGACTGGTTGCAAGTGGCCTAAAGCCACCGATGGAAAGGTCTACATTCCCTATGTCATCGCCAACCAGTACTGTAAGTACCTCCATAGTTCATCCCCCTGTACACTGTTGCATGGATACGTTTAAAGTAGGGCCGTCAAAGTTAACGCAAGTTTACGCAAAAATCGTTTTAACGCCACAAATTATTTTAACGCAACTTGAGATATTTCGGTTGTAGCGGGCTCAGTTTTGAAGCTAGAGTGAAGATACTGGTATCATATGAAACTAGAAAAACCTAAAGAATCCATTGGAATCGTTGGTTTTGGTGAGGAAAAACTGTCATGTCCATTTTCAAAGGGGTCCCTTGACCTCTGACCTTAAGATGTGTGAATGAAAATGGGTTCTATGGGTACCCACGAGTCTCCCCTTTACAGACATGCCCACTTTATGATAATCACATGCAGTTTGGGGCAAGTCATAGTCAAGTGAGCACACTGACACACTGACAGCTGTTGTTGCCTGTTGGGCTGCAGTTTGCCATGTTATGATTATTGAGCATATGTTTTATGCTAAATGCAGTACCTGTGAGGGTTTCTGGACAATATCTGTCATTCTTTTGTGTTGTTAACTGATTTCCAATAATAAATACATACATACATTTGCATAAAGCAGCATATTTGCCCACTCCCATGTTGATAAGAGTATTAAATACTTGACAAATCTCCCTTTAAGGTACATTTTGAACAGATTGAAAATGTGTGATTAATTTGCGATTAATCGCAATCGATTGACAACAAAAACAACAACCTATAGGTTCAGTTTTCTTTAAAAGATGAGGTGATATTTTATATTTTAATTTTTGTCAAGGAATCTCACGAAAGAGACCAAAACCAACAATGAATGGATCCTACTAACAACTTGCTGCCCCAAATACTCACTAGAGCACCAAATGTGTATTAATCCGCCGCTGAAAATAGTCCCCAACAAATGCACTATTTCCTCCTGTTTGAGTAAAAGTGTCTAGATTTTTTAGGAAATGACTGAGCCTTTTTAAAAATGAAACTATTTCTTTATGACCCTTTCTTGTTTTTCAAATCATGCTTTTAATTGTTTCCTTAAGTAAAGATTAATATAACTTAAACCACAACAAATAAAATAATATTTACATATAACAGATAGTAATTGGAAATTAAAAAAACAAATTATTCAAAAACAAAGGAGAGAAAAAAGGTAATAATAATAATAATAATAATAATAATAATAATAATAATAAATACAAATAAATAAATATAAATTATAAAATAAAAAATATGATATATTGTATTGAAATCTAGGAATAAAAATAAATAAATAAATAAATAGTAATGATAATCATAAATAAATAAAAATAAACAAATAAATAAAATAAATTCACATATCAGATTCCCAGAATTTTTGACCTTTTCTTGAAGATTGACATCTTCAGTAGTAGCTAATGTGCTAATGACACGGTAGGGACATTGGAAAGTATTGGGAGACACATTGTTGGTTTTGGTCTTTCTTTGGGAATTTATTGACAGTAAGAAGAATATCTTTGTATTTTCCCCTCCAGCCACTAACGAGCTGAATCTCATCAAAAGTGGCATCAACTCCTTCTCCCAATCCACCTGCATTCGCTTCTACCCCCGCAGAAACGAGAGGGACTACCTCAACATCCAGTCTCTGGACGGGTAGGCTACGTCTGGGATGGGGCTTGTATAATATAAAGGGGTTCATTCCCATGTGACAATGACAACTTTACCCAGAACTACATACAGTAAGAAAGCAGCTATACTGAAGGCACCACCGTTGTTGACTTGTTGATTGCCGTCCAACATCTCTACAGATGCTACTCCTTCGTGGGTCGCCAGGGCAACGCCCAGACCGTGTCTCTGAGCCGCCGAGGCTGCATTTACTACGGGACCGTCCAGCACGAGCTGCTCCACGCCCTGGGCTTCAACCACGAGCAGTGTCGCTCCGACAGGGACTATCACATCCGGGTCGTGCTGCCGAACATCATCAAAGGTAGAGAAAACTGTGATTCCTTACCGTTCACAGGCCCGAAGGAAGAGCACCGGGTTTCGGAGCTAATTTTAGATAGTGGCCAAACAGCGGTACTACAACTTCCTTTGCCCCGTCACGTGATGTCATTGGGCCCAAAAATACTTTTTCCCATAGACTTACATTGGGAAATGACGACGGAGTATTAAATCTGAGATTTCGAGAATAAAGTCATAATATTACGAGAATCAAGTCATAGGTTTACGAGAAAAAATTTCGTATTATTATGAAAATAAAGTCATAAAATTATAAAGCAGTAATTTTACGTGTTATTTTAGAAGGGGAAATGAGGAACGTGGAGCATCTTGTGAAGTTATACTTTAATTTAGGTTTCACAAATAACGAAATACTTCATCTTTTTATGTCCTCTCGTCCGTTTTGTTGGTTGCTGGTAATATGTTTTCATAAAAAATGTTTTTTCCCTCAAAATTTTATGATGTAAGTCTCATAATATTATGCTTTTTTCTCATAATTATTACGACTTTTTTTCTCGTAATATTATGACTTTATTCTTGTTAAATTACGACTTTTTTCTCGTAATATTATGACTTTATTCTTAAAATCTCAGATTTTTTTTCCCCTCAATGTGGCTCTAATACTCCATCGTAGGAAAGAGACGTCTGTAACTCAGAGGATCATTTTTTCACTGAAAAAAAAGGACTTTTACTTGTAATAGAGTATTTTTTGCACAGTGTTGTTGCCACCTTTACTTAAGTATAAGAGCTTAATGCTTCTTCCATCACTGCAGGTCAGGCATACAACTTCAACAAGATCCAGACTCTGAACCAGGGGACGCCATACGACTACGACTCGGTCATGCACTACGGCAGGTCAGTTGAACTATGACATCCGATGAATCCGTGTTAAATTCTCTTTCCAATCTGCACCTCAGTTGTCTGATGCTCACAGTCTCGCTGTACAGTCTTGTGTTGCCCATTACCTTCACTTATAATGGGAAGAGGCACATTTAAGATAACTGACTCTGGTCGTCTCCTCCTTTCAGGCTGGCTTTCTCCAAGGACAACAGCAGCCCCACCATGGTGGCGCTTCCCAACCCCAACGCCGTGTTTGGCACGGCCAAGCAGATGAGCCAGAACGACATCAACCGCATCAACCTGCTGTACTGCGGGAACTAGTCCTCCAGTCCAGAACGAGTCACACTGCAGTGTCTTTGACCAACATTCATCTACTAATGTCAACATCACGCTGTAACAGCACATTGGGATGAGTCATTTAAAATAACTATGCAGATAATTATTCATTGTTTGCTCAAAGGTGGTGGGAATCACATTTCCTATTTACTTTAATCAATAAATATTCATGTAAAACATATCTGTTTGTTGTGTCTTTATTTAAAAAGTAATTTTCTCGTAATAGAGAAATATGATTTATACTGTTTACAGAAACAATTTACATTTAGGTTTTAGTCATTGAGCTGATGCTACTGTAACAATGAGGAAGTTACGTGTTCATGAATCTGCTTTTAACCCTTTGAGACCCACGATAGACCCGTTGTTGTCTTTTTTAGGGGGGTACAAGGGGGTCTTTAGAGGGAGATAGCAGGTCAACAGTAGATGTCATATAGAAGTGGTGTACATCATCTGAAAGCTGGGAACCTGAAGATTAATTTGAGATGCAGAGATACTTATTTAAATTAAATTGTAAAAGTGTATAAAGGTTGAGAACATGATGATAGAAGTATATGATGGTCATCCCCATGCTCTATTATGTCTCATAAGTTGTTGCAGCAATTTCTGGGTTGATACCAATTGTTACACAGATTTGGTGCTAAATTTAACCATTTTTTACAACTGGAGATAAAAATTATCAATAATCCCTCCAAAATACCACATTAAGACACCAAGACCTCGAGGAACACCATAGAAAAAGCCATGCTGTGATTTGGTGTCAAAAACTTTCGACATTTTGAGATTTCTGCAAGAATTGCATTTGTTGGCGATTGGATGGCGAGCACTTCTGTTGTGTAAACTGCTCAGAAACCCCCTTATTGTCAATTTAGCTAGGAAAGTCATCCAGCCTCTGAATGCTCTAGGTCTCTAGTTTGATCCATCCATCCTCTGAATGCTCTAGGTCTCTAGTTTGATCCATCCATCCTCTGAATGCTTTAAGTCTCTAGTTTGATCCATCCATCCTCTGAATGCTCTAGGTCTCTAGTTTGTGGCTGTAAAGTTTCATAAAGCTGTGATTATCCTAGAGGTCACCACAGGTCATTTTATACAGTGAGGTCAAGTTAAAAAAAAATGGTCTCACTACAATGAAATGTCTCCTATTGGGACTAACATCATCACACATGAATACAGTTGGGCTCATGGGATCCACAAGAGTCTTAGCTTTACAGTGATACCAAATGTATGTAATTCAAGACTGTTTAGGGAGCCCAGTATGCAGAAATATTCAAACACACCATTTTAGAATAGGCGGAAATAACACATTTATACTGCATGCAAAAAACTGCATGTGATTATCATAAAGTGGGCATGTCTGTAAAGGGGAGACTCGTGGGTACCCATAGAACCCAATTTCATTCACAAATTTCGAGATCAGAGGTCAAGGGACCCCTTTGAAAATGGCCATGCCAGTTTGGTTACAAGTTTGAGTACCTTCCACGCTGCAGAAGTGTCACTTAGCAAAACAGACAAATAATAATAATAATAATAATAATAATATCTCTACTGGAGTCAAGTGATTATCAGTTAAAAGAAAACTTAAATGTCCTGCAGAGCAAATGTGTTTTTTTGGTGACATTTTATTGATGCTGTTGACTACAAATCAGAAACGTATTTTGAGACGTATCTGATGTATTTCAACCATTTATATTCCAAACTGAATGAAGACTCAGTAATCATACAGATCAATAACTTGTGCTTCAGCCTTCGGACTGCTGCTCTCACTGAAGGGAATCCGTCGGTAATTGAACTCAGGAAGAAGAAACTTCTGTGACAGAATAAAATTAAAAATCTAATTAAAATTCAGCCAGAAATTATTTTAAGATAACATAAAACTTAATTTATCCTGAGGGGAGTTGTTGTGCAGCAGTTGCAGTGCAACATAGAAAAGAGTGCAAATATAACACTAAAGATTATTATTATATTATTTTTGTTGCATTTGATGACATATTTATTCATTTATTGGTTTATTTTGGCAGGTTCTGTCCTCCATAGAGCTCTGCATGCAGCTGGAGTAATGTACGTGTGTGTGTGTGTGTGTGTGTGTGTGTGTGTGTGTGTGTGTGTGTGTGTGTATTTACTAGTCTAGTCTGCAGTCGTACAGCCGGTTGACCCTGGTGATGTCGTTCTGGCTCATCTCAGTGGCTACACCGAACTCGACGTTTGGGTCAGGGATCGGCACCATGGTGGGCTGGTTGTTCTTGGAGAAGGCGTACCTGGATTTAAACACATTATTTAGTGGATGATGGGTCGTTCGTTAATATAAGGTTTTAATATAATATAAATTATATATATATTTGATTGCAGAGACTATCTGGTTTTATGAATACTGAATAAAAATGTGTTGTGTGCAGAAGAAATGTCAGTAAATGACGTTAAGACACATTGCACACGGTGTCTCTGTACCTACTTGTGGTACTGCATGACAGAGTTGTAGTCGTATGGGGTTTCCTGGTTCAGAGTGTTGATCTTGTCGAAGGCGTACTCCCAACCTGAGAAGAGAGCAAACAAGCAACACATTATATTAGTAGTGACCATGTAAATGTGCTCAGCTGTGCCAAACCTTGAACACTTTGTCCATAGCAAAGGATAGCTTAGCGGCATTACATTAAAGAAGGAGGGGTTATTAAAACAGTTGAATGTGCTGAGTACATTTTATGGCCATCTGAGCATTAGATTCTGACATATTTTGTCTCACATGGAACTGTTTTTTTACTACAAAAAAGTAAAAAGGTCACCAAAACCATTTGGATTCATGTGAATATTGTAGAAGCAGAGTAGGGATTTCTGGCACAACTTCACCTACTTCCAAGGTGCATGGAGAAGGGAAAAAAAAGTCTGAAGAGGTAAAACTCAGGGACTATAAATATCTAAGCAAATTTCTAGAAAAATTAAATGCCTCGTCATGGACTGTAATGTTTCAACCCTACCCTCAGACAGAAAGTTGACATTGGATGATAATTCAAATACCCGTAGACAGAAGGTCATGGTATCACCCACCAGGTATGACGTTCTCCAACAGGATGCGGATGTGCTGGTCGCGGTCGGAGCGGCACTGCTCGTGTTTAAAGCCCAGAGCGTGCAGCAACTCGTGCTGCACCACGTCGTGGTACAGGCAGCCCCGTTGCTTCAGAGACAGAGCCTGTTCGTTGAAACGCCGACCCAAGTAGGAGTAGCACCTGAGAGAGGATAAACCATGTGCATTAGCGTGTAGATTCCCAAGTATTTATAACACTCAACAATTTAAATTTGAGAACCCTGAAGCGTATGGATACTAGTACTCCATAGGGACACTGAGGATAGCATACATTTTGTTTCGTCAGAATTTAAAACAAGCTTACGGACTGTAGGTTTGCAATGGTCAAATTACGAAAAGAACCTGTGGCCTATAGAAGAGTATCATCGGCATAAAAATGTACATTAGAATTTGGAGAGATAATATTGTTTATGTACATGGTTTATAAAAAAAGAGGAGCCTTGAGGGACACCAACACTAATCTTAAAAGCACTTGATTTGGAACCATCGGAAACTACAGCTCAATCAGAGAGATCGTCATAAAACGTTTAAGTAACAGATAAAGCGGGTCGTCTCTACAGAAAGTCTCCGTGGTACGTTGACATATTAATATCAGTTTAACTGTTTTTAAGAACAGTTTCCTCATCTAGGGTTCTTCAACTAGGGTTGTGGACGGGTCAAACAACCACGACCACTGTTGTCCCGTGTGAAAGCAAAAGTCAGCATTGAGTTATTTTTACTTACGTCCGTTATATGACGTAAGCATTTGACATCATTACGTCACTCGCATCACGCTGTTGCATCAGTTTATGTCACTACGTCTATTTTACGTCACTTACGTAAGTGGCTTACATAGTTATTTAAACCCCAACCACAATCTTTTTCCTTAACCTTAACACCGCGCTTTTGTAGGAAACGGTCCTGTGGGTCGTATTACAGGGTAGGAACAAACGACCTATGTGGTCGTATGGATAGGAGGACTTTAAAACTCATGTATAGTATATTCATTGTATCTAGCAACGTTATATGCTGATTTAAATATCTCATAGACATTCATTTTGATTCAATTATAACCAACTATAGGTCATAGAACCTTACCAAGTTTTGGGCGGTTTTCTGGAAGTAGACATTTCTAAATTATTCCTCATGTGGAAGAAGTGGTACAGAAATGTCGTAAAACATGAACATTGGAAACCTCTGTATGTCATTACGTCTACAGTTTGTATTCCCTCTGACTGAAACATGAAATAAGGCCGAACCCATCCAGGGACTGGATGTGGATGTAGTCTCTTTCACTGGCGCGAGGAATGAATCGGATGCAGGTGACGCTGTCGAAGGACTGCAGGCTGCGTTCAATGATGGCCCGCTCTCTTGAGGCTGAAAGTGTAATGAACAGTTAACAACAAGATAAAACAAGATCTAATTCCACAGATCAAATCCTAAATGTTAAATGTGCTAATTTAAATGGGAAGATCAGTGCCTCTCTCATGTTTGTATGCTAAACGTGAAACTTCTGCCACTAGCTGGTTAGCTTAGCTTAGCATAAAGACTGGAAACCAGGGGAAACAGCTAACCTGGTTCCAAACGCAGGTAAGGATGAGGAGGCAGCAGGTAGAAAACAATGGTTTAATAACAGAAAACTTACTATGTGCAAAACTGCAGCTGCAGAAAAAGCCAATCCACAAATTAAGAAACACAAAAAATTGGAAAAAACTCTCTCAAGGGTGAAACACAACACAGGAGGAGCAACGACGAACTGACAATGAAACACACAGACTAGGAGAGCAAGATGAGATGAGACACAGGTGGAACAAATCAGGGCGGGACAGACGATCACAAAGACAGGAAGTAAAACCAAACAAGACATAAGAGGAGTGTACTTATCAAAATAAAACAGGAAATCATTAAACAAATGAATAAAACAAGGAATATAACAAAACCCCCAAAAACCCAGAAACCAAAATCTAATTACTCGGGAATTTTTAAGCTTCTATGTGTCTTAAAAAAGGCGGTTGCTAACGAGTGGCTAAATGAGACTACTAAAAGATGTGGATACTTCTTCCTCCACCACTGAAGTGAAAACTCATGATGCACATGATTGCATAATAAAGAAACAAAAGTAACGACCCCTCAGTTTTATCTGGTGACCTTTGAAGGGGCCCGACCCCTAGGTTGGGAACCACTGGACTAAACGAGCTAACTGTATATATAGTAGTTAAAAGTAGCTCCACATGGAGCAGCTACAACAGTGACATGCTGCTCTAACACTGATGTTAATGTCCAGTGGTGGAAGACGTATTCAAATCATTTACTTAACCTCCTCTACCCGACAGACCCGGTAACGGTTCGGCTGAGATGTGTGTTAAAACACTGCCTTTAAAAACTTCATAAAATGCTGTGGTGGTCTTTTTTCCATATTCCAAACAACACTCCAAGTGTATTTTGTCCAAACAGTGTTTGTTTGTCAATGATTTCAATATTTTAGTTACAAATCAATGCATGTATTTTTACTTTATAATATTTTTGACCGTTTTTATATTGAATGTACATACTTGACTTTGGATCTTTTTTTTAATCTTATTTACATTGTTATTGACCTTATTTGTTAATATCTAAGTTTTACTTGATCATATTTCATTATTATAATAAAACTACTCCATTTGGAGTCAAAATTATATATTTTAGTTGTTTTTTATTGATTTTACACTGTGCACAATGGTAGAATGTGATGATGCACAGGGTAAATGTCATGGTTAAATATTTTAAAAGAGTGACGGTCCTACCTTTATTGTGAAATATTGGATCATTTTACCTCTTTAAGCCTTGAATAATTATTTACATAAAACCATTTGAGAAGTTTGGAGGTGAAATGTGTCTTTAGAACTGCATCTAAAACGTCACAAGAAGCCCCAAATACACGTTGCTTTTCCCGTGAGAGATAACAAGTCAAAAAAGATTGTGATCCACTGATGTTTAACAAGGAGTTGTACTTCATAAGTTAATTAGATGTTTTGTTTATGTAAACACTTTTATCAGAAAAGTAACCGTCAGATAAATGTAATGGACTAAAAGGCACAATATTTAAGTATAAAGTAGCATAAACTTAAATACAGTATGCACTTACAGAGTAGTCAGATATTTTACTTAAGTAAAAGTAGCAGTAACTTAGGGTAAAAATAATCAACTACAAGGTCCTGCATTCAAAAACGTACTTAAGTAAAAATATGTAAGTATTACCAGCAACATGTATTTAAAGTCAACTTTTCATGGTGTCAGAAAAACAGTCTGCTTTGTGACGATGCATTTTCCAGCTGATCCAAGAGGCTTTTTAAAGAGTTTATTTAGCTTAAAGAAGGATTTTCTCATCACATAAAGGAACACTTCATCCTTCATTCAACACATCTGGAGATACGTGGTTTTCACTGGACAGGAGGGGGATGAAACACTGTAATCTGAAAAGTAACTAAAGCTGTCGAATTTGTACTGAAGTGTCATACTTGAGTAAATGTACTTAGTTACATTCCACAACCAAAGAACAGCCATAATAGCAGAAGTCCTTGTAGTGATTGTAGTAGCTTTGGTTGTAGTTATTAGGCATTGGTGTATGGAGGAAGGAACCTGCCAAAATTAAAAATAAATAAAATAAATGACTGGATAAATAACTAATATGCCTTAAAATGTAACAAAAATAATATTAAAAATAAATGTAGCCATTAATTAATTGATAAAATGTGACATAAATTGATATTTCTGTTTTAATTTGCTTCTTTATTTATTTATCTTTGGCTTGAATTCCCTTATTTATTTACTCTTCTGTTTAATTTTCCCTTTTATTTATGTATGCATTTTATTTGTATTATTTTTGCATTAATTCTTTATTTATTTTATATTTATTTTTAAATGTGTGTATGTATGTATTTTTACATTTGTTTATTTCTGCATGTATTTCCCTTTGCATTTCACCCCTTATTTATTTACTATTCTGTTTAATTTCCCCTTTTATTTATTTGTATTCATTTTTTAATGTATTTTTAATGTATTGTTTATTTTTTTGTATTTACTTTTTATTTATTTTATATTCATTTTAAATGAGTATTTATTTATATATTTATGCATTTATTTATTTCTGCAGGATTTTCCCTTTGCTTTTGCATTTCACCCCTTATTTATCTCCCCAAACGTATCTATTTCTGTTTTCTTTTCTTTATGCATTTCTTTACACATTTATTTTTACATTTCTTAATGCATTTCTGCCTCATTATGCAAATGAAGGGGGGGTATTTTAATACTACTAGTAAAGCTTTAATAGCATTAGGTATAGTGGTACTAATAGTAGCAGTAGTAGTGTTAAGTAAATAATCCTAGAGGAGTAGTGAGCAGAAAAGTCCTGGTCCTCCTCCACTGTCAGGGTCAGCTCTGTACAAGGCCACCATTGTTCATTCATTAAGTCCGCAGAGCTTCATTAAGGACAAACACACAGAACGTGTGGGATTGATTTGGCAGCGTTTCATTTACCTGCCATCAACCTCAATGACCTATTCAAACACAACAGCATCTGTAAGCGTCTCCTACTGTTAAACTCCCCGCAGAGTGAACGCTTAATCTTAGAGCAGTTAGGACGCTTAGCCAAGATCAATATCAATATTACACCTGCTTTGTTTCCCTGGATTAGTGTGGACGTATATCTGCTAAGGGTGGGCCTCGGTGTCAGCAAGAAAGATGTGAAAAATCAACTTCACTTTTATCGAGGTTTAACGGGGTAAATATCCTTTATTTGTAGGATTAGGGAGGTAATGCCCTGCATACGTTCTAATGAGGGTGGACCTCTGCCTGTTTTACTATAAAAGATGAGGATCTGCTCCTTCACAGAGCATCACATTTCCTACTCTCCTACCTGAAGCAAAGAAGTAAAGGTAAGTGAATAATGCTGCCTACTCCTGATGCTCCTCATACTGGTGCTGCTGTGTTGTTATTTCGTCTGACTGGTGGTTTTGTTTCAGCCTGCAGTTTGTTCATTAACATGGCAGCGATGAAGTGCATCTTGGGTCTCCTGGCCCTGCTGGCAGTCACAGCCTGGACCGAGGCGGGGGTAAGTCCCACACAGCTGGAGCTTCCAGTCATGCAGCAAGTCTTTACAGTAAAATTAATTTCACCTGGGAACTTTGTCTGCAAACACAGTTGCAGCTATAGAGCAAAAAGTTCTAGGGCGTTAAATCGTACCACATGATCTTTCTCAACAGATCATCTGTAACGGGATTGTAATTTCTATTTTTCTGACAACTTTAGGGACATTTCGTCCATCATGTTGGCTTAAAAGTTGAGGTTAAATGTTCATTTTATACCTTGTTTACAGTTGAGAAAACAATCTCAACCCAAAATAGTGCATTTTTGATACGAATATGTTGCAGACGAAATGCATATTTAGCCATCTTTATGCACTCTTCTCCGCAGGACAGTAAAGCCTATACATCTAAATTTAGACACTTATTAAGGGGCATTTTGAGGCTCATTGTCACACACCTAATATAGAAAAACCTTAATATTCTAGGAGATTTGCAGGCGGCAACCTCCGGTTCTGAAAAGTGAAGCCAATGCTGAAGTGCCTTAAGCTTGCATTCTCTCTAACAGCCAGCAGGGGGCGACTCCTCTGGTTGCAAAAATAAGTTTGATTGTATAGAAGTCTATGAGAAAATGAGCCTACTTCTCACTTGATTTATTACCTCAGTAAACATTGTAAATATGAGTTTATGGTCTCAATCGTTAGTTTCAAGTCTTCTTCAATACAGCATGATGTTCATTTAGTAAATTATGGTCCCATTTAGAGTCAAATAGACCATAAAGCAGGAGATGCTTTAGGGCGTGGCTACCTTGTGTTTGACAGGTCGCTACCACGGAGTTGTCCGTGTTTTCGTCTTAAAACTTTAACCCTTTCACAGTGTGTTTTCAGTTCATTAAAGTTTATTATAACCTTTTAGTCGCCTAAAAATGTCTTGTTCAGTGTTCGGTTGTACTTAGCTCCACCCTCTCGTGTCACTTCTGGTTGCAAAAAAACAACATGGCGACGACCAAAAAGCTGAACTCAAGACTTCAAAACAGTGTCAGATAGTAGCTAAGACACCAGGAGCTCTGCAACATGACCAGCCTATGTTCTCTAACCTCAGTCACTCAAACTAAAACATACTGTAGACAAGACAAATCCATGTAGCACAATTTATACACCCAAAGTCAATTTAATTTAATTAATCTCACCAAAATGATTCACTCAGTATCAAGGTTGATTTCCAGGGAGTCCGGAGTACTTATTTTAAAAACTAACTAGACAATTAAAACGTATAACAGATTGATTAGAGTCTGTTGGTGTAAAAGTGCTTCACATGCACTTGAACGTTAAAGAAATTGACTATTACTTTTTGATATTCTCTCACATTTATATGTTCTTTGCTTGATAACATGACAGAAGCGCTTGCGTCACTTTCTGTTTGCAGGTTATGAACAGCGGTGACAGTAACGACGACCTGACCGTCACCGAGCAGCTGGAGGAAGCCAACAAAGATCTGGGTGAGGCAAAGTCAATGTAGTAACACTTTATAATAACCATCATTTATTATTTATTATTATTATCATTTATATTAATCAAACTTAGTCAGTAGTTATTTTACGGTTAAAAAAACAATGAAATGATAGTTAATAATGTTAACTAATTATTAGTAATGCTATAATTGAAGTTATTTTATTATTTGTTTGTGTAATATGAAACAATTAGTTTGTAAATTATATATATTGTATCAAAGCTGATAAGAGATGATAACAATTACATTTTACAGTTTATTGTTGCACACATTATAACATTTTATAAGTGTTAATTATTACCAAATGATTTGTAAACTTTTAAGGAAAAACATTACATAGATAGATGGACCAGAAACCAATTATTAACCATTGACAAAGTATTAACTATCTATCTAAATAATGTTTAGAGATGGTTTACAAAGTATTTATTAACCATTTAACAAGATATTACAATCATCAGTTGCAACTTTATAACAGCATCCAAATAATGTTTATAGATGGTTTACAAACCAATCATTAACCATTAACGTGTGATACACATTTGTAATGTTTATAGATGTTTTACAAACAATTTCTTAAGGGTTTGCAATTAATTTGGTAATCATTAACAAATATTTAATATAATATATAAAATGTGTGCAACTGCTAAATTAACATAAAGTATCATTTCATTGTTTGTTAACAGTAAAATAACTATTAACTGCATTTTAATTAACTATAAATTTATCATTTATTAATGATGGTTCTTATAAAGTGTTAACCAAATAGGTTGCTGATGTCTGGGGGGGGGGCTCCAAATCCG
The DNA here is from genome assembly GCA_916701645.2 of Sebastolobus alascanus. NCBI lineage: Eukaryota > Metazoa > Chordata > Actinopteri > Perciformes > Sebastidae > Sebastolobus > Sebastolobus alascanus. The sequence goes on from CAKAOJ020000276.1 coordinate 133,022, forward strand.
AATTTCGCCGAGGGGACCAAAAGGGCTGGAGCCGGCCCTGCACAAAATTTTATTTTCGTCAACACGAAATCAGTTCGTATGTAATCCACGTAATTGTGAACTGGGAAGTGTAGAGGGCTGCGTAGGGAGGAGGTCAAGGTGGATGGATGGGTCTCACTGCTATTTCCTCTCCTCACTCTCTCTGCAGGCCGTCACCGTGATGGTATCGAGATAAACGGTGACATCGCCGTGTCCACTCGGGCCAACACGAGGAACGCCGACCCCTGCGTCCGGACTGGTTGCAAGTGGCCTAAAGCCACCGATGGAAAGGTCTACATTCCCTATGTCATCGCCAACCAGTACTGTAAGTACCTCCATAGTTCATCCCCCTGTACACTGTTGCATGGATACGTTTAAAGTAGGGCCGTCAAAGTTAACGCAGGTTTACGCAAAAATCGTTTTAACGCCACAAATTATTTTAACGCAACTTGAGATATTTCGGTTGTAGCGGGCTCAGTTTTGAAGCTAGAGTGAAGATACTGGTATCATATGAAACAAGAAAAACCTAAAGAATCCATTGGAATCGTTGGTTTTGGTGTGGAAAAACTGTCATGTCCATTTTCAAAGGGGTCCCTTGACCTCTGACCTTAAGATGTGTGAATGAAAATGGGTTCTATGGGTACCCACGAGTCTCCCCTTTACAGACATGCCCACTTTATGATAATCACATGCAGTTTGGGGCAAGTCATAGTCAAGTCAGCACACTGACACACTGACAGCTGTTGTTGCTTGTTGGGCTGCAGTTTGCCATGTTATGATTATTGAGCATATGTTTTATGCTAAATGCAGTACCTGTGAGGGTTTCTGGACAATATTTGTCATTGTTTTGTGTTGTTAATTGATTTCCAATAATAAATACATACATACATTTGCATAAAGCAGCATATTTGCCCACTCCCATGTTGATAAGAGTATTAAATACTTGACAAATCTCCCTTTAAGGTACATTTTGAACAGATTGAAAATGTGTGATTAATTTGCGATTAATCGCAATCGATTGACAACAAAAACAACATCCTATAGGTTCAGTTTTCTTTAAAAGATGAGGTGATATTTTATATTTAAATTTTTGGCAAGAAATCCCACGAAAAAGACCAAAACCAACAATGAATGGATCCTACTAACAACTTGCTGCCCCAAATACTCACTAGAGAATCAAATGTGTATTAATCCGCCGCTGAAAATAGTCCCCAACAAATGCACTATTTCCTCCTGTTTGAGTAAAAGTGTCTAGATTTTTTAGGAAATGACTGAGCCTTTTTAAAAATGAAACTATTTCTTTATGACCCTTTCTTGTTTTTCAAATCATGCTTTTAATTGTTTCCTTAAGTAAAGATTAATATAACTTAAACCACAACAAATAAAATAATATTTACATATAACAGATAGTAATTGGAAATTAAAAAAACAAATTATTCAAAAACAAAGGAGAGAAAAGAGGTAATAATAATAATAATGATAATAACAATAATAATAACAATAATAATAACAATAATAATAATAATAATAATAATAATAATAATAATAATAAATACAAATAAATAAATATAAATTATAAAATAAAAAATATGATACATTATATTTAAATCTAGGAATAAAAATAAATAAATAAAAAAAATAAATAAATAAATAAATAAATAGTAATGATAATCATAAATAAATATAAATAAATAAAAATAAACAAATAAATAAAAAAAATTCACATATCAGATTCCCAGCATTTGTGACCTTTTCTTGAAACTTGACATCTTCAGTAGGAGCTAATGTGCTAATGACACGGTAGGGACAATGGAAAGTATTGGGAGACACATTGTTGGTTTTGGTCTTTCTTTGGGAATTTATTGACAGTAAGAAGAATATCTCTCTATTTTCCCCTCCAGCCGCTAACGAGCTGAATCTCATCAAAAGTGGCATCAACTCCTTCTCCCAATCCACCTGCATTCGCTTCTACCCCCGCAGAAACGAGAGGGACTACCTCAACATCCAGTCTCTGGACGGGTAGGCTACGTCTGGGATGGGGCTTGTATAATATAAAGGGGTTCATTCCCATGTGACAATGACAACTTTACCCAGAACTACATACAGGAAGAAAGCAGCTATACTGAAGGCACCACCGTTGTTGACTTGTTGATTGCCGTCCAACATCTCTACAGATGCTACTCCTTCGTGGGTCGCCAGGGCAACGCCCAGACCGTGTCTCTGAGCCGCCGAGGCTGCATTTACTACGGGACCGTCCAGCACGAGCTGCTCCACGCCCTGGGCTTCAACCACGAGCAGTGTCGCTCCGACAGGGACTATCACATCCGGGTCGTGCTGCCGAACATCATCAAAGGTAGAGAAAACTGTGATTCCTTACAGTTAACAGGCCCGAAGGAAGAGCACCGGGTTTCGGAGCTAATTTTAGATAGTGGCCAAACAGCGGTACTACAACTTCTGTGCCCCGTCACGTGAGGGCCCAAAAATACTTTTTCCCATAGACTTACATTGGGAAAGTACGACGGAGTATTAAATCTGGGATTTCAAGAATAAAGTCATAATATTACGAGAATAAAGTCATAGTTTTACGAAAATTTCGTATTATTATGAAAATAAAGTCATAAAATTATAAAGCAGTAATTTTACGTGTTATTTTAGAAGGGGAAATGAGGAACGTGGAGCATCTTGTGAAGTTATACTTTAGTTTAGGTTTCACAAATAACGAAATACTTCATCTTTTTATGTCCTCTCGTCCGTTTTGTTGGTTGCTGGTAATATGTTTCCATAAAAAATGTTTTTTCCTTCAAAATTTTATGATTTAAGTCTCATAATATTATGCTTTTTTCTCATAATTATTACGACTTTTTTTCTCATAATATTAAGACTTTATTCTTGTTAAATTACGACTTTTTTCTCGTAATATTATGACTTTATTCTTAAAATCTCAGATTTTTTCCCCTTCAATGTGGCTCTAATACTCCATCGTAGGAAAGAGACGTCTGTAACTCAGAGGATCATTTTTTCAATGAAAAAAAAGGACTTTTACTTGTAATAGAGTATTTTTTGCACAGTGTTGCTACTTTTACTTAAGTATAAGAGCTTAATGCTTCTTCCATCACTGCAGGTCAGGCATACAACTTCAACAAGATCCAGACTCTGAACCAGGGGACGCCATACGACTACGACTCGGTCATGCACTACGGCAGGTCAGTTGAACTATGACATCCGATTAATCCGTGTTAAATTTCTTTCCTATCTGCACCTCAGTTGTCTGATGCTCACAGTCTCGCTGTACAGTCTCGTGTTGCCCATTACCTTCACTTATAATGGGAAGAGGCACATTTAAGATAACTGATGACTCTGGTCCTCTCCTCCTTTCAGGCTGGCTTTCTCCAAGGACAACAGCAGCCCCACCATGGTGGCGCTTCCCAACCCCAACGCCGTGTTTGGCACGGCCAAGCAGATGAGCCAGAACGACATCAACCGCATCAACCTGCTGTACTGCGGGAACTAGTCCTCCAGTCCAGAACGAGTCACACTGCAGTGTCTTTGACCAACATTCATCTAATAATGTCAACATCATGCTGTAACAGCACATTGGGATGAGTCATTTAAAATAACTATGCAGATAATTATTCATTGTTTGCTCAAAGGTGGTGGGAATCACATTTCCTATTTACTTTAATCAATAAATATTCATGTAAAACATATCTGTTTGTTTTGTCTTTATTTAAAAAGTAATTTTCTCGTAATAGAGAAATATGATTTATATTGTTTACAGAAACAATTTACATTTAGGTTTTAGTCATTGAGCTGATGCTACTGCAACAATGAGGAAGTTACGTGTTCATGAATCTGCTTTTAACCCTTTGAGACCCACGATAGAAGCGTTTTTGTCTTTTTTAGCGGAGTACAAGGGGGTCTTTAGGGGGAGATAGCAGGTCAACAGTAGATGTCATATAGAAGTGGTGCACATCATCTGAAAGCTGGGAACCGAGAGAGATAATAATTTAAAATAAATTGTAAAAATGTAAAAGTGTTTAGAACATTATGATAGAAGTATATGATGTCCATCCCCATGCTCTATTATGTCTCATAAGTTGTTGCAGCAATTTTTGGGTTGATACCATTTGTTACATAGATTTGATGCTAAATTTAACCATTTTTTACCACTCCACAATTGATAAAAATGATCAATAATCCCTCCAAAATACCACATTAAGACACCAAGACCTTGAGGAACACCATAGAAAAAGCCATGCTGTGATTTAGTATCAAAAACTTTTGACATTTGGAGATTTCTGCAAGAATTTCATTTGTTGGCGATTGGATGGCGAGCACTTCTGTTGTGTAAATTGCTCAAAAACTCCCTTATTGTTAATCTATTTAGGAAAGCCATCCATCCTCTGAATGCTCTAGGTCTCTAGTTTGATCCTTCCATCCTCTGAATGCTCTAGGTTTCTAGTTTGATCCATCCATCCTCTGAATGCTCTAGGTCTCTAGTTTGTGGCTGTAATGTTTCATGAGGCTGTGATTATCCTAGAGGTCATTTTATACAGTGAGGTCAAGTTTAAAAAAAAATTGTCTCACTGCATTGAAATGGCTCCTATGGGGACTAACATCATCACACATGAATACAGTTGGGCTCATTGGATCCACAAGAGTCTCAGCTTTACAGTGATACCAAATGTATGTAATTCAAGACTGTTTAGGGACCCCAGTATGCAGAAATATTCAAACACACCATTTTAGAATAGGCAGAAAATAACACATTTATACTGCATGCAAAAAACTGCATATGATTATCATAAAGTGGGCATGCCTGTAAAGGGGAGACTCGTGGGTACCCATAGAACCCAATTTCATTAAAAAATGTTGAGGTCAGCGGTCAAGGGACCCCTTTGAAAATGGCCATGCCAGTTTGGTTACAAGTTTGAGTACCTTCCACGCTGCAGAAGTGTCACTGAGCAAAACAGACAAATAATAATAATAATAATAATAATAATAATAATATCTCTACTGGAGTCAAGTGATTATTAGTTAAAAGACAAACTAAAATGTACTGCAGAGCAAACAGGTTTTTTTGGTGACATTTTATTGATGCTGTTGACTACAAATCACAATGTATTTTGAGACGTATCTGATGTATTTCAACCATTTATATTCCAAACTGAATGAAGACTCAGTAATCATACAGATCAATAACTTGTGCTTCAGCCTTCGGACTGCTGCTCTCACAGAAGGGGAATCCGTCGGTAATTGAACTCAGGAAGAAGAAACTTCTGTCGGCCCTTTGACAGAATAAAATTAAAAATCTAATTAAAAATTAGCCAGAAATTATTTTAAGATAACATAAAACTTAATTTATCCTGAGGGGAGTTGTTGTGAAGCAGTTGCAGTGCAACATAGAAAAGAGTGCAAATATAACAATAAAGATTATTATTATAACATTTTTGTTGCATTTGATGACATATTTATTAATTTATTGGTTTATTTGGAAGGTTCTGTCCTCCATAGAGCTCTGCATGCAGCTGGATTAATGTGTATGTGTGTGTGTGTGTGTGTGTGTGTGTGTGTATTTACTAGTCCAGTCTGCAGTCGTACAGCCGGTTGACCCTGGTGATGTCGTTCTGGCTCATCTCAGTGGCTACACCGAACTCGACGTTTGGGTCAGGGATCGGCACCATGGTGGGCTGGTTGTTCTTGGAGAAGGCGTACCTGGATTTAAACACATTATTTAGTGGATGATGGGTCGTTCGTTAATATAAGGTTTTAATATAATATAAATTATATATATATTTTATTGCAGAGACTATCTGGTTTTATGAATACTGAATAAAAATGTGTTGTGTGCAGAAGAAATGTCAGTAAATGACGTTAAGACACATTGCACACGGTGTCTCTGTACCTACTTGTGGTACTGCATGACAGAGTTGTAGTCGTATGGGGTTTCCTGGTTCAGAGTGTTGATCTTGTCGAAGGCGTACTCCCAACCTGAGAAGAGAGCAAACAAGCAACACATTATATTAGTAGTGACCATGTAAATGTGCTCAGCTGTGCCAAACCTTGAACACTTTGTCCATAGCAAAGGATAGCTTAGCGGCATTACATTAAAGAAGGAGGGGTTATTAAAACAGTTGAATGTGCTGAGTACATTTTATGGCCATCTGAGCATTAGATTCTGACATATTTTGTCTCACATGGAACTGTTTTTTTACTACAAAAAAAGTAAAAAGGTCACCAAAACCATTTGGATTCATGTGAATATTGTAAAAGCAGAGTAGGGATTTCTGGCACAACTTCACCTACTTCCAAGGTGCATGGAGAAGGGAAAAAAAAGTCTGAAGAGGTAAAACTCAGGGACTATAAATATCTAAGCAAATTTCTAGAAAAATTAAATGCCTCGTCATGGACTGTAATGTTTCAACCCTACCCTCAGACAGAAAGTTGACATTGGATGATAATTCAAATACCCGTAGACAGAAGGTCATGGTATCACCCACCAGGTATGACGTTCTCCAACAGGATGCGGATGTGCTGGTCGCGGTCGGAGCGGCACTGCTCGTGTTTAAAGCCCAGAGCGTGCAGCAACTCGTGCTGCACCACGTCGTGGTACAGGCAGCCCCGTTGCTTCAGAGACAGAGCCTGTTCTTTGAAACGTCGACCCAAGTAGGAGTAGCACCTGAGAGAGGATAAACCATGTGCATTAGCGTGTAGATTCCCAAGTATTTATAACACTCAACAATTTAAATTTGAGAACCCTGAAGCGTATGGATACTAGTACTCCATAGGGACACTGAGGATAGCATACATTTTGTTTCGTCAGAATTTAAAACAAGCTTACGGACTGTAGGTTTGCAATGGTCAAATTACGAAAAGAACCTGTGGCCTATAGAAGAGTATCATCGGCATAAAAATGTACATTAGAATTTGGAGAGATAATATTGTTTATGTACATGGTTTATAAAAAAAGAGGAGCCTTGTGGGACACCAACACTAATCTTAAAAGCACTTGATTTGGAACCATCGGAAACTACAGCTCAATCAGAGAGATCGTCATAAAACGTTTAAGTAACAGATAAAGCGGGTCGTCTCTACAGAAAGTCTCCGTGGTACGTTGACATATTAATATCAGTTTAACTGTTTTTAAGAACAGTTTCCTCATCTAGGGTTCTTCAACTAGGGTTGTGGACGGGTCAAACAACCACGACCACTGTTGTCCCGTGTGAAAGCAAAAGTCAGCATTGAGTTAGTTTTTACTTACGTCCGTTATATGACGTAAGCATGTGACGTCATTACGTCACTCGCATCACGCTGTTGCAGAAGTTTATGTCACTACGTGTATTTTACGTAACTTATGTACGTGGCTTACATAGTTATTTTAACCCCAACCACAATCTTTTTCCTTAACCTTAACACCGCGCTTTTGTAGGAAACGGTCCTGTGGGTCGTATTACAGGGTAGGAACAAACGACCTATGTGGTCGTATGGATAGGAGGACTTTAAAACTCATGTATAGTATATTCATTGTATCTAGCAACGTTATATGCTGATTTAAATATCTCATAGACATTCATTTTGATTCAATTATAACCAACTATAGGTCATAGAACCTTACCAAGTTTTGGGCGGTTTTCTGGAAGTAGACATTTCTAAATTATTCCTCATGTGGAAGAAGTGGTACAGAAATGTCGTAAAACATGAACATTGGAAACCTCTGTATGTCATTACGTCTACAGTTTGTATTCCCTCTGACTGAAACATGAAATAAGGCCGAACCCGTCTAGGGACTGGATGTGGATGTAGTCTCTTTCACTGGCGCGAGGGACGAATCGGATGCAGGTGACGCTGTCGAAGGACTGCAGGCCGCGTTCAATGATGGCCCGCTCTCTGGAGGCTGAAAGTGTAATGAACAGTTAACAACAAGATAAAACAAGATCTAATTTCACAGATCAAATCCTAAATGTTAAATGTGCTAATTTAAATGGGAAGATCAGTGCCTCTCTCATGTTTGTATGCTAAATGTGAAACTTTTGCCACTAGCCGGTTAGCTTAGCTTAGCATAAAGACTGGAAACCAGGGGAAACAGTTAGCCTTGTTCCAAACGCAGGTAAGGATGAGGAGGCAGCAGGTAGAAAACAATGGTTTAATAACAGAAAACTTACTATGTGCAAAACTGCAGCTGCAGAAAAAGCCAATCCACAAATTAAGAAACACAAAAAACTCGAAAAAACTCTCTCAAGGGTGAAACACAACACAGGAGGAGCAACGACGAACTGACAATGAAACACACAGACTAGGAGAGCAAGATGAGATGAGACACAGGTGGAACAAATCAGGGCGGGACAGACAATCACAAAGACAGGAAGTAAAACCAAACAAGACATAAGAGGAGTGAACTTATCAAAATAAAACAGGAAATCATTAAACAAATGAATAAAACAAGGAATATAACAAAACCCCCAAAAACCTAGAAACCAAAATCTAATTACTCGTGAATTTTTAAGCTTTTATGTGTCTTAAAAAAGGCGGTTGCTAACAAGTGGCTAAATGAGACTACTAAAAGATGTGGATACTTCTTCCACCACCACTGAAGTGAAAACTCACTGTAGTGGTCTGCGATGACGTAGGGCACGTACACCGTGCCGTCACTGGCCTTGTCCCACTTGCAGTTGCGGGAGGTGCAGGGGTCGGCGTTCCTCTCGCTCTCAGAGTCGTAAGCCATGTCGTCCTCCACGAAGAGCCCATCAGGAGCTCTGACTGGTGTCCAGACACGGAGCAGGGTGACATGGAAGAGAAAAACCTTTATTAGTTCCATTAGTTTCGTTTCAACATGGACGCCTTCGAGGGAAGACTGGCCGAGCTGGTTCACCTGTACAGACATCTCTACAACTGTTCATATAGAGACCACAGGGACATTCACGTGACATTACTGTCAAATATTTTAATCTATCTACTTAAATTAATATAATAGTATCTCACCGATGTTGGAGTTGGCTTCCTCGATCTTTTCAGAGACAGATTTAACCTGTGACGAGTGGAGTTGAACAACATTAGTGTTATAAAGTCATTATTGAATCAACAGTTGTACATTATGACAAATTCAGAGTCTAGCAGGTTATTTAAAAATAATAAATGTAAATAATAAAATTTTAAATATGGGAGTACTGTCACAGCAATATTATAAAAAGATTCCCAACTTTTCTTCTGTTTTAATTTATTTAGGTTAAAGTTTGGTGGCAGCAAACACTGAATTGATTCCAAAAAACCTTTATTACTTACCAATTATTAAATCTAAACAGCACTGATAGAGGATGAGATTAAAGTTTTGAAAGTTTTTGTCCATTTTAAACCTTCGTTTTATTGTCCTTGTTGATTTTAGTGCATTTTATAACCCAGGACAGTTTTTAAAAGCACCAACAGATGTCTGAAATGTGCAAAAAAAAATGTAATTTAAACTCACCTTCTTCTCAGCAGCCCCGATGGAAACCACCATCAGAACCAGAAGAGCCAGAGTGCACCTCGAACCGAACATGTCTCCTGAAAACCTGAAGTCCACAAAGACGTATTAAACGATGTTCACGCCACAAAATACTCAACAGAAAGTCAGATCAGTGTCTGTGTGCAGCTGTTTCTATATACACGGGGGAGAAAAATGATTGGAGATATAAATAAACCTGTTGCAGCTGATAAGACTATTTCACCTTGATGCCAGGTGCTTATTCCCATAGCTTGTGTAATAGTCTAATTACATTTAAACAATACACCGTAAAATCTGACAAGTTGATCTTACTTAAAAAATCTAGGAAACCGAAGTAAATATAACTATTAGTCTGAAGTTATATTTACTTACTTACTTACTTACTTACTATCTGCTTTTAACCCTCTGAGCCCCACAATAGACCCTCTTTTTAGGGGGGTACAGGGGGTCTTTAGGGGCAGATAGCAGGTCAACAGTAGATGTCACATAGAAGTGGTGTACATCATCTGAAAGCTGGGAACCTGAAGATTAATTTGAGAAGAAGCTCAGCACTGTGTGTCAAGTTGTTCTAGTCATAAATCAGAAATAAATATGAATGAATAGGGTGAAGGGTTTAGAAGATTATGATAGAATTATATGATTTCCATTCTCATGTCTCATAAGTTGTTGCAGCAATTTTTGGGTTGATACCATTTGTTACACAGATTTGGTGCTAAATTTAACCATTTTTTACCACTCAAGAATTGATAAAAATGATCAATAAAGCCTCCAAAATACCACATTAAGACACCAAGACCTTGAGGAACACCATAGAAAAAGACATGCTGTGATTTGGTTTCAATAACTTTTGTCATTTGGAGATTTCTGCAAGAATTGCATTTTTCGGCAATTAGATTGCGAGCGCTGTTGTGTAAACTGCTCAGAAACCCCCTTATTGTCAATCTACTTAGAAAAGCCATCCATCCTTTGAATGCTCTAGGTCTCTAGTTTGATCCATCCATCCTCTGAATGCTCTAGGTCTCTAGTTTGATCCATCCATCCTCTGAATGCTCTAGGTCTCTAGTTTGTGGCTGTAAAGTTTCATGAGGCTGTGATTATCCTAGAGGTCACCACAGGTCATTTTATACAGTGAGGTCATGGTCTCACTACAATGAAATGGCTCCTATGGGGACTAACATCATCACACATGAATACAGTTGGGCTCATTGGATCCACAAGAGTCTCAGCTTTACAGTGATACACAATTTATGTAATTCAAAGACTGTTTAGGGACCCCAGTATCTTTAATCTTTCTTTAATTGTAAGGTGAGCTGATGTATGTGTGTGTGATTGGGCATCCTAAAAACTATAATACTGACTAGATTTGAGTTAGTGAACATTTCTTCTTCTCGTCATAAATGTAGTATTTTTTACAATATCCAAATAACCACATGGGGAATTTTGCTTGAGATGCAAAAATGAATTATGGAACAATTAATGTAGAGACTTGGTCATTGCAGCATTAATGGGGATGTAATAAAATATAAGTGACACTTAAGACCAAAAAATAAAATAAATGAAAAAATAAGATAATGCAAAATAAAAATATAAATTTATAAATATACAAATATTTAAGACAAAAGCATTTTGATGGTACTAACAATAATATTAGAGGTAATAAATTATACATACTACATTGAATATAACATTGTATAATTGTTTACACGTCGACAGGAACTTGGTTATCAAATTGTGAAACAGTAATATTGTTTTTATACTGCTGTGGAAATATGATGACCAAGAATCTCTTTCTTGTACTTCTGTATTTCATTTTTTTTTTTAGATTTAATGAACTTTTTAAAGTAAAAATACAAGAGCTTGTTTCCTTGATACCTTTGAAAATGAAAATAATTGAGCACATTTCAATATTTAGCTTGGGATAAAAGTTCTTTTAGTATTAGTAGCATGATGTGTGATTTTAGTTTGATGAGGAAGTAAGTCAGTAAGTAGACAAGTGAAAGAACAAACTCAAAGGAACTGTGTTTTTAAATGCAAATTTATTGATGTTGATTAAAGCTTATACAATTTGTTTTACAATTTTATTGATGAAAATGAATGAAAATGAAAAAAAATTAAGACGTTGATGATGATTCTCTTCCTGAAGTATTTTCTGCATCATCTCATTCACCTGTTTAAAAAGGGAACATTAAAAGCTGGGAAATCAACTTTTTCTTTTCTAAATTAATAAATAAGTAGTGGTGGAAGACGTATTTAGATAATTTACTGAAGTAAAAGTACTAATACCACACAGTGAAAATACTCCACTTCAAGTAAACGTGCTGCATTCAAAACTGTACTTTAGTAAAAGTACGTAAGTATTATATTAAAATTTTCTGTTTGCATTTTTTTTAATGTCCTTGGGGCAATAATAACAACAATCAATGTTCTCCAAAGTTTTGTTTAATAAAGGCCTCTGCAAAACGGTTGAGATGTCGCTTTATGGTAACAGAAAAACACAAACCATGTACTGTTATTATGCAGTAATACTGTAGGTTAGTATAACAACATATGTCAATTTGTTACCATGGAATTAGTAGTATTACCAGTAGTATTATTTCCATGTATTTAATTTGATTCTGATTCTTGATATTTATCATATTTACCGTTTGGATGAGCATGTTTTTAGACTGTAAAAAAAATCATACTTAATTAAATTATTTAAGCACACACGCACGCACGCACACACACACACACGCTCACACACACACACATATATATATAGATATAGTTGGACGTAGGACGGTTTATCTGTTAATACGAGTAAACTCTGTATCAGGAATGCAGAAAAATCCTTTAAGAAAACTTTCAAATAAATAATGAACATATTTTTCTTCATGTTGATTAATAGATAAACATAAAGGAAAGTATTTTTAATGGTTTGCTGTGGCTGAAAGGACGTGTTGTGGTTTTACCTATGGACCGTTGTTGCAGTTGTACAGCCTGTTGAGCCTGATGATGTCCTTCTGGCTCATCTCGGGCGCCACGCCGAACTGAACGCTGGAGTCGGGGATGGCCACCAAGGTGGGCTGGTTGTACTTAGAGAAAGCATAACTGAAACCACAAAATACAAAACATCATATTCACATTTTTGTATTGGCACAAAAGGTATAGTACAACAGTACATCTATAAAGGAACTGGTATTTTACACATTTGGAACAATGTTATCCTAGACCCATATTTCCTAACCCCCCCATTCCTCTTTGTAGTGATGAAGATAATGTGGTACACACGGAAGATTTGGCAACTTACACATGGAATTAATCACAAAGAAGGGAAAACAAATAAATAAATAAATAGATAAAAGAAATGCCCATTCATATTCTCCATCACAACGACGGCAGCCACAGTCGTAACAGAGTTGTTGATGTTTTACCTACTTGCTGTAATGCATAAGTTTATGTTTTACCTACCTGCTGTAATGCATAACGGAGCCGTAGTCGTAGGTGGTTCCCTGGTTCAGAGTGTTGACTTTGTCAAAGTTGTGCTCCTTTCCTGAGGATTTGAGAAGAAAAACGGAATTATCATGACATCCAGCGGTATCTGTAGTCTGTCGATCTATACCTGTGGTTACATATATTGTTGTTAATGGAATAGTTTGACATTTGGGGAAATATGCTCATTGCTTTCTTGAGAGTTTTAAGGGGGGTCATGAACACAGACTGTATATAAGAAGTGGACGTAGTCACCGGACTAAGCCACCAGACTCCATTCAAAAAATAGTAATTTTACCTCGTAGAACAAAGGTTACCGCTGCATCGATCAGTTAGTTTGTTCGTGTTATTGTGTGACTTTCAGATCTGAGCTAACGTGGCGTCCACAGCAGTACGTTGCTTAGCTTCCGTGCCGGTACTCCTGTCTGCTTCTCCCAACTAGGAGAGTGTCGACCGCCATCTAAGTTACTGTATGTAACGTTAATACTCTGACTATAAGGATGTATATATACTGTACATGTAGCAGCGTCATCGTGCAGAAACCTACGTCAGATCACATGGGGAAATGTGTTTAGAAGTTCTTGGGAAAATAGCATTTTGAAGCTAAAACATACATACTTCAACCAAAATGTGAATGTTTGTATTTGAATACATAGAGTGACCACATCCATTAAACAAGTGCAAACCTGAGATGACGTTCTCCAGCACAACGCGGATGTACTGGTCGCGGTCAGAGCGTTTCTGCTCATGGTGGAAGCCCAGTGCGTGGAGCACCTCGTGCTGGACGGTGTCGTAGTAAACGCAGCCGGGCTGGCTTAGGGACAGATTCTGCCCGTTGCTGCGACGGCCGATGTAGGAGTAGCACCTGTAACGGTTCAGGACAGATCTCAGTATATTTACTGTTGTTTTGTTTTAGCAAAGAGGAAAATACAATGAAGAGATCAAATAAAGAAGAGAAAAAAAAGCTACTGTACCCTAAAGACAACCCTGTCTCCTGGAAATTAGGCTACATTTATATATAACTCATTTGCAACAGGAAGTAAGTTTTACAGGAAGGTAAACAAGCATCAGGATGTCATACAAAGTGTTTTCTACTCGACATGCTCACCCGTTGAGAGACTGGATGTTCAGGTAGTCTCTCTGGTTGATGCGTTTGACAAAGCGGAGACAAGACATGTCGTGGAAGGAGTGCAGACCGCGCTCGATGATGGACACCTCCCGAGGGGCTGGAGAGGAAAAATCACTTTACAGCTGATGCTACACAGGACTGACATGATTCTATGATATTAAATATACAATATATACAGCAGTACATTGATAGATTATACAGGAAACATGGGCATTAAAACATTTTGTGCGATGAATAAATGTTAAATTTAAAGACACCTGATTGGAGATTTCTACCAGTTTTAAATTGTTTGGCAGTTTATGATGTTGTTAATGATTTAAGATAAGATAAGATAAGATAAGATAAGATAAGATAAGATAAGATAAGATGAGATAAGATAAGATAAGATAAGATAGAACTTAATTCATCTCGAGGGAAATTGTTGTGCAGCATTTGCAGTTTGCAGAGTGAAAATATAAAGAATAGGAATATAAAATATCAATAATTTTAACATAAAAAAAACACAAAAAAATGCCCAAAATATAAGACGGGTTAATCATATAATCGGTGTAAAGATTAGAGCAAATGGGAATACATTTTGGATTATGAGTTGTTGAAAAACTCGTTGATCAATTCACTATTATGTCTGTGGATTCACTTCCAGTTTGTTTAAAAATAAATTTAACACAGATTGGACCTTTAAGAGCCAAATAACAGCATGAACTATACACAACTGTAGACTCTGGAGATGACGTAGGCCACGTAGACCTTCCCGTCGGCGGACTTGGGCCACATGCAGCCGCGTGACGTGCAGGGGTCAGCGTTTCTCTCAGCCTCGGAGTCATACGCAACATCGTCCTCTACGTACGGCTCGTCAGGAGAACGCACTGCAGCAAACAAGGAGATCAATATTTAATAACATTTTTCATGCTTCCATCAATAAGATCAGGATTAAAAACACTGAGGTCATGTCGTCTGTACTTTAAATAAGACAAACATGGTGGATATTTTATAGCATTTTTAGACTCAACATAGTCCAATTAGACAACTTCTAGGCCAACAAATAAATAAAATATTTGGTAATTTTTCCCACCAGATTTTTATTCCTGAAAGCAGAATTTAGACAAACATGTTGGAATAAAAGTTTGGAAGAAGTAATTAAACAAATAGAATATAGATGGATAGATAGATAGATAGATAGATAGATAGATAGATTGATAGATAGATAGATAGATAGATAGATAGATAGATAGATAGATAGATAGATAGATAGACAGACAGACAGACAGATAGACAGATAGACAGATAGACAGATAGACAGATAGATAGATAGATAGATAGATAGATAGATAGAAGGAAGAGGAAGCTGAGCTTAAACTAAAAACTAAACTAAAATCCTCACCAACATCCCTGTTGGCTCTCTCAATCCGCTCTGAAGTAGTCAAAGCCTTAGTGACCTGTGGGAAATTTATTTAGTTTATTAAATTAATTATTATCATACGGTGCATTTTATTATAAGTTTATAACACTGATATACATATTTTATTCAGATAAAAAAAGACAGCAAACTTACAGAATCAGGAGTTTCCCAGAAATTATATATCAAGAAAAAAGGGACACAGAAAAACAAATTTAGAGTCAAGTTCTGTACTTCAGTACAATTTTGAGGTACTTCTACTTGACTTAAAGGTGACACATCATGAATACAAGTATGAACGTGAAAATGAGCATGATATGTCCCCTTTAAGTCTTTCAATTGTGTGCTATTTTATACTTTAATACCACTACACTTTTAAGAGTTGAATGCTGCACTTTTTACTACTCTTATTCACAGATAGTTACTTTTTAGATTAAGATTTTACATAAAAAACACACTGGGGCAAAAGGAGGAAAAGAATATCAAATATTTCAAAAAAAGCAAAGATGAGAGAAACGTCCAAAGCATTAACACAGATTTGTGTATCAGAACTCAGTTTCTTCTTCTTCTATGGAGTTATTTTGTGTCTTTATTATGCAATCAAAAATAGATTTGAGAGCAAAACTATCAACACTGTAATTAAAATTTTTTTATTGCAAGTAAAATAAATTTGTGATTAAAAATGTATTAATGTGAACAAACACTTCTGTTTGCAAATCCAAAAGTTTAGGAAAGTTTTGCTCTCAAACCTATTCTGTTTGATTGCATAATAAAGAAACAAAAGTAACGACCCCTCAGTTTTATCTGGTGACCCTTTGAAGGGGCCCGACCCCTAGGTTGGGAACCACTGGACTAAACAAGCTAACTGTATATATAGTAGTTAAAAGTAGCTCCACATGGAG
Organism: Sebastolobus alascanus; assembly: GCA_916701645.2. Taxonomy (NCBI): domain Eukaryota; kingdom Metazoa; phylum Chordata; class Actinopteri; order Perciformes; family Sebastidae; genus Sebastolobus; species Sebastolobus alascanus. The sequence goes on from CAKAOJ020000276.1 coordinate 149,416, forward strand.
CAGCTACAACAGCAACATGCTGCTCTAACTGATGTTAATGTCACATATAATAAAATATCAGTCACAGGCGACATTTTACTGCAGAATGAGTACTTTTACTTTTGATACTTTAAGTACATTTAGCTGATAATACGTCTGTACTTTAAGTAGGATTTTGAATGCAGGACTTCTACATGTAATTGAGTATTTTTACATTATTGTATTACTTTTACTAAAGAAAAAACAGATCTCAATACTTCTTCCACCACTGAAAAACACTGTAGATTTCGTACATTTGGAGCAAAACTCACCTCCTCCTCAGCCCAAGCTGAAACAGCCACGAGGACCACAAGGCCCAGAATGCACTTCACTTCCATGTCAACAAACAACCTGCAGCAAGACACAAACATATAACCAATGACTTCATCTTCCTGTAATTACAAATCTGATTTATGTCATTTAAAACAGTGTTGATGAGAATGTATTAAAGGATACTTACTGCTGTCTCTGAGTGGAGAGAAACACAGCGAGCGAGTGGAACAACGTCACGTTATAAAGCATCAACTGCACCGGAAAAACATCCTTTTAAGGACATTTAGGACAGAGAGGGGAGAAATGGAAACAGAGTTTAGTGCCTGATAAGAATATTTCACCTTGATGCCACATTGCGTATTCCCATAATAAGTTTTTATCTTGTTTGATTTGGACCGGATACTTGGCCTCAACAGTGAGCATGTTTTTCACATTTTACCAAAGCAGGAGATTTATAATATGATTTAATTAAATTCAATTTAATTTTACACTTTCTACATACTTTACATGAGACTAAATGCCTCTAGATTGCTTATTTTATTGTCTATTTTTGTGTTTATTTGCTTCTGATTTATGATGTTGTGTTTCTTTATTATATAATATTTGTGTTTGTTTTGTTTCATTGCTATTTTGGGGTAGTTTCTTCTTTCATTTGTAAACTAACACTAGAACAGAATATATGTCATGTTTTCTGATATTGTTTATGATTTAACATAAGATAGAACTTAATTTATCTCGAGGGAAACAGTTGCAGTACAAAGTGGGACATCGTGCAAATATAAAGAAAAGAAATATAAAACTATTAATAAACATATATCCTAAAAACACTTAATCCAAAATATATACAATGCCAAAAATATAAACAAAGTTAACGGTGACCTTGGTTCATATAATTGGTGTAAACATTACAGCAAATGGGAATACATACACGTACATGTATATGAGCCTAAATGCCTCTTTTTCATCTAGTTTGCTGATTTTATTGTCTATTTTTTTGTTTATTTGCTTCTGATTTATGATGTTGTGTTTCTTTATATATATATTATTTTTGTTTGTTTTGTTTCACAGCTATTTTGGGTAGATTTAGGATAATGATTTGTTAAGAGTAGGCACAATAAACTCAGGCTTCAGCCTACACCTTTTTTGTTTCAGTCAGAATATTACGTTTGATTTTGTTTTATTTTTGATATAATGATTTATTAATATTTAACCACTTTCATAACTGTATGGTCAAATTTTTGTATATTGGAAGTAAAGGACCGGAAAAATATATACTGAATATACTAAACTATAAACTAAAAATAAATGAATAAAATAAAGTTATTGATGTGAACGCTGAATGACTTTTGAATGGTTCACTTGTCACATACATGAACGCTTATCAACAGTCACACACGCATAGACAGACACATGCATATAAACAGGCTGTCTGTTTCTATCAGTTCATACACATATTAGTTCAGCTGTTTTAATCTAGAATTAAAACCCTAACCAGAGACAGGGACGACCCCTGTAAAGTAAAAAACAAATACATTTCCTGAGGGATAAAACTGATCGCTAAACAACGCTACAAAGTTGGAAAAACTGTCATGGCCATTTTCAAAGGGGTCCCTTGACCTCTGACCTCAAGATATGTGAATGAAAATGGGTTCTATGGGTACCCACAAGTCTCCCCTTTACAGACATGCCCACTTTATGATAATCACATTTGGTATCAGTAAAAACTACAAACAAGGCTTCAGTGAACATGTTTGCAGGTTTATTGTGGACATCATGTCTTACATCGTGTTAAAAAGTGCTGGTTTGATGTCTGAACTGGCACCATGTTGTCCGGGTTGCTCCCATCACCTGCTGGGAAAAAAAAGAAACATGTTAAAGGGGACAAACACACATTTTCTTTATGGGTCTAACCAAACCTTAAATTAGATTTATACAGGAAACACTTACAGCGTTTATACAAACCAGATAGCAGGTCAACAGTAGATGTCACATAGAAGTGGTGTACATCATCTGAAAGCTGGGAACCTGGAGATTAATTTGAGATGCAGCTCAGCACTGTGTGTCAAGTTGTTCTAGTCATAAATCAGAAATAAATATGAATGAATAGGGTGAAGGGTTTAGAAGATTATGATAGAATTATATGATTTCCATTCTCATGTCTCATAAGTTGTTGCAGCAATTTTTGGGTTGATACCATTTGTTACACAGATTTGGTGCTAAATTTAACCATTTTTTACCACTCAAGAATTGATAAAAATGATCAATAATGCCTCCAAAATACCACATTAAGACACCAAGACCTTGAGGAACACCATAGAAAAAGACATGCTGTGATTTGGTTTCAATAACTTTTGACATTTGGAGATTTCTGCAAGAATTGCATTTTTCGGCAATTAGATTGCGAGCGCTGTTGTGTAAACTGCTCAGAAACCCCCTTATTGTCAATCTACTTAGGAAAGCCATCCATCCTCTGAATGCTCTAGGTCTCTAGATTGATCCATCCATCCTCTGAATGCTCTAGGTCTCTAGTTTGATCCATCCATCCTCTGAATGCTCTAGGTCTCTAGTTTGTGGCTGTAAAGTTTCATGAGGCTGTGATTATCCTAGAGGTCACCACAGGTCATTTTATACAGTGAGGTCATGGTCTCACTACAATGAAATGTCTCCTATGGGGACTAACATCATCACACATGAATACAGTTGGGCTCATTGGATCCACAAGAGTCTCAGCTTTACAGTGATACACAATTTATGTAATTCAAAGACTGTTTAGGGACCCCAGTATCTTTAATCTTTCTTTAATTGTAAGGTGAGCTGATGTATGTGTGTGTGATTGGGCATCCTAAAAACTATAATACTGACTAGATTTGAGTTAGTGAACATTTCTTCTTCTCGTCATAAATGTAGTATTTTTTACAATATCCAAATAACCACATGGGGAATTTTGCTTGAGATGCAAAAATGAATTATGGAACAATTAATGTAGAGACTTGGTCATTGCAGCATTAATGGGGATGTAATAAAATATAAGTGACACTTAAGACCAAAAAATAAAATAAATGAAAAAATAAGATAATGCAAAATAAAAATATAAATTTATAAATATACAAATATTTAAGACAAAAGCATTTTGATGGTACTAACAATAATATTAGAGGTAATAAATTATACATACTACATTGAATATAACATTGTATAATTGTTTACACGTCGACAGGAACTTGGTTATCAAATTGTGAAACAGTAATATTGTTTTTATACTGCTGTGGAAATATGATGACCAAGAATCTCTTTCTTGTACTTCTGTATTTCATTTTTTTTTTTTAGATTTAATGAACTTTTTAAAGTAAAAATACAAGAGCTTGTTTCCTTGATACCTTTGAAAATGAAAATAATTGAGCACATTTCAATATTTAGCTTGGGATAAAAGTTCTTTTAGTATTAGTAGCATGATGTGTGATTTTAGTTTGATGAGGAAGTAAGTCAGTAAGTAGACAAGTGAAAGAACAAACTCAAAGGAACTGTGTTTTTAAATGCAAATTTATTGATGTTGATTAAAGCGTATACAATTTGTTTTACAATTTTATTGATGAAAATGAATGATAATGAAAAAAAATTAAGACGTTGATGATGATTCTCTTCCTGAAGTATTTTCTGCATCATCTCATTCACCTGTTTAAAAAGGGAACATTAAAAGCTGGGAAATCAACTTTTTCTTTTCTAAATTAATAAATAAGTAGTGGTGGAAGACGTATTTAGATAATTTACTGAAGTAAAAGTACTAATACCACACAGTGAAAATACTCCACTTCAAGTAAACGTGCTGCATTCAAAACTGTACTTTAGTAAAAGTACGTAAGTATTATATTAAAATTTTCTGTTTGCATTTTTTTTAATGTCCTTGGGGCAATAATAACAACAATCAATGTTCTCCAAAGTTTTGTTTAATAAAGGCCTCTGCAAAGCGGTTGAGATGTCGCTTTATGGTAACAGAAAAACACAAACCATGTACTGTTATTATGCAGTAATACTGTAGGTTAGTATAACAACATATGTCAATTTGTTACCATGGAATTAGTAGTATTACCAGTAGTATTATTTCCATGTATTTAATTTGATTCTGATTCTTGATATTTATCATATTTACCGTTTGGATGAGCATGTTTTTAGACTGTAAAAAAAATCATACTTAATTAAATTATTTAAGCACACACACACACACACACACACACACACACACACACACACACACACACACACACACACACACAAACACACACACACATATATATAGTTGGACGTAGGATGGTTTATCTGTTAATACGAGTAAACTCTGTATCAGGAATGCAGAAAAATCCTTTAAGAAAACTTTCAAATAAATAATGAATATATTTTTCTTCATGTTGATTAATAGATAAACATAAAGGAAAGTATTTTTAATGGTTTGCTGTGGCTGAAAGGACGTGTTGTGGTTTTACCTATGGACCGTTGTTGCAGTTGTACAGCCTGTTGAGCCTGATGATGTCCTTCTGGCTCATCTCGGGCGCCACGCCGAACTGAACGCTGGAGTCGGGGATGGCCACCAAGGTGGGCTGGTTGTTCTTAGAGAAAGCATACCTGAAACCACAAAATACAAAACATCATATTCACATTTTTGTATTGGCACAAAAGGTATAGTACAACAGTACATCTATAAAGGAACTGGTATTTTACACATTTGGAACAATGTTATCCTAGACCCATATTTCCTAACCCCCCCATTCCTCTTCGTAGTGATGAAGATAATGTGGTACACACGGAAGATTTGGCAACTTACACATGGAATTAATCACAAAGAAGGGAAAACAAATAAATAAATAAATAGATAAAAGAAATGCCCTTTCATATTCTCCATCACAACGACGGCAGCCACAGTCGTAACAGAGTTGTTGATGTTTTACCTACTTGCTGTAATGCATAAGTTTATGTTTTACCTACCTGCTGTAATGCATAACGGAGCCGTAGTCGTAGGTGGTTCCCTGGTTCAGAGTGTTGACTTTGTCAAAGTTGTGCTCCTTTCCTGAGGATTTGAGAAGAAAACGGAATTATCATGACATCCAGCGGTATCTGTAGTCTGTCGATCTATACCTGTGGTTACATATATTGTTGTTAATGGAATAGTTCGACATTTGGGGAAATACGCTCACTGCTTTCTTGAGAGTTTTAAGGGGGGTTATGAACACAGACTGTATATAAGAAGTGGACGTAGTCACCGGACTAAGCCACCAGACTCCATTCACAAAAACAGTAATTTTACCTCGTAGAACAAAGGTTACCGCTGCATCGATCAGTTAGTTTGTTTGTGTTATTGTGTGACTTTCAGGTCTGAGCTAACGTGGCGTCCACAGCAGTACGTTGCTTAGCTTCCGTGCCAGTACTCCTGTCTGCTTCTCCAAACTAGGAGAGTGTCGACCGCCATCTAAGTTACTGTATGTAACGTTAATACTCTGACTATAAGGATGTATATATACTGTACATGTAGCAGCGTCATCGTGCAGAAACCTACGTCAGATCACTTGGGGAAACGTGTTTAGAAGTTCTTGGGATAATAGCATTTTGAAGCTAAAACATACATACTTCAACCAAAATGTGAATGTTTGTATTTGAATACATAGAGTGACCACATCCATTAGACGAAGTGCAAACCTGAGATGACGTTCTCCAGCACAACGCGGATGTACTGGTCGCGGTCAGAGCGTTTCTGCTCGTGGTGGAAGCCCAGTGCGTGGAGCACCTCGTGCTGGACGGTGTCGTAGTAAACGCAGCCGGGCCGGCTTAGGGACAGATTCTGCCCGTTGCTGCGACGGCCGATGTAGGAGTAGCACCTGTAACGGTTCAGGACAGATCTCAGTATATTTACTGTTGTTTTGTTTTAGCAAAGAGGAAAATACAATGAAGAGATCAATTAAATAAGAGAAAAAAAAGCTACTGTACCCTAAAGACAACCCTGTCTCCTGGAAATTAGGCTACATTTATATATAACTCATTTGCAACAGGAAGTAAGTTTTACAGGAAGGTAAACAAGCATCAGGATGTCATACAAAGTGTTTTCTACTCGACATGCTCACCCGTTGAGAGACTGGATGTTCAGGTAGTCTCTCTGGTTGAAGCGTTTGACAAAGCGGAGACAAGACATGTCGTGGAAGGAGTGCAGACCGCGCTCGATGATGGACACCTCCCGAGGGGCTGGAGAAGAAAAATCACTTTACAGCTGATGCTACACAGGACTGACATGATTCTATGATATTACATATACAATATATACAGCAGTACATTGATAGATTATACAGGAAACATGGGCATTAAAACATTTTGTGCGATGAATAAATGTTAAATTTAAAGACACCTGATTGGAGATTTCTACCAGTTTTAAATTGTTTGGCAGTTTATGATGTTGTTAATGATTTAAGATAAGATAAGATAAGATAAGATAAGATAAGATGAGATAAGATAAGATAAGATAAGATAGAACTTAATTCATCTCGAGGGAAATTGTTGTGCAGCATTTGCAGTTTGCAGAGTGAAAATATAAAGAATAGGAATATAAAATATCAATAATTTTAACATAAAAAAAACACAAAAAAATGCCCAAAATATAAGACGGGTTAATCATATAATCGGTGTAAAGATTAGAGCAAATGGGAATACATTTTGGATTATGAGTTGTTGAAAAACTCGTTGATCAATTCACTATTATGTCTGTGGATTCACTTCCAGTTTGTTTAAAAATAAATTTAACACAGATTGGACCTTTAAGAGCCAAATAACAGCATGAACTATACACAACTGTAGACTCTGGAGATGACGTAGGCCACGTAGACCTTCCCGTCGGCGGACTTGGGCCACATGCAGCCGCGTGACGTGCAGGGGTCAGCGTTTCTCTCAGCCTCGGAGTCATACGCAACATCGTCCTCTACGTACGGCTCGTCAGGAGAACGCACTGCAGCAAACAAGGAGATCAATATTTAATAACATTTTTCATGCTTCCATCAATAAGATCAGGATTAAAAACACTGAGGTCATGTCGTCTGTACTTTAAATAAGACAAACATGGTGGATATTTTATAGCATTTTTAGACTCAACATAGTCCAATTAGACAACTTCTAGGCCAACAAATAAATAAAATATTTAGTCATTATTCCCACCAGATTTTTATTCCTGAAAGCAGAATTTAGAACTTCATGTTGGAATAAAAGTGTGGAACAAGTAACTAAACAAATAGATTATAGATAGATAGATAGATAGATAGATAGATAGATAGATAGATAGATAGATAGATAGATAGATAGAAAGATCGATAGATAGATAGATAGATAGATAGATAGAGATAGATAGATAGATAGATAGTTAGATAGATAGATAGATAGATAGATAGATAGATAGATAGATAGATAGAAGGAAGAGGAAGCTGAGCTTAAACTAAAAACTAAACTAAAATCCTCACCAACATCCCTGTTGGCTCTCTCAATCCGCTCTGAAGTAGTCAAAGCCTTAGTGACCTGTGGGAAATTTATTTAGTTTATTAAATTAATTATTATCATACGGTGCATTTTATTATAAGTTTATAACATTGATATACATATTTTATTCAGATAAAAAAAGACAGCAAACTTACAGAATCAGGAGTTTCCCAGAAATTATATATCAAGAAAAAAGGGACACAGAAAAACAAATTTAGAGTCAAGTTCTGTACTTCAGTACAATTTTGAGGTACTTCTACTTGACTTAAAGGGGACACATCATGAATACAAGTATGAACGTGAAAATGAGCATGATATGTCTCCTTTAAGTCTTTCAATTGTGTGCTATTTTATACTTTAATACCACTACACTTTTAAGAGTTGAATGCTGCACTTTTTACTACTCTTATTCACAGATAGTTACTTTTTAGATTAAGATTTTACATAAAAAACACACTGGGGCAAAAGGAGGAAAAGAATATCAAATATTTCAAAAAAAGCAAAGATGAGAGAAACGTCCAAAACATTAACACAGATTTGTGTATCAGAACTCAGTTTCTTCTTCTTCTATGGAGTTACTTTTGTGTCTTTATTATGCAATCAAAAATAGATTTGAGAGCAAAACTATCAACACTGTAATTAAAAAATGTTTTATTGCAAGTAAAATTAATTTGTGATTAAAAATGTATTAATGGGAACAAACACTTCTGTTTGCAAATCCAAAAGTTTAGGAAAGTTTTGCACTCAAACCTATTCTGTTTGATTGCATAATAAAGAAACAAAAGTAACGACCCCTCAGTTTTATCTGGTGACCCTTTGAAGGGGCCCGACCCCTAGGTTGGGAACCACTGGACTAAACAAGCTAACTGTATATATAGTAGTTAAAAGTAGCTCCACATGGAGCAGCTACAACAGCAACATGCTGCTCTAACTGTTGTTAATGTCACATATAATAAAATATCAGTCACAGGCGACATTTTACTGCAGAACGAGTACTTTTACTTTTGATACTTTAAGTACATTTAGCTGATAATACGTCTGTACTTTAAGTAGGATTTTGAATGCAGGACTTCTACATGTAATTGAGTATTTTTACATTATTGTATTACTTTTACTAAAGAAAAAACAGATCTCAATACTTCTTCCACCACTGAAAAACACTGTAGATTTCGTACATTTGGAGCAAAACTCACCTCCTCCTCAGCCCAAGCTGAAACAGCCACCAGGACCACAAGGCCCAGAATGCACTTCACTTCCATGTCAACAAACAACCTGCAGCAAGACACAAACATATAACCAATGACTTCATCTTCCTGTAATTACAAATCTGATTTATGTCATTTAAAACAGTGTTGATGAGAATGTATTAAAGGATACTTACTGCTGTCTCTGAGTGGAGAGAAACACAGCGAGCGAGTGGAACAACGTCACGTTATAAAGCATCAACTGCACCGGAAAAACATCCTTTTAAGGACATTTAGGACAGAGAGGGGAGAAATGGAAACAGAGTTTAGTGCCTGATAAGAATATTTCACCTTGATGCCACATTGCGTATTCCCATAATAAGTTTTTATCTTGTTTGATTTGGACCGGATACTTGGCCTCAACAGTGAGCATGTTTTTCACATTTTACCAAAGCAGGAGATTTATAATATGATTTAATTAAATTCAATTTAATTTTACACTTTCTACATACTTTACATGAGACTAAATGCCTCTAGATTGCTTATTTTATTGTCTATTTTTGTGTTTATTTGCTTCTGATTTATGATGTTGTGTTTCTTTATTATATAATATTTGTGTTTGTTTTGTTTCATTGCTATTTTGGGGTAGTTTCTTCTTTCATTTGTAAACTAACACTAGAACAGAATATATGTCATGTTTTCTGATATTGTTTATGATTTAACATAAGATAGAACTTAATTTATCTCGAGGGAAACAGTTGCAGTACAAAGTGGGACATCGTGCAAATATAAAGAAAAGAAATATAAAACTATTAATAAACATATATCCTAAAAACACTTAATCCAAAATATATACAATGCCAAAAATATAAGCAAAGTTAACGGTGACCTTGGTTCATATAATTGGTGTAAACATTACAGCAAATGGGAATACATACACGTACATGTATATGAGCCTAAATGCCTCTTTTTCATCTAGTTTGCTGATTTTATTGTCTATTTTTTTGTTTATTTGCTTCTGATTTATGATGTTGTGTTTCTTTATATATATATTATTTTTGTTTGTTTTGTTTCACAGCTATTTTGGGTAGATTTAGGATAATGATTTGTTAAGAGTAGGCACAATAAGCTCAGGCTTCAGCCTACACCTTTTTTGTTTCAGTCAGAATATTACGTTTGATTTTGTTTTGTTTTTGATATAATGATTTATTAATATTTAACCACTTTCATAACTGTATGGTCAAATTTTTGTATATTGGAAGTAAAGGACCGGAAAAATATATACTGAATATACTAAACTATAAACTAAAAATAAATGAATAAAATAAAGTTATTGATGTGAACGCTGAATGACTTTTGAATGGTTCACTTGTCACATACATGAACGCTTATCAACAGTCACACACGCATAGACAGACACATGCATATAAACAGGCTGTCTGTTTCTATCAGTTCATACACATATTAGTTCAGCTGTTTTAATCTAGAATTAAAACCCTAACCAGAGACAGGGACGACCCCTGTAAAGTAAAAAACAAATACATTTCCTGAGGGATAAAACTGATCGCTAAACAACGCTACAAAGTTGGAAAAACTGTCATGGCCATTTTCAAAGGGGTCCCTTGACCTCTGACCTCAAGATATGTGAATGAAAATGGGTTCTATGGGTACCCACGAGTCTCCCCTTTACAGACATGCCCACTTTATGATAATCACATTTGGTATCAGTAAAAACTACAAACAAGGCTTCAGTGAACATGTTTGCAGGTTTATTGTGGACATCATGTCTTACATCGTGTTAAAAAGTGCTGGTTTGATGTCTGAACTGGCACCATGTTGTCCGGGTTGCTCCCATCACCTGCTGGGAAAAAAAAGAAACATGTTAAAGGGGACAAACACACATTTTCTTTATGGGTCTAACCAAACCTTAAATTAGATTTATACAGGAAACACTTACAGCGTTTATACAAACCCAGCAGTTGTTCTCTTACTGTTTAACATTTGTACAGCTTGTTCACTCTGCTGATGTCGTTCTTGCTCATCTGTTTGGCCGTGCCGAATACAACGTTGGCGTTGGGAATTGGAACCATGGTGGGCTTATTGTTCCCGGAGAAGGCATACCTGGAATTATTAAGAGTTTCATTATTTTTGGTTTGTACATATATATTAAAAAAAGTAAAAATTATTGGTATTTATTGTTTAAAGGGTCGGTTCACTCATGGTTTGACTGCAATGTTATAATGTAGTGATTAATTTGTTATTGTTGTGTGAATGAGAAAAAGGCCCAGGAATTAGGGACTGTACGAAAATCTTTATCTTTTGCTGAAAAAAATATTTAATAGTGATTAATCCCATGTTTACTGATCTTTATTTGCGATTAATCAAACATGTTTTATCTGTTCAAAATGTACCTTAAAGGGAGATTTGTCAAGTATTTAATACTCTTATCAACATGAGAGTGGGCAAATATGCTGCTCTGTGCAAATGTATGTATATATTTATAATTAGAAATCAATTAACAACACAAAACAATGATAGATATTGTCCAGAAACCCTCACAGGTACTGCATTTAGCATAAAACAATATGCATCAAATCATAACATGGAAAACTTTAGCCCAACAGGCAACAACAGCTGTCAGTGTGTCAGTGTGCTGACTTGACTATGACTTGCCCCAAACTGCATGTGATTATCATAAAGTGGGCATGTCTGTAAAGGGGAGACTCGTGGGTACGCATAGAATCCATTTACATTCACATATCTGGAGGTCAGAGGTCAAGGGACCCCTTTGAAAATACGCCTTTAATTTTTCTGGCGATCCGCTCTCCTTAACACCATTCGAAAGCAAACTTTTTCTAGGGGTGGTGAGTACTACAGTATATACAATATATTTAGTTTTAGTGTGAACTATTCCTAAATTAACAAATAATAATAGAAATCGATCATTGTTTGTCTGAACGAGCAGATGTTAGATGAATGGTAGCCGTGACAACCTGTGGTACTGCATGACAGAGTTGTAGTCGTAGGGTGTGTTCAGGTTCAGAGTGTTGATCTTGTCGAAGGCGTACGCCAAACCTGACAGGAAGTAAATCACAACAAGGGTCAGAAGATGTTTGTTTTTTGTGATCAACTAATGTATTGTTCTTTTGCTTCATAGATAAACAAACAAAGCACAATAAAAACAACAACAATACAACACGAAACAAAAAGCACAACCCAGTGGTGATCCCCCCCCACCCCATCCCATACCCGTGGATCTCCAATTAATATTAGCAGGACACAAAGATCTAAATTTTGCAACACATAGAAATGGTGATTACAGTAATCTGCCACCACTCCATGCTGAAATAGCACCATGCACGCTCGCCACTTAATCATTGTTTTTAGAATTAAGACTTGTCTTTAAGATTTGGAACAAAATTTTGATCATTTTAGAGCTTTAAAGATTAGTTGTGATTGATCAAAAGACAGAAAATGAACAACCGATTGATCAAATGCCTAACATTTGTTGGTTACGGCCTCTCATATGTCAGGATTTGATGCTTTTCTTTCTCATATTTGAAATTAAACTGAATATCTTTGGATTTTTGACTGTTTGACTGTAAAATTGAGTATTAGTGTAACATTATTATGATAATCTTAATATTACAGACCGGACTGGATGTTCTCCCACAGGATCCGGATGTGCTGGTCCCTGTCGGAGCGGCACTGCTCGTGGTTGAATCCGAGGGCGTGGAGCAGCTCGTGCTGGACGGTGTTGTGGTAGAGGCAGCCCTGACGGTCCAGAGACAGCGTCTGGGAATAACCACGGCGGCCGACGTAGGAGTAACAGCTGCACTCATACAGTTGAATAAAAAACAATAATGATCAAAGCAGCATCGCTCGGTTATTGTAGAGATTTAAGGGAGTGTAACAGGGATTGTTTTTTGGTAACTTTTTGGTTACGAACAGTTAAAGTTTCCTTCTTGGCTTCATTTTAGGACTTTTGTTACCTTTATGAAGATTAAAACAACTGTGATTGGGATGCACAGTGTTGTGTGACCAATAATTTGGTCTGGTTTAGAGTTCAACCCATCAACAATCAATTTGAAGTATATAATAGTTTAAATTTCAGGTCCAAGAATGCAAGAAAAAAGTATTTAAACACACAGAACTATATTTAAAATTCTGTTGTGATACAAGAGTTTTCAAAGATCCCAAATATGTCTGAACGTGGAGGACAAGTGTATAAAATAATGCACAAAACATCCAGAATATTTCCATTTTGACATAAAAAAGCATGCTGTGATATGAGATAAAGCTGCGTTCAAGAGATTTAAAGACACCTTTAAATCAAACGATTTATCTTTGATAGCTGATATAAATTGACAACCATCATTTTGCATTTAATAATGCACAGGTTTGAGTTAATAAGCTGCATGCAGTTTACACACACATGCACAGAAAACACAGTTAGTTACCCATTGTTGGACTGGATGCTCAGGTAGTCTCTCTGGTTGTTGCGTTTGACGAAGCGAATGCAGGAGACGTCGTGGAAGGACAGCAGCCCACGCTCGATGATGGAGCGCTCACGAGAAGCTGAGAAGGCACAAGAGAAGACTCTCATAATATACACAGTACATACTCACATACATCTGCTGTCAACAAGTCCTACAAAACTACACCAATGGAGGTAGCAAGCGTCAGTCCTCAAGGGGGCGATATAGAGCTAACATGACCACAGTGTTTACGTTTTCAATAGAATTCCTGTCTGAATGAAGACGTGACGAAGTGGCATACGGTTCTCCTCATTACATGTTCAGCTAGAGCTCTGTCAAACTGGTCAGCCCTGGTTATGTTGAGCGTAAGTGAACCCAAACACAAGGGGTCAGCTTTCTCCTGTTGTTTCATGCTATAGCACCCCCTAGCTGCATCGCTAAGACTGCAGCTCGTGCAGAGGTTACGTTAAGATTTTTCAAGTGACACTCTCCAGAAACGTGTAAAATCGATCATGCAAAAAATCGAAGCATCTACGTTCGCCAATCGGCAACCTCTGGTGCTGAAAAATGAAGCCAACGCAGAAGTGCCAAAAAACTGCAGTTCCTCAAATGGCCACTTGAGGCTGGTTCCAAAAGCGAGTGAATACCCAAAGACCCCCCATGTTAAAATGCCTAACTTTACAGAGATTCATCGACCCGCAGAGCCGAAGAGCCCCGCAGACCCACAGTTTTAGACGTCTGCATGCGCAACTTCAAGAGCCACAGTCCTAGACGTATATGCGCCAGTTTAAACGACAACAGATGAAAATGGCGGACAATGTATGTACCGTTCTCTTTATTACATCCATGGTGTGTACAAGTGAAAAATTAATAAGACAATGTTATTTTGAAATGCAGCGCTGTGTTGTGGGAGTGGTGAAGGCATTTAAAGAATAGCAGAGCCAGTGCGTAGAGTGTGTATGTGCGTAGGAAGTGAGTGATGAAGAGAGAGAGAGAGAGAGAGCGGCGGCGAGTGTGTGTGTGCGACGAGTTAGCAGAGTATTTTTTTTGTATATTTGAAAGTTGTGCTAAAACATTTCATGAAAATGTGTCTTTACTAAAACCTTCAACCAATTTGATTAGAGAAATGAGAAAATTACTGGTTTGAAAACAGTGATGAGCAGTTTGAACAGTTGTTTAAAATATTTATAGCTCTAATCACGTCTTCTAAATTGTAATTGTTTTGTATTGAAAGAACCAGAGATGCAACAAAAACAAAACTACAACACAGATTTTACCTCAAAGTTTTTTAAATAGTTAATATCATAATAAAAGCTGTCAAATGTAGTTGATTTTATTTGAAAATTGAAGCACATTATATTCCACTTTAATATATATTTTTAAACCTACTAATGATTGAGTTACTTACAGTAATGTGTGGCGATGACATAAGGCACGTAGACCTTTCCATCGCTGGATTTTCCCCACATGCAGCCGCTGGACGTGCAGGGATCAGCGTTTCTCTCATTTTCATTGTCATAAGCAATGTCGTCCATGACGAAGGGCTCTTCCTCCGTATGCACTGTAGGAGGAGGAGGACATTAAAGGACCAGTCAGTGATATGGAGCATATAAATTAGTTTAATTTGACCCTTAAAAGTACATCAATGTATCACTGGAAAGTGTTTCTTATCTGATCTTAATTAAAAAATAGAGGCCAACATCAGTAATGTTTGTTTAAAAACAAAGTGATCTCTATGTTCAATCACAAACTGGAATTATGACTATATTGATGATTTTATTCTTACAATCTGACTCTACAGAGTTAATTTGTTTTGAGGGTGGTGCTGTAGAATTAATCTATCCTGGGAGTGTGAATGTACCCAAGTTTCATGGAAATCTACCCATTAAATTATGATATTATATTTTGTGTGTAAGTTTGACATTTTGGCCTGAAGGTGGTGCCAGAAGGAGGCGGTCCATAGAGGAGCGAGTTCAGCATGAATATCCACAGCGAACTTCATGCTGGTCTGCTTATTGGGTTGGATTCTTAGACCACTGACTCCCAACCTTTTATCGGTTTATGAGCTTTTATAGACAAGAAATGCCGACCTATGACCTGTCCGGTTACGTCCATGAGCAGTTTTACCAGAGTGATGCTGACTGAATGATTAAAGTTTGTATAGCAGTAATGATTTTCCTTCTTCTTTCCTGTCTTATTAATCACCTCTTGACCCACCAGATTTATCTTGTGACCCCTTAGCAGGTTCTGACCCCCACTGGTCTAGTGGTTCCAGACCTTTTTCCTCTAAGGGACTCCTTTTCTATCATTGAGTAAACTGCCGACCCCTGACTGAGTGACATATTTTATGGATATTTCACATTATATTCAATGCATAACAATAACAGTGCAGAATAACTGATAAACTGTACAATCAACCCAAATAGTAAACGCAATAACTGTAGGAAGTTTGCGTAAAACGAGCGACTTGGATGAGCAGATTATTTCCTGTGAATATTGCATCAGAGAGGAGTTATTTTTAGTAACTTTTAAAACAATCCTCTAATACAATTTACCTTTGTCACAGAAAAGATACAGTTATAGTGTTCACTTGATCCAATATTGCATGTTTATTTATTTATTATTATGGATTTTATATTGTGTGTGTGCATGTATTTTCTATATTGTTTTTTATTAATGTTGTGGTGTGGCATGTTTGCCAGTTTTATAAATGTGTGAGGTTCTTATTTTGATACCAGCAATTAAAAGGTGTTTCCACTGTTAAGGAGGACCAAAAGCAGCATAAACAGTTTAAAAGATTTATTTAAACTGCTAAAACCATCCCAGTAAAACAGATAAAAGATCAGATAAAAGATCAGTTAAAAGATCAGTTAAAAGATCAGTTAAAACAGTGGCAATTGAGATAAAACTACAATAAATGTCCTTAAAATGGGGGTGCTACAGTCCAACGGCACAGCGGGCAATAAACAGTAAAGAAAGGGGAGAGTTTAAGTCGCAGTTCATCAAGAGGGGGAGGGGGGTCCTGAGGCCGTCGGCTCCTCTGCTCCGGCCCTGCAGCTCCTCGTCCGTCGTTGACGCTACAGAGAGAAAAGGGAATCTCAGTGGCCGGTGCACACAATATAGCAGCTCACACGCACACAGCAGAGTGGATTGCTTGGTTCACTTTCCTTTACTGTTTATTGCCCGCTGTGCCGTTGGACTGTAGCACCCCCATTTTAAGGACATTTATTGTAGTTTTATCTCAATTGCCACTGTTTTAACTGATCTTTTAACTGATCTTTTAACTGATCTTTTATCTGATCTTTTATCTGTTTTACTGGGATGGTTTTAGCAGTTTAAATAAATCTTTTAAACTGTTTATGCTGCTTTTGGTCCTCCTTAACAGTGGAAACACCTTTTAATTGCTGGTATCAAAATAAGAACCTCACACATTTGTGACACCTTTTCTAATGCAGGACGAGGCTGTTAAGCAGAGAGAGAAGGCTCTGTGAATATTTCTTATGTTTAGGTTTCATCGTGTCCTCATCCTGTTTTATATCTGAAGTAATAATCAAAAAATTAAAAAGAACAATTTCCTTTAGTTTTCTTCACAGAAATGAATGAAATGCTGAGATAAAGGTCAATTGTATACTACTTTAAAAAAAAAAAAAAAAAAAATTGTCTTACACCCCTTAAAGGGGCTATATGTAAGAATCAGAAATTGCTTGTTCACAGCGACACCTGTGGCCGCAATGTCAACGAAAGTCAGCGTCCTGTTGCTCGCGCGCGCGCTTGTGCTCGTGCTACATTGACATGAACGAGCACCGGTCTAAACAGTGAGGCGACACACGTCAGCTAACACACAATATCACTCTATATTTCACCTGCTTGGCAGTAATGTTAGCTGACCAGACGAAGGTCTCTCCATGGATCAATGCTGATTCTAGTGCTGGCTTTTCCTGTTGAGCCCGCCGACCGCGGAGGGAACGGGGGGGGGAGAGAGACCGACACCGACACCCGGTCAGGATAACGTAACTCGCTGCGGAGCCCCGTCACTTCACAAGACACGGGAAACCTCTGTTGGTCTGGAGGAGTGGCAGCATTTATTTCTGCAAAAACGTCCACTGCACATTCACTAGATATTCTCAGAGCTAAACTAACTCTTCTGCAGTGTGTAGTGTGCGCGCGTGCACGTGGAGGTGGAGCGAGCCGAGCGAGAACGAGCGCGGTGTGCAAACAGGCAGCAGGAGCAGAGGCTCCGCGGAGTCTGCGCGCTCGCGTACCCACACGCGAGCGCGCATGGGAATCCGACCCGTTAAGATTTATGCGCGTGATAAGTTACAAATAGTCCCTTTAAAATGCATGTTAAAACAGGTTAAAACAGGTTAAAACAGGCAGGCGCGCAACTCATCCGGACTGTCAAGTGTTTTAAATAGTAAGGTTTGGGAAGTAGTGAGAATACGACTGGATAAACGAAACTTGGATTATACTGCATGAGTTGTGTGTGAGAGTTTGTAAATGGATTTTTTGATATAGTTTTACAGTTGTTAAATGTGGCCCCCCATTCACTAAAATTCATCAAGAGAAAAACAAAAGTTTTCTTCAAGTAATTGATATACAAATGGTCATTTTTGTGGGTGAAGTATTCCTTTAAGTATAGTACTTGAATAAATGTACTTAATTATATTCCACCACTGGTGTTTTTTTTTTATGTCTGTGTACTGTTGCATGTTTCAATTAATGCCTAAGAATGCAGCACAATGTTGTCTTATTAGTGCATATTTCTATTAACACTAATATTCCCCATTTTCATTGCTTTCCATGTCTTGTAGTGTACAATGTAGTATGATAAAGTCCTGTATGATGTGTTTTTTTACTAACATTGATATTGTCTTTTATTATCGCTCTGCATCTTTTGTCATTTTAATCTTATATTCTTTAATTTAGGGTGGCTGTGCAACATCTGTGTCTGTGAAATAAAAATAAATAAAAATACATTTGCATGTTGTCTTACCAACATCCTTGTTGGCCTTCCACAGGAGCTCAGAGACGGACAGATCCTGGATCAGGGAGATGACATCGCTCATTAGTACAACACTGTTCAAATCTCCTGCCACAAAAGCTTGATTGTGTCCAGTCAGATGTCAGAGAGGACGACTTTATATATGTATGTATTGCTACACAAAGAAATGTACTGCATACATACAAATGTGCATATCCTTTTTCTGTGTAGCTACAGTAGGCCTATTGACTTTCAGTAAACTTTGACCTGCTGTGTTAAAATTGGAATCTAAAAAGCTCAGTGCAATACACAACAGTACGACGGAGTATTAGGGCCACATTGATGGGGGAAAAAAAAATCTGAGATTTTGAGAATAATGTCATAATATTACGAGAAAAAAGTCATAATTTAATGAGAATAAAGTCATACTATTTAAAAAAAAAAAAAAGTTGTAACATTATGAGAATAAAGTCATAACTTTACGAGAAAAAAAGTAATTTCCTCCTCCACAACAGAGGCAGTTTCCCCATCAGGTCCGTGTGGTTCTTTCTACGGAATAAACACAGTTTCTTGCACAATCTTTTCAAGGTCCTGATACTGATGATAATGTGGTGCTGATGTGCCAAAAGATAAAGTATTTGGTTATTAGTGAAACCTAAACTAGAGTATAACTTCACAAGATTCTCCAAGTTCCTCATTTTCACATTCTATTTCCCCTCTTTATAATATTATGACTTTATTCTCATAATAACACAACTTTTTTTCTCGTAAAATTCTGACTTTATTCTCATAATATTACGACTTTTTTTTCTCGTACATTTCTGACTTTATTCTCATAATATTACGACTTTTTTTTCTCTTAAACTTATGACTTCATTCTCATAATATTACAACTTTTTTTCTCTTAAACTTATGACTTTATTCTCATAATATTACAACTTTTTTTCTCTTAAATTTATGACTTTATTCTCGTAATATTATGACTATTCTCGAAATCTCAGATTTATTTATTTTTCCTCAATGTGGCCCTAATACTCCGTCGTACATCAGCCTTCAGGTAGACAAAACTGACACTGTGGTGTAGTACAGTAAACAGTCAATGTCAACAAAAAGTAGAACAAAACCGGGACTGAGAGAGTATAAGACTGTATAAGAAACATTTCCAGGGTTGACTGCCATGGTGAAAAAACATCTCTACATTTTGACCAGCACGGCTCACACCATGACAAACAACAAGTAACTAGGTTACACAATAACTAGGTTTAAAAGCATGAATGAAGTGCTTTACCTTTTGCAAACATGCAATAGAGTTGTGATGCCCCATGAAACAGTTTAGAGAATGTTAAGACTGTTTCGAATAATGAGCCAAAGCGATCGAGAAAAACGATAATATTTAGAGCCCAGTTTCACCGTTGTGGTTAGGTAATGGTCGAGGGTCACAGATATTAAGAGTATCCTCACCTTCTCTTCAGCCCAGGAGCAGTCAGAGACCAGGAGGAGGACGAGGAGACTGAGGGTGCACTTGAAGAGAGCCATGTTACCAGCCTGCAGGTGTACAGTGTTAACAGCTGGATCCTGCTGCTGTTTAAAGCCTTCAGTATATCTGCTAACTCCTGAAAAAAAAACCCACACAGACAGCTTTGCTTAGTGATAAGATGCACATTGCCTTGAAAACATGCTGCCGATTCCCACCTTAACTAAGCTAAATAAAACCTGCTTGTGGCAGCAAAAAAATGTTCCTAAAAACACTTGACTGTCGGCCCCGAGGACACCTGCTTCATGTTTATGGATCCTGGTCTTCCTGTTGCTGTTATAAACCTTTGAGAAATTGTTTGTAAAACATCTATAAACATTACATAGATAGTAACACTTTGTTAATGGTTAATAAATTGTATGTAAACAGTCTATAAACATTATTTGGATGACTATTATAAAGTTGCAACTGATGATTATTCTTAAATGGTTAATAAATACTTTGTAAAGCATCTATAAACATTATTTAGATATATAATTAATACTTTGTTAATGGTTAATAGTTGGTTTCTGGTCCATCTATCTATGTAATGTTTATAGATGTTTTACAAATCATTTGGTAATCATTAAAAACTTAATATAGTATATAAAATGTTATAATAATAATAGGTTACTAAAGTAATCAGAATGTAATTGTTAACATCTCTTAATAGCTATGATACAATATATAATTTATAAACTAAATATTTAATATTACACAAACTCATGATAAAGCCCTAACCCATGTCATACTATCTTGTAGGAAGGAGGTTAAATAACGCTCCAAACTTACGCTAAATTTTGGTGAGGAAAAATTGGCATGGCGATTTTCAAAGGGGTCCCGTGACCTCTGACCTCCAGATATGTGAATGAAAATTGGTTCTATGGGTACCCACGAGTCTCCCCTTTACAGACATGCCCACTTTATGATAATCACATGCAGTTTTGGGGCAAGTCATAGTCAAGTCAGCACACTGACACACTGACAGCTGTTGTTGCCTGTTGGGCTGCAGTTTGCCATGTTATGATGTGAGCATATTGTTTTATGCTAAATGCAGTACCTGTGGGGGTTTCTGGACAATATCTGTCATTGTTTTGTGTTGTTAATTGATTTCCAATAATAAATATATACATATGTTTGCATAAAGCAGCATATTTGTCCACTCCCATGTTGATAAGAGTATTAAATACTTGACAAATCTCCCTTTAAGGTACATTTTGAACAGATAAAAATGTACGATTAATTGCGATTAATTATTCTAATCGATTGACAGCCCTACTATTAATCAAATTTCTTTTGGCTTAAATGCAAATCACACCTTTCAAACCTAGAATATACAAAAATGTCAATACAGTAAATTTGGATGTTTGAGACAATTTTTAAGGACAGCTTTTCCTGCTTCTGCTAAATAGAAAAGTGTAAATACAATGAAACATTTACCTGCTGTGTTCTCTTTGGTATTGAGAGGCATTGACAACATATTTGTTTAAAGCTCTGTTTATTAAATGTAGTATGGCTTTTTGAAAAATAGAGCAAAGGAAGAAGAAATTTCAGTGCAGCAAGATATTCATCTATATATGTAAATGAGACAACTACATTTGTCTACATCCGAGAGTATTTTGCAGGGACTACTTTATGCTTCAAAGACGACACACACTCTGGCATTTCAAAATAAAGCAAAGGAAACAAATAAGAGATCACTTTTTGGGTTGTCTTGTGACCGCTCTCGCCCTGTTAGACCTCTTTCAGAAGAAGGCCATAAGGACGGATGGCCCTTTGGACCATCTTCTGCTCTTCATCCTTTGATGTTCCTTTAGGGATGCGAACCAGCCAGTACCTCCCGGCAGAGTGTTTCTCCCGGAACTTGGGGTTGATACGATTCTGCAGAATCACTTGGTACTTCTTGCCGTTCTTCTTGCAGGTGAATGTTTTGGCGTAATACTTCGCCTCAGACAAGTATGGAGTAGAATAAACCCCCCTGCCAAAAGCGTCACCAGGGCCTGGCTGTTAAAAGAATTAGAATTGTTAATGTTAGTCGTACATTGTCTTTAACTCCTCCCTGGATTAAGACTTTTTTGTGATGGTTTGCCAATATTTTTTTAAAATCCATATCTATTGAGTAGAATTACTCTAAACAAAGACAGGAGGTCATTTTATCCCACCTGTATGCACCACATGTTCAAAATACAACACAGATGGGCGAAGTGAATTTCAACGTCAGGGGAATACCAAACTACATAGGGCCCCATGTGTCATACATGTACTATAGTTATGTGTGACCAGATCCCAACAAATCAAATGTAGGACAAAGAGTATGTTTGTGTGGGACACGTTACCAATGATGAGAGGTTGTCTAAAATGTTGATATAATATCTATCTAACTTGAAAAATAAACATTTCTATTTTTACCTCGTAACGTCTCTATGCTCTTTCCTGGCTTTCTTCACAGCCATTGGATAAAAGCCAGATTTAAAAAAAAAAAAAAAAAAAAGCGTCTGTCCTGCAGTGGTTTGACTCTTGAAATCTAGAGCCAATGAAAATGTGGGACATTGTCTCAATATGTGGGACAACAACAACTGGGATAAAAATGCTGTGCAGTCCCACGTACAGTGGGACACCAGGTCACCTTATGTGTAACCATAGACTGTATATCAGAAACGTTTTTTGGCTGTCGCCATCTTGTTTTTTTGCAACCAGAAGTGACAACAGAGGGTGGAGATAAGTACAACGGACGCTGAGTAAGACATTTTTAGGCAACCAAAATGTTACAATTAACTTTCATGAACTGAAAACACACTGTGAAAGGGTTAAAGTTGTAACACACACAGACAACTCCCAGATTGGACAACATTATGGTAGCGACCTGTCAATCACAAGGTAGCCCCGCCCTAAAGCATCCCCTGCTTTATGGTCTGTTTGACTCTAAATGGGACCATAATTTACTAAATGAACATCATGCTGTATTGAAGAAGACTTGAAACTAGCGACTGAGACCATAAACTCATGTTTATCAGACTTCTTTTAGCAACCAGAGGAGTCGCCCCCTGCTGGCTGTTAGAAAGAATGCAAGTTTAAGGCACTTCAGCATTGGCTTCACTTTTCAGTACCAGAGGTTGCCCTCTGTGTGTAACTCAGTAATGCAGTTGTGGAAGTGTTACATTCTACTGCATATAACATTTACCACTGGTAATAACTGATATATAATCAAACCTTGTAGTATCCCTCAATGATGCCGTCAGCACCTTCCTTTGAAGTCCCATGGTAGGACACAGGCCACTCCCCTGGCACTGACGCCGTGCTACGGTATTGGGTTCCCAGCCAGGTATTGCTTTCATAATCATCCAGGACCTGAGACAAAATATTTACATCAGAACAGCATGAGTTTCTGTTAGTCTCTCCTTTATTGTCATTTTAAAGATGAAGCAGTGAGGTTAATCGTTACGAAGGTGTGCAGTCGACCATATGTGGGTGTAATGTCCACAATATTTGCAATGAAAATATACCAAAAACACCGAAATAAAACTGACCCTTGATATCCTCAACAATGGGTGACAGCAGGAGAAATGGGTTAGAGCAAAATGTATTAGGCACAACTTAAATGTCTCAAATGACTTCATGTGAAAGGGGTCGCCCCTCAGCTCTATGGAGCAATTTATTGTCTTTCAGCTCATTAGTCAAGTTTCTATTCAAATTTAGCACAATTTATTGAAAAACAAATCCTGAAAATCAGCAAAAGAAAAAGCAAATTAATGTGCATTTCCATTCACTACTGCAATATGAATATCAGGAGTTTTTGTATAGAGATACAAAGTTGGTGGAGCTAATTTTCCAGTTGGATGCAATCAAAACACTGCAGAAGAAGAAGGTGAAATGAGCTCCAGTCAAACCTCAAATGCTGGAAAACATGATGGAAATATGACATTTATGTTTGTGCATGTATTAATTGCAGAACTCTGTGTTTGACCTTAGCAAACAAAAAGTAACCTACAAAAGAAAAACTATCTTAGAATGTGGCATAATACTGCCTTTTGAACCAAGGAATGTGTGTGGGAATCTTTTTTCTTTTAAGTTATGTAGCCTTGTCTTTTCTTTTGTAAAAAATCCTAAATGGTTTGGCCCCTCCTCCACTGCGTGATTTTGTGCATTCTCGCTCAGTAGATTCCACTAGATCCTTAAGAAGATCTTCTATGCAAGATTGTACCGTACCATTTCGCCGCACTGCATTTGGGCAATCAGCTTTTTCTGTAAAGGCCACAAATCAGTGGAACTCCCTGCCTGACGACGTGAGGAGCTGCAGCTCTTTCAGCACTTTTAAAACCAACTTAAAACGTCTGTTAAAAGCTGCTCAGCTCTGTACTCACTGATCTCTATTCCAACTCCATGGTCTTCATGACTTGCTTTTACTTGACAAGCATACTTTTTGATGTGCTATTGTGTGTAGCTGTGTATTGTGCGTTTTGTATGTTCTTTCTTGTATGACTTTAATATGTTTCTTTGTCTTGACCTGCCAAGGGACTACAGATGTGAATTAGCTTAAAGCTATAATCTGGTACAGTGCATCAAATGGTGACATTTATGTTTAAACTGTACATGGTCCCTTTTAAATAAAAATAAAATAAAAAATAAAATTAGTTTAAGTCGCATGCTTCATGTAGGTCATGAAATTCTGAGATTTAAAGTCAATTAAATCAAAAGCATATTTACCCTGAGGGCAAAACGCTGCCAACCACATGGGCGTTCGTACACCTCTCCACCTCTGTGGTAAGTCTCGACGTCTCTCAGCCCGGTGAAGTCATAGTCGAATCTTGAGTCAAAGAATTCAGCCTCATCAATGAAGCACGGTGGATTTTGTGTTCCACATTCCTCCTGGCAGGTAAAACCTACTGACGGGTCGCCACCTTGCAAGGCACATCGGAGGCGGGAGAAGTTGGATCTTGACACCTGGCTGTAATGTACAGTAAGATTGTTTACAACACATTCTGCAAATAGAAAAAAAATATTTACATGCTCTCTGATGACTGTTGTAGATTAAAATGTTTTCAGCCACAGACTGTACCAAAAAAAAAAAACATTTCCAAGAATTACCTGGTTTCATCTGCACCCAAGACTGCATGGATGAAATTCTTGCTGAGCAGCTGCTGCTGCTGTGTTGCTCCTGCAGATCTGAACCTTTGACCAGATTGAACAGTTACATTGGCATTGCAGACTGTGCTCAAAGCTTCGAGTAAGACGTCTCTATCAATCATCTTTACAATTAGTTATAGTATTAAAAAAGTAATAAACTGTCTTCGTTGAAAGGACTTTGATTTCTAAAGTTCTGTCTTCATGCGATGTGGAAACGCAATAAACTGACTGAGGAACTAAAGCTCATATTTATAAGCAAACGCCTCCGCACGTGTGCAAAAAAAGCAGTTACAATGACATCTTGACTTGCTTATTGCAATGATGCAATTCCACAACATGAACAAACAGGTCAAGAGTTCATAGAAACTGCTGCATTTTTAGAATTTGAAGTATATGATGAGCTGTCCAGGGTGTACCCCGCCTTCGCCCAATGCCAGCTGGGATTAGCTCCAGCCCCCGTCCTGTGACCCTGTGGGGGAGATCTTTGGACGGTCATTTGAGGACATAGCAGTGGTTCTGTCACTTATCCTTCTCCAACTAGTTAATGATTAAGTGATTTCACAACAGTCAGTCCAGCCAGTGTATTAAGGCCTGTCAACACTCCTATAACCCTAAATAGGATAAGCAGTTACAGAAAATGGATGGATGGAAGTATATGATGGCCATCATAGACATATATACATAGACGCCGCATTGGACACTTCAGCCCGTTGCGGCTATACGTCGACGTGGGCGCCATATTGGACAGGGCAAGACTGGCCTATAAGTTTTGTCTCCAGCTACCTACAATCTCGATAGTTAAGCTATAATCGCTGCTAGACGCTCAGGAGACGAGTGTGTACCGTAGGCCTACATGAACTGAATTACGTATGTAATAGAAAATAATTCATTCCTCATAAGAAATTGTTAAAACTCACATTTGTCAAGCATGGCTTTGGCTTATTTTCCTTGGTTAAGGTTAATACTTGTAGAAAGGTCCCTGTATAATATTATATAATATAATATAATATAATATAATATACAATGAAATGTCTTCCTCAGTTTTAGCGATCATGCTTTCAATCTATAGTTTACCCCTAACACTGCTACAGCAATTACTATTATGTACTTACTAATAAGAGCAATCAGAATAACAATTAGTAGTACATAAATAAATAATGGTAACAATAATTATTAGCATAATAATATTAGTTATGATCTGAATTTATTGAAATAATGGTGATAATACAGCAATTATAAAAAACAAAATAATCGAATAGCGTAATTGTTAACCAAGACATGCCATCAGTTTTGTTGTTTACAATATTAGACACATATTGCTTTTAAACACGATATAATGTTTGATATGAACATCAAAACATGAACATCGATTAGCTAACAATAACGAACGTTAGCTAGCTCTTATCTGATGTTATGGAAGCAAACGTGTTGTAAAGATGTAACGTTAACTTAAACAGTTGATAATGTGAAAAATACTTAAAGGAAAATGTGATATGATAGTAATAGTTTCTAATAATTACCTAATTATTGACCGAATCCCACCAAATTCGAAGGACAGACCGCTGACCCATGAACCGTAAAAAGGGACGTTAACGTATTTAACAGTTTTATACCCAAATCTTTGCAAAAAGAAAAAAAATCGTAACGTTAACTTGACGTTACTCCACGTAGATCATAAACGTTTGAATATAAAACAACTCGTTGGAATTGGTTGAGAAATGTCGACGTTATAGTGCTTTTTATCCAGAAAAACGGCAGCTCCCCCGTTCACTTGAATGTGTTTACGGGCCAGTCTTGCCCTGTCCAATATGGCGCCCGCATTGACGTACGATCCAGGAGTCAATGCGATGTCTATGTATATACTGTATGTCTGTAATGTCCATCCCCATGCTCACTTATGTCATGAGCTGTTGCAGTCATTTTTGGGTTGATACCATTTGTTAAGCAGATTTCGTGCTAAATTTAACCATTTTTTACCACTCGAGAATTGATAAATATGATCAATAATCCCTCCGAAATACCACATTAAGACAGCAAGACCTTGAGGAACACCATAGAAAAAGCCATTCTGTGATTTGGTTTCAAAAACTGCGAGAATTGCATTTTTCGGCGATTGGATGGCGAGCACTTCTGTTCTGGAAACTGCTCATAAACCCCCCTATTGTCACTATACCTAGGAAAGCCATCCATCCTCTGAATGCCCTAGGTTTCTAGCTGAGGTTGTAAAGTTTGTGGCTGTGATTATCCTAGAGGTCACCACAGGTCATTTTATACAGTGACGTCAAGTTTAAAAAAAATGGGCTTATTGGATCCACAAGAGTCTCAGCTTTACAGTGATACCCAATTTATGTAATTACTGTTTAGGGACCCCAGTATGCAGAAATATTCAAATACACCATTTTAGTATCGGCGAAAATAACACATTTATACTGCATGCAAAAATCTGTATATTTTTGCCCCAAACTGCATGTGATTGTCATAAAGTGGGAATGTCTGTAAAAAGAAGATCCAAGGCCCAGTGAGAAAGAGGAACCACCTCAGGAAAACAGCAGTAAGAGGAGATGGAGGTTAGATAGAAAAAGAGATCAGTATAGAGAGGTGAAGTCCCTTATCTTCCGTTTGACCCCATGGGACCTTATTTTGGAAAATTAAACTGAGACTTTCTTGACTTGCAAAATTATCTTTTAAATTGACAAACATCATATGTGTGATTCATGGCGCAATTCAAACGGGATCAAAAAATGATTTGTCTCTCGCCGTTGACTACCGTTTTGTTTTTTTCTGAAATAAGGTCCCATGATGGTCCAACGGAGAGGCGGTACTTCGCCTCTCTAAACACAAAGTAAATTATGGTTTATCTAGTAATAGTCGTTGAATTAGTATCTATGAACAGAAATGTTTTATTACATTTTTATGCTGTGATTGTATCGTGATGAGTAAATGAAAGTAAGTTTGATGAAGTTAAAACTATTAATGATTCTATGGAAATATTTATTATTGAGTTTATAGAGAAAGGTTAAAAGAACAAGACTTAAATGATTATAAAGTTGACTAAGAGCAAATGTAATGTTTAATCAGTCTGTGACCTTATGAAAGTGTGTGTTGTAATGTTTATATAGGGAAGTGAAAGGACTGGTGGACACATGGGCCAGATGAAATGATTGGACGGGTTTATTACAGTCCTACAACAGCCACAGATATCGGATTAGATTCTTATTTTGTCAGAGCATTTCTTTATTGACTGCTGTCCGGATGTACGGAGAATTTCAACAAATATAACAAAAAAATGTTTTTGAAGAACACTACCAACCCCAGCTTTATTGGACAACAACTTTATTCTTTTAACTTATTGACACTTCTCCACGCTCTGGCCCAGGCTCTTTTTAAAGACAAATATGAACCTCTACATTCTACGTTCACTGGATTGATATGGAGGCTCTGCCTTATTTACTGGTCAGGCTAACCCTGAACTCTGAGTTGATTATTTGTGTGTGTTTATGATGCCCTCATTTTATTTTCTACATTTTAAAAAATGTATAATTTTAAGGGCTGTTTTTTATCTGGTTTCAACTTTGTATCTTTACAAATAAAAGGTTTTTGATTGAGAAACATATAATTTATCTATACATATTTGTGTTAATATGAAACAATGAAAGTATGACTATGATCATAGTCAAATGATCAAATGTTCCTATACTTCACGGTTGTTGTGAGATGAAAATAAACAGAATACACGCCTAGAACATCATCTTACCTGATTTCAACAGGTAACTGGGTGCAGTGGGCTGACTGTAGTTTTTGGTTTGCCTCTGGAGTTGTCTGCAATAACGGACAATAGATTATATTATTATATAATATATTAATGAGATAATATAATATAAACAATATGACCAATATTATCACTATATACACAATACAATATAATGTATACATTACTATACAATAACATGTTATACAATAATCATCATCATCATAACATCATAATAATTAAGATGATATTTTGTTAATTATTGTCTCATTTACACACACACACACACACACACACACACACACACACACACACACACACACACACACACACACACACACACACACACACACACACACACACACACACACACACACACACACACACACACACACACACGCATACTCGTTTCCATGTTGAATGGGGACCAAGTTTTTGATCATCACTTCTGGGGACCACACACACACACACACACAGAAAAAAATGTCAAATTAACAGTAACTTGGCAGCAATTATCCAGTAGTTCCTGTATTTCATACCATTGTAAACAACACACAAAGAACAATAATACAAGATAAACACATCCGTTTTAAGTAAAGCCAGTAATTTTAGTGGGCCATACTACAATAATGGACCATGGTATGGTTGTTAGCAATAGGGAATGGGACGTCACCAACAGCAAGTCTGCCATTTTATTTGTGTGATTTGAAACAAGGAAAGTATGATTACTTAGTTACTGGGAGATGAAAACACACCGAGAACATCATCTTACCTGATTTCAACAGGTAACTGGGTGCAATGGGCTGCCTGTAGTTTGTGGTTTGCCTCTGGAGTTGTCTGCAATAACGGACAATAGATTATCAATTTGCAATTATCAACCATTCATATCCATTTATATCCATTATCACTCACGTGGAAAACCTCCTGGTGGCGCTCTCTGTCTAGTCGCAGCTCCAACACCAGGTGGTAGAAAGTACCATGTGTTCGCCTCCTCTGATTGATAGGGTGGACCCACCATCTTGCTCTTCGGATGCAACGCTTTATTAGCAAAACAGCGAGTGCTCTTCTTCTGTTTACAGCTGGCACTGTCCATGACACACAAAAATGTTTATTAAACAATGTATTTAACAGCAGGCTTCCTACAATGGAATCTATTGCAAAAAAAAACCAAGGACATAGTAACATTATAACGTTACTTTTTTATAGCTATGACAAACAAATTGCATTTGTAAACAGTAACGTTAGCCTATGTGATGTGGGTTAAATTATGACATTCTGTGAGTAAAGTTGACATTTGGCCTGAAGGTGGTGCTAGAAGGAGGCGGTCCATAGAGTGTCCATAGAGGAGCGAGTTCAGCATGAATATCCACAGCAAACTTCATGCTGGTCTGCTTATTGGATTTGAGACCTCTGGCTCCAAACCTTTTACTGGTTTATGACCTTTTATAGACAAGCAATGCCGACCTATGACCTGTCCGGTCCCGTCCATGAGTAGCTTTACCAGAGTGATGCTCCCTCCTCTGATTGTGTTGTTTTTAACGTCCTGAAAATGTTCTTGTATTGTGATTGTTTATATAGCAGTAATGTTTTTCCTTCTTCTTTCCTGTCTTGTTAATCACCTCTTGACCCCTCAGATTTATCTTGTGACCTCTTAGCAGGTTTGGAGCGTTATTTATGACATGGTTTGGTATCAATAGATTCTTTGGGTTTTCTAGTTTCATATGACGGCAGTATCTTCACTCTAGTTTTAAAACGGAACTTGCTACAACCTAAACATCGCAAGTTGCATTAATGCGTTAAAGAAATTAGTGCCGTTAAAACGAATTTGCGTTGCAACTGATGATTAGAATACCTTCTTAAATGGTTAATAAATACTTTATAAAGCATCTATACACATTATTTAGATAGATAGTTAATACTTTGTTAATGGTTAATAATTGGTTTCTGGTCCATCTATCTATGTAATATTTATAGATGTTAACAAATGATTTCTTAAAAGGTTCACAAATCATTTGCTAATCATTAACAAAAACTTTAATATAGTATATAAAATGTTATAATATGTGCAACAATAAACTGATAATAAATAGTTTACTAATGTAATGAGAATGTAATTGTTCACATCTCTTAATAGCTATGATACAACATAAACAATTTTTAAGGGCAGCTGCTAAATAAAAAAGCGTAAATACAATGAAACATTTACCTGCTCTGTTCTCTCTTTGGTACGGAGAGGCATTGACAACATATTTGTTCAAAATTCTGTTTATTAGATGTAGTATGGCTTTTTGAAAAAAAGAGCAAAGGAAGAAGAAATTTCAGTGCAGCAAGATATTCATCTATATATGTAAATGAGACAACTACATTTGTCTACATCCGAGAGTATTTTGCAGGGACTACTTTATGCTTCAAAGACGACACACTCTCTGGCATTTCAAAATAAAGCAAAGGGAAACAAATAAGTGATCACTTTTTGGGTTGTCTTGTGACCGTTCTCGCCCTGTTAGATCTCTTTCATAAGAAGGCCATAAGGACGGATGGCCCTTTGGACCATCTTCTGCTCTTCTTCCTTTGATGTTCCTTCAGGGATGCGAACCAGCCAGTACTTCCCGGCATAGTGTTTCTCCCGGTACTCGGGGTTGATACGATTCTGCAGAATCACATTGTACGTCTTGCCGTTTTTCTTGCAGGTGAATGTTTTGGCATAATGGATCGCCTCAGACAAGTATGGAGTAGAATAAACCCCCCTGCCATAAACATCACCAGGGCCTGGCTGTTAAAACAAGCAAGAATTAGAATTGTTAATGTTAGTCGTACATTGTCTTTAACTCTTCCCCGGATTAAGACTTTTTTGTGATAGTTTGCCAATATTTTTTTTAAATCCATATCTATTGAGTAGAATTACTCTAAACAAAGACAGGAGGTCATTTTATCCCACCTGTTTGCACCACAAAAATACAACACCAGTGGGCAAAGTGAATTTCAATGTCAGGGAAATACCAAACTACATAGGGCCCCATGTGTCATATCATAATTATGTGTAGCCATAGACTGTATATCAGACGTGGACGTATTCACCGTGATGTCACGAATTGGTTTGTGGACTACAGTTTTGAAGCCTTGAGTTTATGGCAAGCCATTGTAACATTTAATATTTAGACTGGATATTCATTAGAGACTGGATATTCATTAGAGATATCTGCAACATCATTTTGCCTAGTCAAAATTCCAATTCAAGATATCTGTAATTGTATTTTGACTATCTCTAGTTTTAGATATCTGTAATTACATTTTGACCAGTATGTTTCAAACTACTTTTGCCATTCATGTGTGTGGGGTTTCTCATTGCAGATATCCACAATTCAGTTGTGGAGGTTAATCGTTAAGAAGGTGTGCAGTCGACCATATGTGGGTGTAATGTCTACAATGTTTGCAATGAAAATATACCGAAAACACCAAAATAAAACTGACCCTTGATGACCCTTGATATCCGTAATTCACATTGCGGATATCCGCAACTGAATTATGACTAGTCATAATTACAAATTCAGATATCTTTAATTCCCCTCAATTGAGGATATCTACATTGTCCTTTTTAGATATCTAAAATAACATTTTGACTAGTCAGAATGACATTGTAGATATCTTGAACTGGAATTGTGACTATAAAAACTATGTTGTAGATATCTCTAACTGGAGTTAAGGATAGTCAAATTGTAACTCGGGATATATAAAATTATATCTTTAATTTGGTCAGAAGGGGGCGGGATGACTCTGTGAGTATCTTTCCATATATACAGTATATTCCAACTTGCCTTGCTTGAGCAACGTCATGCACAACAGTTCTGACTAGTCATAATAACGTGTGAGATATCTGTAACTGTTATTTAAGATAGTCAGAATTGAATTACAGATATCACTAACTGTTGTTTTCACTAGTCAGAATGACGTTATAGATATCTGGAATACGAATTCTGACTAGTCACAATGTAATATTGACTGGTCAAAATGCAGTTGTAAATATCTCTAATGTTAATTCCGGATAGTCAAGCTTGGCTATTAAAAGTTAAAAAGGCTTGCCATACGAGTTCGGCATTTTGGCCGTCATCATGTTTTTTTTGCAACCAGAAGTGACACAAGAGGGTGGAGCTAAAATCAACCGAACACTGAATGAAACATTTTTAGGTGACCAAAAAGTTTATAGTTAACTTTGATGAACTGAAAACACACTGTGAAAAGGTTAAAGTTCTAAGACGAAAACACGGACAACTCCCAGACCGGACAACGCTGTGGTAGTGACCTGTCAATCACAATGTAGCCCCGCCCTAAAGCATCCTCTTCTTTATGGTCTATTTGACTCTAAATGGGACCATAATTTACTAAATGAACATCATGCTGTATTGAAGAAGACTTGAAACTAGTGATTGAGACCATAAACTATAAACTGAGTTTTTTATGATGTTAGCTTTTTATCTGTTTCTAATATTGTTGATTTTACCTGCTTTTACTTTGTAGCACTTTGAGATTTGTTTCAAATGTAAAGTGCGTTACAAATAAAATGTATTATTATTATTATTATTATAAACTCATGTTTACAATGTTTACTGAGGTAATAAATCAAGAGAGAAGTAGGCTCATTTTCTCATAGACTTCTATACAATCAGACTTCTTTTAGCAACCAGAGGAGTCGCCCCCTGCTGGCTGTTAGAGAGAATGCAGGTTTAAGGCACTTTAGCATTGG
Organism: Sebastolobus alascanus; assembly: GCA_916701645.2. Classification (NCBI taxonomy): domain Eukaryota; kingdom Metazoa; phylum Chordata; class Actinopteri; order Perciformes; family Sebastidae; genus Sebastolobus; species Sebastolobus alascanus. Next base: position 182,976 of record CAKAOJ020000276.1, read on the forward strand.
CTTCACTTTTCAGTACCGGAGGTTGCCCTCTGTGTGTAACTCAGTAATGCAGTTGTTAAAGTTTTACATTCTACTGCATTTACCACTGGTAATAACTGATATATAATCAAACCATCAAACCTTGTAGTGTCCTTCGATGATGCCGTCAGCACCGTCCTTTGACGTCCCATGGTAGGACACAGGCCACTCCCCTTGCACTGACGCCGTGCTACGGTATCGGGTTCCCAGCCAGGTATTGTTTTCATAATCACCCAGGACCTGAGACAAAATATTTACATCAGAACATCATGAGTTTCTGTTAGTCTCTCCTTTATTGTCATTTTAAAGATGAAACAGTGAGGTTAATCGTTACGAAGGTGTGCAGTCGACCATATGTGGGTGTAATGTCCACAATATTTGCAATGAAAATATACCAAAAACACCTAAATAAAACTGACCCTTGATATCCTCAACAATGGGTGACAGCAGGAGAAATGGGTTAGAGCAAAATGTATTAGGCACAACTTAAATGTCTCAAATGAGTTCATGTGAAAGGGGTCGCCCCTCAGCTCTATGGAGCAATTTATTGAAAAAAAATCCTGAAAATCAGCAAAAGAAAAAGCAAATTTATGTGCATTTCCATTCACTACTGTTATGTGATTATTAGGAGTTGTTGTATAGAGATAAACAGTTGGTGGAGCTAATTCTCCAGTTAGATGCAATTAAAACACTGCAGAAGAAGAAGGTGTATTAATTTGTTTAAGTCGCATGCTTCATGTAGGTCATGAAATTCTGAGATTTTAAGTCAAATAAAACAAAAGCATATTTACCCTGAGGGCAAAACGCTGCCAACCACATGGGCGTTCGTACACCTCTCCACCTCTGTGGTAAGTCTCGACGTCTTTCAGCCCGGTGAAGTCATAGTCGAATTTTGAGTCAAAGAATTCAGCCTCCTTAATGAAGCACGGTGGATTTTGTGTTCCACATTCCTCCTCGCAGGTAAAACCTACTGACGGGTCGCCACCTTGCAAGGCACATTGGAGGCGGGAGAAGTTGGATCTTGACACCAGGCTGTAATGTACAGTAAGATTGTTCACAACACATTCTGCAAATAGAAAAATGTATTTACATGCTCTCTGATGACTACATTAAAATGTGTTTTAAGCCACAGTTTGTACCATTTTCAGAAATATCTTATCAGCATATATGGTAACAAAAAAAAAACATTACCTGGTTTCATCTGCACCCAAGACTGCATGGATGAAATTCTTGCTGACCAGCTGCTGCTGTGGTGCTCCTGCAGATCTCAACCTCAGACCAGCTTGAAGACTTGCATCAGTTTGAACAGTTACATCGGCATTGCAGACTGTGCACAAAGCTTCGAGTACGATGTCTCTATCAATCATCTTTACAATTAGTTATGGTATTAAAAAAGTAATAAACTGTCTCCGTTTAAAGGACTTTGGTTTCTGAAGTCCTGTCTTCTTTCTGGGTGCAATGTGGAAATGCATTAAACTGACTGAGGAACTAAAGCTCATATTTATAAGCAAACGCTTCCGCACATGCAAAAAAAGGCAGTGACTATGGAATCTTGGTTTCGTTATTGTAATGATACAATTCCCAGAGAAGACCAAACAGATCAAGAGTTTCTAGTAACTGCTGCATACCACGCCTTTGCCCAGTGTCAGCTGGTATCGGTTCCATCTGCACCTTCCTGGCAGAGCTGCAGCTATGAGTCTGAGTATTTCGGGAAGAGAACAAACCTTCTTATCGTTTCCTCATTTCGTTTTCCACTGAGCTTTGGAAATAATTTGTTTAACCTTGTCTCCTATTTTTGTAATGGCTTGTTTGTTCTTATGTTGTTACACAATATCAATAAGGTCATGTAACAGCCCTGATATTACAAAAGCAGGATGAGAAAGGCCAAGAGGAGAAAGGCCCAAAAGAGGAAGAAGAACTACAACAAGCCCATTCTTCTACAGAAGGTCTAGAAAAAGTAAAAGAACCAGAACCGATCATTGCAGAGAATTCAGGAGAAGAGAAAGAACCGGAGCAGATCTTTGAGAGAGAACCAGAGCTGGTCATTGATTATTTGACCCTCATGTCTCAATAACTGATCAGTCAACACCAAAAGAAGATCCAAGGCCCAGTGAGAAAGAGGAACCACCTCAGGAAAACAGCAGTAAGAGGAGATGGAGGTTAGATAGAAAAAGAGATCAGTATAGGGAGGTGAAGTCCCTCATCTTCCGTTGGACCCCATGGGACCTTATTTTGGAAAATTAAACTGAGACTTTCTTGACTTGCAAAATTATCTTTTAAATTGACAAACATCATATGTGTGATTCATGGCGCAATTCAAACGGGATCAAAAAATGATTTGTCTCTCGCCGTTGACTACCGTTTTGTTTTTTTCTGAAATAAGGTCCCATGATGGTCCAACGGAGAGGCGGGACTTCGCCTCTCTAAACACAAAGTAAATTAAAGCTGCAAGCAGCGATGAACGGGCCCGAGCACCTCTCCGCGCGTCGGGGGTACTGGCGGGACGCCGACTGACGCGGCCGGGCACAATGAAACCGGAACTCTGACGAGAGCAACGACGTCTGCCACAAGACTCTACGACAAACGGAGTTATGAAAGGGGGCGGGGCTAATGTGTAGGGGGCAGGGATCACCTTCACCAACTTATCAGGCACTCTCTGCTGAGTGGTATGACACCTCTCACAAGAGTCTACGACAAACGCTTCATTAGTTAGTCAAGGGGGCGGGGCTTGTGTGTAGGGGGCGGGGAGAACCTTCACCAATGAAAAATGAACTCTCTGCTGAGTGATATGATACCACCCACGAGATTCTACGACAAACGGTTCATGAGTTATGAAAGGGGGCGTGGCTAACATATTGGGGCGTGGCCATGAGTCAATATGGACATGTATATGTCTTAAGGACTGGACCTTCATCATGCCTGAGAAATTTGGGGCAGATCGGATTATGTACAGATTTGTTACAACAACTTCCTGTTTCATGGCGAATGGCCCAAAATGGCCGCCACGCCACGGTCAGGTCGTTCAGTGAAAACTCACCATTTGAATAACTTTTCATCACAAAGGTCTTCAGATTGTACTGATCAAATCTGAAGTTGATCGGGTTAAGTCTGTAGGAGGAGTTTGTTAAAGTACAAAGCCTGGAACTGGCCAAAAATATACGAAGAATTCAAACAAAAATCAAGATGGCCGACTTCCTGTTGGGTTTAGAGCATGGCACCAAGAGACTTTTTTTTAAGTCTACGAATGATACATGTGCCTACCAAATCTCAAACATCTAGGTCAAACGTACCGCGAGGGCTGCTTTGTTGAAGTTTTGTAGGGGGCGCTATTGAGCCCCCTTGCCACACACAAGCACAAAAACCATATCTATTAACATATTTTAGCACCGTTAATGAGTGTGCCAAGTTTCGTTTGTTTTAAAGCAATCCTAGCACCTCAAAAACAACTTCCTTTTTGATGGCGAACAATACGTTGCCACGGCAACGGCATTTCACGAAAATTCAAAACCTTCGCTGGCTGGCATCATGAAGGTCTTACCATTGTTGTGAACAAATTTGAGGTGGATCTGGTTAACCTGCTAAGAGTAGTACACCAAAATATCACGACAGTTATGTCCTGTTGCCAACAGGTGGCGCTATGAGTATGATTGAAAATTAGACTGTAGATGTCTTCAGGCCAGGATGCTCATCAAATGTTATTAATTTTGATAAGATCTGACCATCTGGAGTCGAGTTACAGCGGTTTGTTTGTTCATGGCGTCTCATCGAAATTCGCCATACCACCACGGCGCCGCCATTCGATGAAAACTCACAGTTTTCGAAAGGAAGCATCATCAAGGTCTTAAGGCTTTTCTCACCTAGTTTGAGATAGATGTGATTAATTTCTGAGGCAGAGGACATCAACGTGTACAACATGAGATTTCCTGTTACCAATAGGTGGCGCTATGACTGCAAGCCAAAATTTGCATGTGGATGTCATCAGGCCAGGACCCTTATCACACATGAGAAATTTAGAGCAGATTGGAAAATGTATGCCAAAGTTACAACAACTTCCTGTTTTTTGGCGAAAGGCGCTTTTTCGCCGCCACGCCACGGTCAGGTCGTTCAGTGAAAACTCACCATTTGAATAACTTTTCATCCTTAAGGTCTTAAGATGGTCCTGACCAAATTTCAAGTCGCTCTGAAAAAAATTGTAGGAGGAGTTCGTTAAAGTACGCGACCTATAAAACGCCAAAAATGTGCGAAAATCGCATATTATATTCAATATGGCTGACCTCCTGTTGGATTTTGGGCATACCTCCCAGAGGCTTTTTTGTGCGTCTCCACATGCTACATCTGTCTGCCAAATTTCATACTTGTAGGTAAAACCGGAGAACGGATATCAACTTTTTCAATTTTCTAGGGGGCGCTAGAGAGCCATTTTGCAAAACCCGAATCTGAGACCCATAAAATATCAAATTTTTCACCGCGTCTGACAAATGTGCCAAGTTTAACAACTTTTCCAGCATGTTAAGGTCCTCAAAAAGGCGATTCATTTGGGAGGAGAAAAAGAAAAATAATAATCCCTTCAGTTTCAATAGGGTCCTCGGACCCGACTTCGTCGGTGCTCGGGCCCTAATTATGGTTTATCTAGTAATAGTCATTGAATTAGTATCTATGAACAGAAATGTTTTATTACATTTTTATGCTGTGATTGTATTGTGATGAGTAAATGAAAGTAAGTTTGATGAAGTTAAAACTATTAATGATTCTATGGAAATATTTATTATTGAGTTTATAGAGAAAGGTTAAAAGAACAAGACTTAAATGATTATAAAGTTGACTAAGAGCAAATGTAATGTTTAATCAGTCTGTGACCTTGTAGTGTGTGTTGTAATGTTTATATAGGGAAGTGAAAGGACTGGTGGACACATGGGCCAGATGAAATGATTGGACGGGTTTATTACAGTCCTACAACAGCCACAGATATCGGATTAGATTCTTATTTTGTCAGAGCATTTCTTTATTGACTGCTGTCCGGATGTATGGAGAATTTCAACAAATATAACAAAAAAATGTTTTTGAAGAACACTACCAAACCTAGCTTTATTGGACAACAACTTTATTCTTTTAACTTATTGACACTTTTCCACGCTCTGACTCAGGCTCTTTTTAAAGACAAATATGAACCTCTACGTTCTACGTTCACTGGATTCAAATGGAGGCTCTGCCTTATTTACTGTTCAGGCTAACCCTGAACTCTGAGTTGATTATTTGTGTGTTTATGATGCCTTCATTTTATTTTCTACATTTTAAAAAAATTAATAATTTTAAGGGCTGTTTTATATCTGTTTTCAATTTTGTATCTTTACAAATAAAATGTTTTTGATTGAGAAACATATAATTTATCTATACATATTTGTGTTAATTTGAAACAATGAAAGTATGACTATGATTAAGAATTAATGTGAAAATAAACCGTATACACGCCTAGAACATCATCTTACCTGATTTCAACAGGTAAGTGGATGCAGTGGGCTGCCTGTAGTTTGTGGTTTGCCTCTGGAGTTGTCTGTCGATAAGGGACAATAGATTATATTATTATATAATATATTAATGAGATAATATAATATAAACAATATGACTATTATTATCACTATATACACAATACAATATAATGTATACATTACTATACAATAACATGTTATACAATAATCATCATCATCATAACATCATAATAATTAAGATAATATTTAGTTAATTATTGTCTCATTTATACACACACACCCCCCCCCCCCCACACACACACACAGTAAAATGTGTCAAATTAACAGTAACTTGGCAGCAATTATCCAGTAGTTCCTGTATTTCATACCATGGTAAACAACACACAAAGAACTATAATACAAGATAAACACATCCGTTTTAAGTAAAGCCAGTAATTTTAGTTGGCCATACTACAATAATGGACCATGGTATGGTTGTTAGCAATAGGGAATGGGAATGGGAATGGGACGTCACCAACAGCAAGTCTGCCATTTTATTTGTGTGATTTGAAACAAGGAAAGTATGATTACTTAGTTACTGGGAGATGAAAACACACCGAGAACATCATCTTACCTGATTTCAACAGGTAACTGGGTGCAATGGGCTGCCTGTAGTTTGTGGTTTGCCTCTGGAGTTGTCTGCAATAACGGACAATAGATTATCAAATTGCAATTATCATCCATTCATATCCATTTATATCCATTGTCACTCACGTGGAAAACCTGCTGGTGGCGCTCTCTGTCTAGTCGCAGCTCCGACACCAGGTGGTAGAAAGTACCATGCGTTCGCCTCCTCTGATTGATAGGGTGGACCCACCATCTTGCTCTTCGGATGCAACGCTTTATTAGCAAAACAGCGAGTGCTCTTCTTCTGTTTACAGCTGGCGCTGTCCATGACACACAAAAACGTTTATTAAACAATGTATTTAACAGCAGGCTTCCTACAATGGAATCTATTGCAAAAAAAAACCAAGGACATAGTAACATTATAACGTTACTTTTTTATAGCTATGACAACAAATTGCATTTGTAAACAATAACGTTAGCCTATGGCTATGTGATGTAGGTTAAATTATGACATTTGTGTGTAAAGTTGACATTTGGCCTGAAGGTGGTGCTAGAAGGAAGTCCATAGAGTGTCCATAGAGGAGCGAGTTCAGCATGAATATCCACAGCAAACTTCATGCTGGTCTGCTTATTGGATTTGAGACCTCTGGCTCCCAACCTTTTACTGGTTTATGACCTTTTATAGACAAGCAATGCTGACCTATGACCTGTCCGGTCCCGTCCATGAGTAGTTTTACCAGAGTGTTGCTCCCTCCTCTGATTGTTTTGTTTTTAACGTCCTGAAAATGTTCTTGTATTGTGATTGTTTATATAGCAGTAATGTTTTTCCTTCTTCTTTCCTGTCTTGTTAATCAACTCTTGACCCCTAAGATTTATCTTGTGACCCCTTAGCAGGTTTGGAGCGTTATTTATGACATGGTTTGGTATCTATAGATTCTTTGGGTTTTCTAGTTTCATATGACAGCAGTATCTTCACTCTAGTTTTAAAACGGAACTTGCTACAACCTAAACATCGCAAGTTGCGTTAATGCGTTAAAGAAATTAGTGCCGTTAAAACGAATTTGCGTTGCAACTGATGATTAGAATACCTTCGTAAATGTTTAATAAATACTTTGTAAAGCATCTAGAAACATTATTTAGATAGATAGTTAATACTTTGTTAATGGTTAATAATTGGTTTCTGGTCCATCTATCTATGTAATTTTCATAGATGTTTAACAAATGATTTCTTAAAGGTTCACAAATCATTTGGTAATCATAAACAAAGACTTAATATAGTATATAAAATGTTATAATGCGTGCAACAATAAACTGATAATAAATAGTTTACTAATGTAATGAGAATGTAATTGTTCACATCTCCTAATAGCTATGATACAATATAAACAATTTTTAAGGGCAGCTGCTAAATAAAAAAGCGTAAATACAATGAAACATTTACCTGCTCTGTTCTCTTTTTGGTACGGAGAGGCATTGACAACATATTTGTTCAAAATTCTGTTTATTAGATGTAGTATGGCTTTTTGAAAAAAAGAGCAAAGGAAGAAGAAATTTCAGTGCAGCAAGATATTCATCTATATATGTAAATGAGACAACTACATTTGTCTACATCCGAGAGTATTTTGCAGGGACTACTTTATGCTTCAAAGACGACACACTCTCTGGCATTTCAAAATAAAGCAAAGGGAAACAAATAAGAGATCACTTTTTGGGTTGTCTTGTGACCGTTCTCGCCCTGTTAGATCTCTTTCATAAGAAGGCCATAAGGACGGATGGCCCTTTGGACCATCTTCTGCTCTTCTTCCTTTGATGTTCCTTCAGGGATGCGAACCAGCCAGTACTTCTCGGCATAGTGTTTCTCCCGGTACTCGGGGTTGATACGATTCTGCAGAATCACATTGTACGTCTTGCCGTTTTTCTTGCAGGTGAATGTTTTGGCATAATGGATCGCCTCAGACAAGTATGGAGTAGAATAAACCCCCCTGCCATAAACATCACCAGGGCCTGGCTGTTAAAACAAGCAAGAATTAGAATTGTTAATGTTAGTCGTACATTGTCTTTAACTCTTCCCCGGATTAAGACTTTTTTGTGATAGTTTGCCAATATTTTTTTTAAATCCATATCTATTGAGTAGAATTACTCTAAACAAAGACAGGAGGTCATTTTATCCCACCTGTTTGCACCACAAAAATACAACACCAGTGGGCAAAGTGAATTTCAATGTCAGGGAAATACCAAACTACATAGGGCCCCATGTGTCATATCATAATTATGTGTAGCCATAGACTGTATATCAGACGTGGACGTATTCACCGTGATGTCACGAATTGGTTTGTGGACTACAGTTTTGAAGCCTTGAGTTTATGGCAAGCCATTGTAACATTTAATATTTAGACTGGATATTCATTAGAGATATCTGCAACATCATTTTGCCTAGTCAAAATTCCAATTCAAGATATCTGTAATTGTATTTTGACTGTCTCTAGTTTTAGATATCTGTAATTACATTTTGACTAGTATGATTCAAACTACTTTTGCCATTCATGTGTGTGGGGTTTCTCATTGCAGATATCCACAATTCAGTTGTGGAGGTTAATCGTTAAGAAGGTGTGCAGTCGACCATATGTGGGTGTAATGTCTACAATGTTTGCAATGAAAATATACCGAAAACACCAAAATAAAACTGACCCTTGATGACCCTTGATATCCTTAATTCACATTGCGGATATCCGCAACTGAATTATGACTAGTCATAATTACAAATTCAGATATCTACAATTTCCTTCTGACTAGTCATAGTTCCAGTTCCAGATATCTTTAATTCCCCTCAATTGAAGATATCTACATTGTCCTTTTTAGATATCTAAAATAAAATTTTGACTAGTCAGAATGACATTGTAGATATCTTGAACTGGAATTGTGACTATAAAACTATGTTGTAGATATCTCTAACTGGAGTTAAGGATAGTCAAATTGTAACTCGGGATATATAAAATTATATCTGTAATTTGGTCAGAAGGGGGCGGGATGACTCTGTTAGTAGCTTTCCATATATACAGTATATTCCAACTTGCCTTGCATGAGCAACGTCATGCACAACAGTTCTGACTTGTCATAATAACGTGTGAGATATCTGTAACTGTTATTTAAGATAGTCAGAATTGAATTACAGAAATCACTAACTGTTGTTTTCACTAGTCAGAATGACGTTATAGATATCTGGAATAAGAATTCTGACTAGTCACAATGTAATATTGACTGGTCAAATGCAATTGTAAATATCTCTAATGTTAATTCCGGATAGTAAAGCTTGGCTATTAAAAGTTAAAAAGGCTTGCCATACGAGTTCGGCATTTTGGCTGTCATCATGTTTTTTTTGCAACCAGAAGTGACACAAGAGGGTGGAGCTAAAATCAACCGAACACTGAATAAAACATTTTTAGGTGACCAAAAAGTTTATAGTTAACTTTGATGAACTGAAAACACACTGTGAAAGGGTTAAAGTTCTAAGACGAAAACACGGACAACTCCCAGACCGGACAACGCCGTGGTAGTGACCTGTCAATCACAATGTAGCCACGCCCTAAAGCATCCTCTTCTTTATGGTCTATTTGACTCTAAATGGGACCATAATTTACTAAATGAACATCATGCTGTATTGAAGAAGACTTGAAACTAGTGATTGAGACCATAAACTCATGTTTACAATGTTTACTGAGGTAATAAATCAAGAGAGAAGTAGGCTCATTTTCTCATAGACTTCTATACAATCAGACTTCTTTTAGCAACCAGAGGAGTCGCCCCCTGCTGGCTGTTAGAAAGAATGCAAGTTTAAGGCACTTCAGCATTGGCTTCACTTTTCAGTACCGGAGGTTGCCCACTGTGTGTAGCTCAGTAATGCAGTTGTTAAAGTGTTACATTCTACTGCATATAACATTTACCACTGGTAATAACTGAGATATAATCAAACCATCAAACCTTGTAGTGTCCTTCGATGATGCCGTCAGCACCTTTCTTTGAAGTCCCATGGTAGGACACAGGCCACTCCCCTGGCACTGACTCAGTGCAACGGTATTGGGTTCCCAGCCAGGTATTGTTTTCATAATCATCCAGGACCTGAGACAAAATATTTACATCAGAACATCATGAGTTTCTGTTAGTCTGAGATGAAGCAGTGAGGTTAATCGTTACGAAGGTGTGCAGTCGACCATATGTGGGTGTAATGTCCACAATATTTGCAATGAAAATAACCCCCCAAAAAATTTAAACAGACCCTTGATATCCTCAACAATAGGTGAAAGCAGGAGAAATGGGTTAGAGCAAAATGTATTAGGCACAACTTTAAAGTTGCACTAACCAACATTTCAAATAAATGTCTCAAATGACTTCATGTGAAAGGGGTCGCCCTTCAGCTCTTTGGAGCAATTTATTGTCTTTCAGCTCATTAGTCAAGTTTCTATTCAAATTTTTTTTTTAAAATCCTGAAAATCAGCAAAAGAAAAAGCAAATTAATGTGCATTTCCATTCACTACTGTTATATGAATATTAGGAGTTGTTGTATAGAGATAAACAGTTGGTGGAGCTAATTCTCCAGTTAGATGCAATTAAAACACTGCAGAAGAAGAAGGTGAAACGAGCTCCAGTCAAACCTCAAATGCTGGAAAACATGATGGAAATATTGACATTTATGTTTGTGCATGTATTCATTTGCGGAATGTTACAGTCTCCTTATCGTTCCATACAGATCTGATGTTTTTATCTGCCGCCAGCATGGGTCAATGTCGCATGCTTCATGTAGGTCATGAAATTCTGAGATTTAAAGTCAAATAAAACAAAATCATATTTACCCTGATGGCAAAACGCTGCCAACCACAGGGGCGTTCGTACACCTCTCCACCTCTGTGGTAAGTCTCGACGTCTTTCAGCCCGGTGAAGTCATAGTTGAATCTTGGGTCAAAGAATTCAGCCTCAGTAATGAAGCACGCTGAATTTATTGTTCCAGAGTCCTCCTCGCAGGTTTCACCTACTGACGGGTCGCCACCTTGCAAGGCACATTGGAGGCGGGAGAAGTTGGATCTTGACACCTGGCTGTAATGTACAGTAAGATTGTTTACAACACATTCTGCAAATAGAAAAATGTATTTACATGCTCTCTGATGACTAGATTAAAATGTGTTTTAAGCCACAGTGTGTAGCATTTTCAAAAATATCTTCTCAGCATATATGGTAACAAAATAAACATTTCCAATAATTACCTGATTTCATCTGCATCCAAGACTGTAAGGATGAAATTCTTGCTGCGCAGCTGCTGCCTTGCTCCTCCACATCTGTACCCTCCACGAGGTTTTACAGTTACACAGACATTGCAGACTGTGCTCAAAGCTTCGAGTACGACGGCTGTATCAATCATCTTTACAATTACTTATAGTATTAAAAAAGTAATAAACTGTCTTCGTTAAAAGGACTTTGGTTTCTGAAGTTCTGTCTTCTTACTGGGTGCAATGTGGGGACACAATAGCCTGACTGAAGATTTAAAGCTCATATTTATGAGCAAACGCCTCCGCACATTTAAATGAGAAAAAAGGTTACTATGAAATCTTGACGTATTTATTGCAATTCCCAGACAAGACCAAACAGATCAAGAGTTCCTAACTGCTGCATACCCGCCCCAATGTCAGCTGGGATCGGCTCCATCTGTACCTTCCTGGCATGTCTGCAGCTATGATTTTAGAGTATTTCAGGGCGAGAACATACCTTGATTCTTATAACTTTTCTGCTTCATACTGTTTCCTTATATCGTCTTCCACTGAACTGTAGAAGTCATATATACACAGAATGAAGGCTGTGAATTTTGTCTCCCATCCTTCACCTTGAAATCATGACCCTCTTGCTGTGAGGCGACAGTGCTAACCACTGCACCACCTTGCAGCCCTGACACAATAATAATCAAATCATTTCAAATCAAATCAAGAATCCAACCTGCACACACCTGTAGGGACTAGAAGTCCCAGGAACCTTTGGTGGAAACCCAGCTAATGTGTTGAGCTTGAGTAGCAAATATACAAAAAACAAATCTACCAATTTCAGGATGAATCAAGAACAGAGGTTATGGATAATGGATGGATGGATATTATTGTGTAATGCATAAATAATATGCCCAGCCCAAACAGCCCAAACAGGCTGCAATTGAGTATTTTATGAGAGAACACACCTTTTTATCAAGTCAAGTCAAGTCAATTTTATTGTATAGCCCAAAACCACAAATCACAAATTTGCCTCGGGGGACTTTTGTATGACTTTTCTGAGTCATACTGTCTCATTTCGTTTCCCACGGAACTGTGGGATTTGTTTAACCTTTTGTCTCCTATTTTTTTAATGCATCCTGACTGATTGCTTATGTTGCTACACAATATCAAAAAGGTCATATAACAGCCCTGATATTACAAAAGCAGGATGAGAAAGGCCAAGAGGAGAAAGGCCCAGAAGAGAAAGAAGAACTACAACAAGCCCATTCTACTACAGAAGGTCTAGAAAAAGTAGAAGAACCAGAACCGATCATTGTAGAGCATTCAGTAGAGAAAGAACCGTAGCCGATCTTTGAGAGAGAACCAGAGCTGGTCATTGATTATTTGACCCTCATGTCTCAATAACTGATCAGTCAACACCAAAAGAAGATCCAAGGCCCAGTGAGAAAGAGGAACCACCTCAGGAAAACAGCAGTAAGAGGAGATGGAGGTAAGATAGGAAAAGAGATTTAAAATGCTAAAAGTAGCAAAGAAATAAGTCATCAAATCAGTATACACAATGTAATATATGGTTTATGTAAGGGATAATGTACAGCGTGCCGTTCATTGTTGTGAAAATACCCCCGACAGTTCGCAAAGCGGAAGGGTGGACCCCGACGCGAACGCTCCAAACTTATGCTAAATCTTGGCGAGGAAAAACTGGCATGGCGATTTTCAAAGGGGTCCCTTGACCTCTGACCTCAAGATATGTGAATGAAAATGGGTTCTATGGGTACCCACGAGTCTCCCCTTTACAGACATGCCCACTTTATGACAATCACATGCAGTTTGGGGGCAAGTCATAGTCAAGTCAGCACATTGACACACTGACAGCTGTTGTTGCCTGTTGGGCTGCAGTTTGCCATGTTATGATTTGAGCATATTTTTTATGCTAAATGCAGTACCTGTGAGGGTTTCTGGACAATATTTGTCATTGTTTTGTGTTGTTAACTGATTTCCAGTCATAAATATATATACATTTGCATAAAGCAGCATATTTGTCCACACCCATGTTGACAAGAGTATTAAATACTTGACAAATCTCCCTTTAAGGTACATTTTGAACGGATCAAAAATGTGCGATTATTTTGCTATCTATGGACAATCATGTGATTAATCGCGATTAATTATTTTAATCGATTGACAGCCCTACTATTAATCATATTTCTTTTGGCTTAAATGCAAATCACACCTTTTAAACCTAGAATATACAAAAATATCAATAAAGTAAATTTGGATGTTTGAGACAATTTTTAAGGACAACTTTTCCTGCTTCTGCTAAATAGAAAAGCATAAATACAATGAAACATTTACCAGCTGTGTTCTCTTTGGTATTGAGAGGCATTGACAACATCTTTGTTTAAAATTCTGTTTATTAAATGTAGTATGGCTTTTTGAAAAATAGAGCAAAGGAAGAAGAAATTTCAGTGCAGCAAGATATTCATCTATATATGTAAATGAGACAACTACATTTGTCTGCATCCGAGAGTATTTTGCAGGGACTACTTTATGCTTCAAAGACGACACACTCTCTGGCATTTCAAAATAAAGCAAAGGAAACAAATAAGAGATCACTTTTTGGGTTGTCTTGTGACCGCTCTCGCCCTGTTAGACCTCTTTCAGAAGAAGGCCATAAGGACGGATGGCCCTTTGGACCATCTTCTGCTCTTCATCCTTTGATGTTCCTTTAGGGATGCGAACCAGCCAGTATTTCCCGGCATAGTGTTTCTCCCGGTACGTAGGGTTGATACGATTCTGCAGAATCACTTGGTACTTCTTGCCGTTCTTCTTGCAGGTGAATGTTTTGGCGTAATACTTTGCCTCAGACAAGTATGGAGTAGAATAAATCCCCCTGCCATAAACATCACCAGGTCCTGGCTGTTAAAACAAGTAAGAATTAGAATGGTTAATGTTAGTCGTACATTGTCTGTTTGACTTTTTGTGATGGTTTGAAAATATTTTCTTTAAAACCATATCTATTGAATAGAATTACTCTAAACAAAGACAGGAGGTCATTTTATCCCACCTGTGTGTGCAAAGCGAATTTCAAGGTCAGGGATGTACATCTAGCGGGTCATTGTTGTGAAATAAATCGCGAAGCGAAGGAGTTTCTTTCACAACAATGACCCGCTAGCTGTACATTATCCCGCTTATTACACGGCTACTTCCTTAAGAAATCAATAATTGGACAGAAAAGTGGTCCGCCAGAGTCCGACATCAGACCTGCGCCCACAGCAACATTCTGTTATACATAACAACGGTCTGCTATGAAATAACAGACCGTAAAACGCTGTGATTGACCAATCAGAATCAAGTATTCAACAAAGCCTTGTCATAAAGGGCCATATGTGTCATACCATAATTATGTGTGACCATAGACTGTAAATCAAAAGTGGACGTAGTCACTGTGACGTCACACGGTCGCCATCTTGGTTTTTGGCCGTCGCCATCTTGTTTTTTTTTGCAACCAAAAGTGACACGAGAGGGTGAAGCTAAGTACAACCGAACACTGAATAAGACATTTTTAGGCGACCAAAAAGGTTAAAAATTAACTTTTATGAACTGATAACACACTATGAAAAGGTTAAAGTTCGAAATATAGATGAAAAAGACGACAACTCCCAGACCGGACAACGCAGTGGTGGCGACCTGTCATTTACAAGGCAGCCCCGCCCTAAAGCATCCCCTGCTTTATGGTATATTTGACTCTAAATGGGACCATAATTTACTAAATGAACTTCATGCTGTATTGAAGAAGACTTGAAACTAGTGATTGAGACCATAAACTCATGTTTACAATGTTTACTGAGGTAATAAATCAAGTGAGAAGTAGGATCATTTTCTCATAGACTTCTATACAATCAGACTTCTTTTAGCAACCAGAGGAGTCGCCCCCTGCTGGCTGTTAGAAAGAATGCAAGTTTAAGGCACTTCAGCATTGGCTTCACTTTTCAGTACCGGAGGTTGCCCACTGTGTGTAACTCAGTAATGCAGTTGTGGAAGTGTTACATTCTACTGCATATAACATTTACCACTGGTAATAACTGATATATAATCAAACCTTGTAGTGTCCTTCGATGATGCCTTCAGCACCTTCCTTTGAAGTCCCATGGTAGGACACAGGCCACTCCCCTGGCACTGACGCCGTGCTACGGTATCGGGTTCCCAGCCAGGTATTGTTTTCATAATCACCCAGGACCTGAGACAAAATATTTACATCAGAACATCATGAGTTTCTGTTAGTCTCTCCTTTATTGTCATTTTAAAGATGAAACAGTGAGGTTAATCGTTACGAAGGTGTGCAGTCGACCATATGTGGGTGTAATGTCCACAATATTTGCAATGAAAATATACCAAAAACACCTAAATAAAACTGACCCTTGATATCCTCAAAAATGGGTGACAGCAGGAGAAATGGGTTAGAGCAAAATATATTAGGCACAGCTTAAATGTCTCAAATGACTTCATGTGAAAGGGGTCGCCCCTCAGCTCAATGGAGCAATTTATTGAAACAAAATCCTGAAAATCAGCAAAAGAAAAAGCAAATGAATGTGCATTTCCATTCACTACTGTTATGTGAATATTAGGAGTTGTTGTATAGAGATAAACAGTTGGTGGAACTAATTCTCCAGTTAGATGCAATTAAAACACTGCAGAAGAAGGAGGTGTATTAATTTGTTTAAGTCGCATGCTTCATGTAGGTCATGAAATTCTGAGATTTTAAGTCAAATAAAACAAAAGCATATTTACCCTGATGGCAAAACGCTGCCAACCACATGGGCGTTCGTACACCTCTCCACCTCTGTGGTAAGTCTCGACGTCTTTCAGCGCGGTGAAGTCATAGTCGAATCTTGAGTCAAAGAATTCAGCCTCCTCAATGTAGCACGATGAATTTTTTGTTCCACATTCCTCCTCGCAGGTAAGACCTACTGATGGGTCGCCACCTTGCAAGGCACATTGGAGGCGGGAGAAGTTGGATCTTGACACCTGGCTGTAATGTACAGTAAGATTGTTCACAACACATTCTGCAAATAGAAAAATTTATTTACATGCTCTCTGATGACTAGATTAAATTGTGTTTTAAGCCACAGAGTGTACCATTTTCAGAAATATCTCATCATTATATATGGTAACAAAAAAAAAACATTACCTGGTTTCATCTGCACCCAAGACTGCATGGATGAAATTCTTGCTGAGCAGCTGCTGCTGCTGTGTTGCTCCTGCAGATCTGAACCTTTGACTAGATTGAAGAATTGCACCAGATTGAACAGTTACATCGGCATTGCAGACTGTGCACAAAGCTTCGAGTACGATGTCTCTATCAATCATCTTTACAATTAGTTATGGTATTAAAAAAGTAATAAACTGTCTTCGTTGAAAGGACTTTGGTTTCTAAAGTTCTGTCTTCTTGCTGGGTGCAATGTGGGGACACAATAAACTGACTGAGGAACTAAAGCTCATATTTATAAGCAAACGCTTCCGCACATGCAAAAAAAGGCAGTGACTATGGAATCTTGGTTTGTTATTGTAATGATACAATTCCCAAAGAAGACCAAACAGGTTAAGAGTTCCTAGCAACTGCTGCATACCACGCCTTCGCCCAGTGTCAGCTGGTATCGGTTCCATCTGCAGCTATAATTCCAGAGTATATTTCAGGGAGTGAGCACACCTTGATTCTTATCTCTTTTCTGTTTCATACTGTTTCCTCATATCGTCTTCTACTGAACTTTAGAAGTCATATATACACAGAGTGAGGACTGTGGATTTTGTCTTCTTTAGAAAGGGATCTCTTCACAGCCAGTATGGAGTAGAGGAATATTACAGTGACTTTCAATGTACATTGGGGCATGTGTGTATAATATATACTTTAAAATGTGTGCAATAGCAGCAGTTACTATGAAATCTTGAACTGCTGCTTTGGGTGTGATGAATCACGTGTGATAACTGTCAGGTTGTTTTTTCTTTAGTTTCACACAGTTACTGGCATCCAAGTCAACTGTTCGCTGTGGATGTGCATCATTAAAGAGTAGATTGTGTTTCATTTTATAGCAAAGAAGGGCAACATGGAGCAGTGGCAAAAATCTTTTGGGTTATACTTCATCCTAGACGCTAAATATATGGATTTTGAAGAACTTGCGTAAGATCACATAACCCAAAATTCAAAAGCTGCCACCAGCAGCTCCCACGGGGGTTTGGAAAAGTCGAGATTTCCCCAGATGAGACTCTATGCCATAGACTGTATATAAGTAGTGGACGTAGTCACCGTGATGTCACCCACTGGTTTGTGTACTGCCGTTTTGAAGCCTTGAGTTCGGCATTTTGGCCGTCGCAATCTTGATTTTTTGCAACCAGAAGTGACAGGAGAGGGTGGAGCTAACTACAACCGATCGCTGAATAAGATATTTATAGGAAACCAATATGTTACAATTAACTTTCATGAACTGAAAACACACTGTGAAAGGGTAAAAGTTGTAAGACGAAAACAGTTCTGCATTGGCTTCAGTTTTCAGTACCGTAGGTAGCCCACTGGTCCATGCCCAAAAGAGCAATATGCTCCCCGGGCACTTGCAGCAGCTCACTGCTTCTAAAGTACTTAGGATGGGTTAAATGCAGAGGTCAAATTTCATGTATGTACCTGTATGTACTATGACAAATAAAGGTTTCTTCTAAGGAACTTTTCCCTGGAACTAAGTACCTTTTTGAGGAACTCATTGCGTTTTGACTGCAGGGACCAGGGTCTAAATTAAGTTCAGGGGACATTTTACGGGACGTTTTTACCCCCCAAAAAGGCCCTGGTCTAGGGTAGTACTTTATGAAAGTACCGGAACTTTCGGGGTGGAATTTGCAGGGATGACCGTCACGGATTGGTAAAACACAAACACAACAAGGACAACAGGTTGTGCGAAGTATGCAAGTTAGGAGAAGTTGAAAATGAATCACATTTTCTTTTGTATTGTCCATACTATGATGAGTTAAGAACTTCTATTATAAATGAAATGTCTGTTCAAAATCCAGAAATGTATTGGTGCTCGGATGATGACAAAATGGAACGGCTATTTAAATTTAATGCTTATAAGTTGGCTACTTTTGTTTCTCAAGCTTGGAAAAAACATCAGGATTGTTTATTTGTTTAGTATTATTTGTAATTTATACTGCTACTCTGGTTTCTGCCTTTGTTTTTTCTTCAGTTTCTATATAATGGTGTCTTGTAAGCCTGTTTGGGCTGGGCATATTATTTATGCATGACACTATAATAATCAAATCAAATAAAAAATCCAACCTTCACACACCTGCAGGGACTAGACGTCCCCGGAACTTTTGGTGGAAACCCAGCAAATGTGTTGAGCTTGAGTAGCAAATATACAAAAAATAAATCTACCAATTTCAAGATGAATCAAGAACAGAGGTTACGGATAATGGATGAGTGGATATTATTGTGTCATGCATAAATAATATGCCCAGCCCAAACAGGCTTTGCACCTCTCTGGCAGAGCTGCAGCTATTCAGAGTATTTCAGGTAGAGAACACACCTTCTTATTACTTTTCTGGGTCATACTGTTTCCTCATATCGTTTTCCACTGAACTTTAGAAGTAATTTGTTTAACCTTTCGTCTCCTATTTTTGTAATGGCTTGTTTGTTCTTATGTTGTTACACAATATCAATAAGGTCATATAACAGCCCTGATATTACAAAAGCAGGATGAGAAAGGCCAAGAGGAGAAAGGCCCAAAAGAAAAAGAAGAACTACAACAAGCCCATTCTACTACAGAAGGTATAGAAACAGTAGAAGAACCAGAACCGATCATTGCAGAGAATTCAGGAGAAGAGAAAGAACCGGAGCAGATCTTTGAGAGAGAACCAGAGCTGGTCATTGATAATTTGACCCTCATGTCTCGATAAGTGATCAGTGAACACTGTAGCTCAGTGGGTAGAGCGGGTCGTCCTTTAACCACAAGGTTGGCGGTTCGATCCCCAGCTCCTACAGACTGCATTTCGAAGTGTCCTTGAGCGAGACACTAAAAAACCCCAATATGCTCCCCGGGCACTTGCAGCAGCTCACTGCTCCTAAAGTACTTAGGATGGGTTAAATGCAGAGGTCAAATTTCATGTATGTACCTGTATGTACTATAACAAATAAAGGTTTCTTCTAAGGAACTTTTCCCTGGAACTAAGTACCTTTTTGAGGAACTCATTGCGTTTTGACTGCAGGGACCAGGGTCTAAATTAAGTTCAGGGGACATTTTACGGGACGTTTTTACCCCCCAAAAAGGCCCTGGTCTAGGGTAGTACTTTATGAAAGTACCGGAACTTTCGGGGTGGAATTTGCAGGGATGACCGTCACGGATTGGTAAAACACAAACACAGCAAGGACAACAGGTTGTGCGAAGTATGCAAGTTAGGAGAAGTTGAAAATGAATCACATTTTCTTTGTATTGTCCACACTATGATGAGTTAAGAACTTCTATTATAAATGAAATGTCTGTTCAAAATCCAGAAATGTTTTGGTGCTCGGATGATGACAAAAAGGAACGGCTATTTAAATTGAATGCTTATAAGTTGGCTACTTTTGTTTCTCAAGCTTGGAAAAAACGTCAGGATTTTTTATTTGTTTAGTATTATTTGTAATTTATACTGCTACTCTGGTTTCTGCCTTTGTTTTTTCTTCAGTTTCTATATAATGGTGTCTTGTAAGCCTGTTTGGGCTGGGCATATTATTTATGCATGACACTATAATAATCAAATCAAATAAAAAATCCAACCTTCACACACCTGCAGGGACTAGACGTCCCTGGAACTTTTGGTGGAAACCCAGCAAATGTGTTGAGCTTGAGTAGCAAATATACAAAAAATAAATCTACCAATTTCAAGATGAATCAAGAACAGAGGTTACGGATAATGGATGGGTGAATATTATTGTGTCATGCATAAATAATATGCCCAGCCCAAACAGGCTTTGCACCTCTCTGGCAGAGCTGCAGCTATTCAGAGTATTTCAGGTAGAGAACACACCTTCTTATTACTTTTCTGGGTCATACTGTTTCCTCATATCGTTTTCCACTGAACTTTAGAAGTAATTTGTTTAACCTTTCGTCTCCTATTTTTGTAATGGCTTGTTTGTTCTTATGTTGTTACACAATATCAATAAGGTCATATAACAGCCCTGATATTACAAAAGCAGGATGAGAAAGGCCAAGAGGAGAAAGGCCCAAAAGAGGAAGAAGAACTACAACAAGCCCATTCTACTACAGAAGGTCTAGAAAAAGTAGAAGAACCAGAACCGATCATTGCAGAGAATTCAGGAGAAGAGAAAGAACCGGAGCAGATTTTTGAGAGAGAACCAGAGCTGGTCATTGATAATTTGACCCTCATGTCGCAATAACTGATCAGTCAACACCAAAAGAAGATCCAAGACCCAGTGAGAAAGAGGACCCACCTCAGGAAAACAGCAGTAAGAGGAGATGGAGGTAAGATCGAAAAAGAGATATAAAATGCTAAAAGTAGCAAAGAAATAAGTCATCAAATCAGTATACACAATGTAATATATGGTTTATGTAAGGGATAATGTACAGCGTGCCGGTCATTGTTGTGAAAATATCCCCGACAGGTCGCAAAGCGGAAGGGTGGACCCCGACGCGAACGCTCCAAACTTATGCTAAATCTTGGCGAGGAAACTGGCATGGCGATTTTCAAAGGGGTCCCTTGACCTCTGACCTCAAGATATGTGAATGAAAATGGGTTCTATGGGTACCCACGAGTCTCCCCTTTACAGACATGCCCACTTTATGATAATCACATGTAGTTTGGGGCAAGTCATAGTCAAGTCAGCACACTGACACACTGACAGCTGTTGTTGCCTGTTGGGCTGCAGTTTGCCATGTTATGATTTGAGCATCTTTTTTATGCTAAATGCAGTACCTGTGAGGGTTTCTGGACAATATCTGTCATTGTTTTGTGTTGTTAATTGATTCCCAATAATAAATATATACATACATTTGCATAAAGCAGTATATTTGTCCACACCCATGTTGACAAGAGTATTAAGTACTTGACAAATCTCCCTTTAAGGTACATTTTGAACAGATAAAAAATGTGTGATTATTTTGCTATCTATGGACAATCATGCCATTAATCGCGATTAATTATTTAAATTTTTTTAATTTTAAGATGTTTGAGACGATTTTTAAGGACAGCTTGTCCTGCTTCATCCTAAATAGAAAAGCATAAATACAATGAAACATTTACCCGCTGTGTTCTCTTTGGTATTGAGAGGCATTGACAACATATGTTTAAAATTCTGTTTATTAAATGTAGTATGGCTTTTTGAAAAATAGAGCAAAGGAAGAAGAAATTTCAGTGCAGCAAGATATTCATCTATATATGTAAATGAGACAACTACATTCGTCTACATCCGAGAGTATTTTGCAGGGACTACTTTATGCTTCAAGGACGACACACACTCTGGCATTTCAAAATAAAGCAAAGGGAAACAAATAAGAGATCACTTTTTGGGTTGTCTTGTGACCGCTCTCGCCCTGTTAGATCTCTTTCATAAGAAGGCCATAAGGACGGATGGCCCTTTGGACCATCTTCTGCTCTTCATCCTTTGATGTTCCTTTAGGGATGCGAACCAGCCAGTACTTCCCGGCATAGTGTTTCTCCCGGTACGTAGGGTTGATACGATTCTGCAGAATCACTTGGTACTTCTTGCCGTTCTTCTTGCAGGTGAATGTTTTGGCGTAATACTTTGCCTCAGACAAGTATGGAGTAGAATAAATCCCCCTGCCATAACGATCACCAGGGCCTGGCTGTTAAAACAAGAATTAGAATTGTTAATGTTAGTCGTACATTGTCTGTTTGACTTTTTGTGATGGTTTGAAAATATTTTCTTTAAAACCATATCTATTGAATAGAATTACTCTAAACAAAGACAGGAGGTCATTTTATCCCACCTGTGTGTGCAAAGCGAATTTCAAGGTCAGGGATATAAGGGATAATGTACAGCTAGCGGGTCATTGTTGTGAAATAAATCGCGAAGCGAAGGGGTTTCTTTCACAACAATGACCCGCTAGCTGTACATTATCCCGCTTATTACACGGCTACTTCCTTAAGAAATCAATAATTTGACAGAAAAGTGGTCTGCCAGAGTCCGACATCAGACCTGCGCCCATAGCAACATTCTGTTATACATAGCAACGGTCTGCTATGAAATAACAGATCGTAAAACGCTGTGATTGACCAATCAGAATCAAGTATTCAACAAAGCCTTGTCATAAAGGGCCATATGTGTCATACCATAATTATGTGTGACCATAGACTGTAAATCAAAAGTGGACGTAGTCACTGTGACGTCACACGGTCGCCATCTTGGTTTTTGGCCGTCGCCATCTTGGTTATTTTTGCAACCAAAAGTGACACGAGAGGGTGAAGCTAAGTACAACCGAACACTGAATAAGACATTTTTTGGCTACCAAAAAGGTTAAAAATTAACTTTTATGAACTGATAACACACTATGAAAAGGTTAAAGTTCGAAATATAGATGAAAAAGACGACAACTCCCAGACCGGACAACCCAGTGGTAGCGACCTGTCAATTACAAGGTAGCCACGCCCTAAAGCATCCCCTGCTTTATGGTCTGTTTGACTCTAAATGGGACCATAATTTACTAAATGAACATCATGCTGTATTGAAGAAGACTTGAAACTAGTGATTGAGACCATAAACTCATGTTTACAATGTTTACTGAGGTAATAAATCAAGTGAGAAGTAGGCTCATTTTCTCATAGACTTCTATACAATCAGACTTCTTTTAGCAACCAGAGGAGTCGCCTCCTGCTGGCTGTTAGAGAGATCGCAAGTTTAAGGCACTTTAGCATTGGCTTCACTTTTCAGTACCAGAGGTTGCCCTCTGTGTGTAACTCAGTAATGCAGTTGTGGAAGTGTTACATTCTACTGCATATAACATTTACCACTGGTAATAACTGATATATAATCAAACCTTGTAGTATCCTTCGATGATGCCGTCAGCACCGTCCTTTGAAGTCCCATGGTAGGACACAGGCCACTCCCCTGGCACTGACGCCGTGCTACGGTATCGGGTTCCCAGCCAGGTATTGTTTTCATAATCACCCAGGACCTGAGACAAAATATTTACATCAGAACATCATGAGTTTCTGTTAGTCTCTCCTTTATTGTCATTTTAAAGATGGAGCAGTGAGGTTAATCGTTACAAAGGTGTGCAGTCGACCATATGTGGGTGTAATGTCCACAATATTTGCAATGAAAATATACCAAAAACACCAAAATAAAACTGACCCTTGATATCCTCAACAATGGGTGACAGCAGGAGAAATGGGTTAAAGCAAAATATATTAGGCACAACTTAAATGTCTCAAATGAGTTCATGTGAAAGGGGTCGCCCCTCAGCTCTATGGAGCAATTTATTGAAAAAAAATCCTGAAAATCAGCAAAAGAAAAAGCAAATTAATGTGCATTTCCATTCACTACTGTTATGCAAATATTAGGAGTTGTTGTATAGAGATAAACAGTTGGTGGAGCTAATTCTCCACTTAGATGCAATTAAAACACTGCAGAAGAAGAAGGTGTATTAATTTGTTTAAGTCGCATGCTTCACGTAGGTCATGAAATTCTGAGATTTTAAGTCAAATAAAACAAAAGCATATTTACCCTGAGGGCAAAACGCTGCCAACCACATGGGCGTTCGTACACCTCTCCACCTCTGTGGTAAGTCTCGACGTCTTTCAGTCCGGTGAAATCATAGTCGAATCTTGAGTCAAAGAATTCAGCCTCCTTAATGTAGCACGATGAATTTTTTGTTCCGGATTCCTCCTCGCAGGTAAAACCTACTGACGGGTCGCCACCTTGCAAGGCACATTGGAGGCGGGAGAAGTTGGATCTTGACACCTGGCTGTAATGTACAGTAAGATTGTTCACAACACATTCTGCAAACAGAAAAATGTATTTACATGCTCTCTGATGACTAGATTAAATTGTGTTTTAAGCCACAGTCTGTACCATTTTCAGAAATATCTTATCAGCATATATGGTAACAAAAAAAAAAAACATTACCTGGTTTCATCTGCACCCAAGACTGCATGGATGAAATTCTTGCTGAACAGTTGCTGCTGTGGTGCTCCTGCAGATCTCAACCTCAGACCAGCTTGAAGACTTGCATCAGTTTGAACAGTTACATCGGCATTGCAGACTGTGCACAAAGCTTCGAGTACGATGTCTCTATCAATCATCTTTACAATTAGTTATAGTATTAAAAAAGTAATAAACTGTCTCAGTTTAAAGGACTTTGGTTTCTGAAGTCCTGTTTTCTTGCTGGGTGCAATGTGGAAATGCATTAAACTGACTGAGGAACTAAAGCTCATATTTATAAGGAAACAACGCACATGTGCAATAAAAACGGTTACTATGAAATCTTGACTTGACTTTTTATTGCAATGATGCAATTCTCAGACAAGACCAAATGGGTCAAGAGTTCATAGCAACTGCTGCATACCACGCCTTTGCCCAATGTCAGCTGGTATCGGCTCCATCTGCACCTTCCTGGCACGTCTGCAGCTATGATTCTAGAGTATTTCTGGGAGAGAACAAACCTTGATTCTTATAACTTTTCTGCTTCATACTGGCTGTATTCGAAACCTCATACTATACTAGTAGTACGTACTGATTTGGCCAAAATGTAGCATGTAGTATGCAGTATGCGAATAAAAGCAAAATCTACAGTATGCCAAAAGTACCCGCATGTCGTACTGATTCGGAAAAAATCTCTAGTATGCATCGGACCAGTCTATCTCATCTACTGTATCCCACAATGCAAAGCGCTGGACTGCTACAGGCTACGTTACAACAACAGCAGCCAAAAACGTCTTGTTTTTTACATTTTTCGTAGCTATTTCATCACTAAATTCACTTCTGAAAAATTTTGAGGCGAGAAATCAACTATGTAGATTTAGATTATTGACAGTTTTGTGACGCTCACAGAGCGGCTACAGAGCAGCAG
This sequence comes from Sebastolobus alascanus, assembly GCA_916701645.2. Lineage (NCBI taxonomy): Eukaryota > Metazoa > Chordata > Actinopteri > Perciformes > Sebastidae > Sebastolobus > Sebastolobus alascanus. The sequence goes on from CAKAOJ020000276.1 coordinate 208,401, forward strand.
AGTGGCGAGGGAAGAGGTGGGGGAAAGAGAGACGGGGCAGAGAGATACCTGCTGAGACAACATGACCCTTTTTAACATTACTCTAATATCTGGAAGGAGATCAGTCCACTGTTTTGTTTCTGTAACTGAAAAAGCAGTTTGAGTAACGTAAATTTTGTTGAGCAATGTTTCATATTTCCCGTCTCCCCTCGTTGATAATCCTGTTTGTCTCACTTCACCATGAGCTGTTAGAATAAATAGTTTAAACCTGCAGTATCTTATAAAGTAAACTAACATAACATAAACAACTAAATCAAAGTTGTATTTTTCGATAATATTGTAATAGTGGTACGAGTTTGTTTTTTTTGTCCAGTGCTTTAAGAGCTGGTTTAAAGGCTAAAGCCTAATCTAGCATACTGCAAATACATCACTTTGACCGTTTCATACTACATACTGTACTACTCAAGAGCGCAGTATGCAGTATACAGTACATACTGCGTTTGTCAGTAGTATGTAGTAGGCGGTTTCGATACAGCCACCATTTCCTCATATCCACTGAACTTTAGAAGTCATTATTTTTGATTTTGTCTCCCATCATTCACCTTGAAATCACTTTAGAAAGGGATCTCTTCACAGCCAGTATGGAGTGGAGGAATTATTACAGTAACTTTCAATGTACATTTGGGCATGTGTGTATAAGATATACTTTAAAATGTATAGTGGACTAGTAGATTATCATAAAGTGGGCATGTCTGTAAAGGGGAGACTCGTGGGTACCCATAAAACCCATTTTCATTCACATATCTCGAGGTCAGAGGTCAAGGGACCCCTTTGAAAGTAGTAGTAGTATGACATGGTTGGTACCAATGGATTCTTTAGGTTTTCTACTTTCATATGATGACAGTATCTTCACTCTAGCTTTAAAACTGAGCTCACTACAACCTTCAAAAGATTGATTGCGTTAATGCGTTAAAGAAATTAGTGACGTTAAAATGAATTTGCATTAATGCGTTATTATCGCGTTGACAGCCCTAAAAGAAAGGTTTAAAGAACAAGATAATGTACAGCCAGCCGGTCATTGTTGTGAAAGAATCCCCGACAGGGCGATGCTGCACCCCGACACGCAACGGAGGGGTCTTTCATCGCCCTGAAGGGGATTCTTTCACAACAATGACCTGCTAACTCTACGTTATCCCATTATTGCATGGCTACTTACTTAAGAAATCAATAATTTGACACAAAAACGGTCCACCAGAGTCCGACATCAGAACTGCGCCAATAGCAACGGTCTGTTATACATAGCAACGGTCTGTTATAAGGAATTAACAGACCCTAGAACGCCGTGATTGACAAATCAGAATTGAATATTCAACACAGCCGTGTAATAAATGATTATAAAGTTGACTAAGAGCAAATGAATTGTTTAATCACTCGGTGTCGTTAAAAGTGTTGAAAGTGTGTGTTGTAATGTTTGAATAGAGAAGTGAAAGGACTGGTGGAAACGAGCACAGATGGTTGGTAAAATGGGAAGTACCTGAATTAAAACTTAACAAATCTGCTAAGTACCAGCGAAGCATCAGTTCATGACCTAAGGCCCTGTTCAGACCTGCCATTAACATGCGTCCTGAGTGATCAAATCACAAGTGGACAGCTTTAAGTACGTCTGTTTACACCTGGCATTAGAAAGCGTCTCAACATGCGTCTCGTCTTCTCATAATTAATTTTCACGCAAAAATAATTATTAGACATGTGTATAAAACAAACGTTTGCATGACAAGAGATGAATGCATGCAAATTTGTCAAAATTATAATCCAAATATACGTCAAATTGCATTGAAGTCTATGGGATCTTTGGTTTTCTTTCCTACAAAAGGGGCCGCGGCCTTGATCCCATTAGACAGAAATTTGCCTAAATTCACTCATTAAGATAGTGTCTTGAATTAAGACCCATACATACATTTTGAAAAAAGTTTGGAAACTCATGCAGTATACAGTAGATTTACAATGTGTTGAGCTTGAGTAGCAAATATACAAAAACAAATCTACCAAATCTACCTGCGAACAGAAACTGCTAGTAGCTAATTCTGCATACTTTTAAAGGTGACAATTTGCTAAAAAGCAAAAGAGCGAGTGCTCTTCTTCTATTTACAGCTGGTGCTGTCCATGACACACAAAAACGTTGAATAAACAATGTATTTAATAGCAGGCTTCCTACAATGTTAACTACTTAAAAAAACAAGGATATGGTAACATTTTAACATTACTCTTATATAGCTATGACAAACAAATTGCTTTTGAAAGCAGTAACGTTAGCCTATGGCTATGTAATGAAGGTTAAAATATGAAAATAGCCTCCTTCGCCGTCAGGTTCAGTATAAAATAATGAATGAATCATATGCATCAGTGTTGATGTAAAAATAGATCAGATATACTCACACATATCACAGGAAAACTGCACACTCCACAGAAAGTTTGGCTGCTCTTCTGCTGCCCGATGCTTGGAAATTCGCAGACGAGATGGAACCGGTATAGACAGTCGCTTGTCATGACGCGAGCGCAACGCCGACATGACGTGACCCTTTCGGTCTAGAGACGTGTTTAGGAAATTGGCCGGGTATGCCGCGTGAACAAAGGTCATATCTACAAAGTACCTTGAGCTAGGAGGTTGAAACTTTAGCAGTGACGCACTCTCCTACACGGTACAAGTGGATTTTTCACCATACTGCACCTTTAAGAAGTCTTCTTGGAATCTGATATTGTTACAAACACTTACCTTATATATATATATTCATAGTAATTAACTGGCAACAATTACCCAGTAGTTCCTGTATTTCACACCACGGTATTAGGGTGACCAGTTCCCAACAAACCAAATGTGGGACAAAGAGTATATTTGTGTGGGACAATGTGGGACACGTTACCAATGGCTGAGAGGTAGTCTACAATTTAGATATAATGTCTATCTAACTTAAATAATAAACATTTCTATTCTGCCCCTTATCTTGTAACATCTCTATGCTTTGCCCGAATGCATCTATAGATCGGCACACATCTCTTTTTGAGTTTTCTTGTGAAACTCGCATGAACTGTGTCACTTCATGTCGTATTCCCCCTGTGTGAAATTGAAAAATAACTGGCAAATTTCACAAAAAACTCTGAGAATCGCCTTCCACCGCCTTATAAATACTTATAAGTAATTCCCCAGTAATTTGTTGTAGCTGCTCTTCCTTTTCATTGTGGTAGTTTTCATCATATTCCACCTAAATCTGCACAGCTTGTGACTTTGCGGTGACTCGCAATTTTCTCCGTTGGGCGTAGCGTAGCAAAGATGGTGACCTGCACTTGACCCACTTGTGAGCAGTTTGACAGCAAACACAGCGCCGTGATGATGACAGCTTTCTCTGCTTTCTTCACAGCCATTGGATAAAAGCCAGATTTTCTATAAGTGTCTGTCCTGCAGTGGTTTGACTTTAGAACACTAGAACCAATGAAATTGTGGGACATCGTCTCAATATGTGGGACAAGGGATAAAAATGCTGTGCAGTCCCTCGTAAAGTGCGACAGCTGGTCACCCTACACAGTATACAACACATACAGAACAATAATACATCAATATAAACATATCGGTTTTAAGTAAAACCAGTTATTTTAGTGGGCCATACTACATTAATGGGCTACGGTATAGTAGTTAGCAATAATGGACATACTGTACGGTACCACCAGCTGGAATCCTGAAGATGGTCTTGGTCCCACAAGATGGCGCAGCTCTCGCCTTGTCGACATAAGAGAACAGACAAGCCAGTTAAAATCAAATCAAAAACACCGCCTGGATGCAAACATTAATGTTACAAGCAAACATCCCAAACTCTAAGCTCCATTAAACAACATAGAAAGTTTAGTTAACCTTGGCCTTAAGCCTAAATATACTATTTAATGTTATATAAAAATAAACAATAATAATAAAATAAAATAAAAGGTCCTAATCAAGTATTTTTGTTTAAGCTATTGACTTTAATTTAAACAGCTTCTAATAACTGACAAGCTAACAGGACAGCTATGCTAACGTTAGCTGTGGCTCAACAGTTAGCTATATATTGGTAATGTTACAGAACATTAAAGTTCTTCTAGACTAACGTTATGTTAGTGTAATTTTTGTTTGCATAGATATATTAAGATTTACCACTCACCAGGTATTAATGATGAAGCAGGTGACAGGTCAGCAGAGAGAGACGATGACACGACAAAACAGCCGATTTGATGAAACATCATTCTAGACTAAAGCTAGAGTTAAAGTTCCTACCCTAGCTTTATCTATTAAACCTCCTTAAAGTGTAATTAAACCACTTTTTTTCAGCTGAAACCCAATGTATACGGATATTTAGTAGTGTTGTTGATTGATTCAGGTACAAATCTTAACACCTTAAAGGTCCCATATTGTAAAAAGTGACATTTATGCTAATTACTAGCTAACACATAGCTAGAGCTAGCTATGTGTAGGCTAGTAATTAGCATCCCTAATTAGCTCTGTAAACTCACATTCACAAATGTTTATAAGAGTTTATACCATATTTTGTCACCATAACAAACCCATTACAGCACTCTTACCTAACCACAATCATAACAATAGTCAGTATGCTAGCGATTAGCATAAGCTACCATGAACATAATTTAAAAACAGTAAAGTCCGGCTAAATGTTAAAGTAAAGTAGACAAAGCCTAGCAGTTGATGTGGTTGCTTTTTATGTTATGTAACGTTAACTGTAGCATGAAAGCATGGTGGAATTAGCAAGCTAGCTACCTAGCCACCTGCTAAATGACTAAAATTTAACAGCTTAATGCTTCATCCACAGAACACTCTTGTCAGTGTAGGAAAGCACATTGCTATCGTCAGATAATCAGACATCAACACCGATTCATCAGATTTTGTAATGTGCCGATGACTTAATTTCCAGAGAAGTCCACAGAAAAGAGAGAAAAGGCGTGTGCTGTCATTGCAATGATGTGTTGTGAAATGTGTTTTTTAAAATGTGGTTGTGTTTTGTAAAATGTTGTGTTTCCTGTTTTCTGAAATGTTAGCCACCTTAGAAACCTCTGCCACAACGCAACATGATAAAAAAAAAAAAAGTAAAAATAAAGACCAAAAGTAGCTGGACCTGGGTTATCACTAGCCACCCCTGCCAGGGAAACTCATCTACTCATTCTTTCCCCCTTTTTTTCTTCCCTAATACACACACACACTGCACAACCCAGGATCAAACACTGTACCCAATGCATGTTTTGCCCTGTAGTGTTACTCATGTCCTGTCACCCAAAGTATGTCTCGCCTTGTTTCACTGACTAATAATAATAATAATAATAATAATAATAAAAAAATGCAAATTTACACATACAAAATCACCTTTGACATTTTTCACCACAGTATGATAAAATTACGCTTCAGTACTGTTTCAAACACACAGTTTATCTTTATGCATTTTTCATATATCAGATCCGTTACAGTGGCTGCTATGGTTTAAGTTGTGGCCTTTAAGGTTCTGACACACCAAGCTGACGGTCGGCCGTCGGTGAGCATCCGTTGGTCTAGTTTTCTTGGTGTGTGTCTCGCACCGCCAGCTCTAGTCTGCCCGTGTCGGAGATTTTTGGCCAATTCAGCATGTTGAATCGGCGGTGGAGCTCGTCGGTGAGAGAAATCACTCCGATTGGCTGTTCAGCTTAAACTAATCAGTGCACGAGAAGAGAAACGGAAGTGAGGAAATAAAGCAAACGAGTAAAGTCAAGAGGAAAAGCACAGAAGGCTCTTCTCATTTTTCATCTTCATCTGATCGTTCCAACACACGGATATTTTCACAGCGACATGAACATCTGGAATGAAGCCAAGTGGTGAGAGAGAGTGGTGTGAAAATGGTCGGCCAACGACGCTTTGTTTCATGTACGTAATCATAACAACCGCTTATATATCAGCTGTGCTCGGCTTCCCTTTTAGAATGACGAATACAGACTACCGCCGCCTGCTGGTGTCGAGAGTTATTTAATCTCACGCAGGCGCAGAACGTACGTGCTAACTGGACGTCGAATGTAGTCTTTGCGGTGTGTTCGAGTGCAATTTTTTGGCCAAGACAAAGGCGACGTGAGGCGACTCAACGGTCGGCATGCCACCGCTAGTTCTCTGATGTCAGGTTGGTGTGTCTGGGCCGAAGAAAATTGTTATCAATTCATGATACTTTCACAACTCCTAAATTTGAATACTTAATATATAATGTTGAGAATAGTTAAATAAATAGATAATGCTACAGGATAAAAAGAAGGCTTCAAATAGACCCTGTTATCGGCCGATACTGCTTCCAGCAATCAGCCCCAAAAATCCTGATTGGCGCACCGTTAATGTTATGAAGTCAGTTTGCTGGTCAACTAAAAACTGCTCACTGCTGAAGAGTCTCCACGTCAACATTCAACAGACAGCTTCTAGAAACAGCTGCAGACTCACTATTTATGTAGAGAGTTTGTTCTCTACATTTTTTTAACCCGATTTATGATTTTTTTCTTTTTAGTTTTGTCTCGAGTGAACGCTGATATATTTATGAACAATCAGGTTTCCTTGTTGGACCGCCGTCTGCAGCACATGAACACACCGGACCATGAACGTTTACTGTCGCGACATTAACAACATTTATTCAGACATCAATAAGAGCAGCAAGACGGAGACAAATAAAAACATAATCACGTGCAGAAAACCTTCAGCAACCTTTGAATATTTTCATCATTTAAAAATTAATAGTCTGCTTCAGTGAAGAATTCACTGATAAAAAACTCTGACATTAAATTAACTGGATTATGATTATTAGAGTTTCTGAAGACAGAAACCTGCTGAGTCCAGTTTACTGCAGAGACCATCGGATCCAGGTCTTCAGGAGGATCTGGATCAGAAGGACAGGTTGATGAGTGGAGCGTTGTTCTCCCTCTTGTCTTCTGGACTCCACTTCATGAGCGGAGAGCTCAGGTCGATCAGCTGCTGAAACAAATAAAAACAGATATTTAAAGATCCCCTCCAGACATGTTTTAAGACATAATTTGTGTCTGGTGGGTTTTTTTCCACAAAAAAGGTTAAATTAACTTGTAAATTTAAAAATGTTTACATCTATTCCTCCCTAATTACACAAGATGTCTCCTACTGTAGTCCTCTTACCTGTAGTGCTATTCATCAATCTAGATTGTTTTGGTGTGAGTTGCCGAGTGTTGGAGATGTCTGCCTTCTCTCCACTAATAATGAAACTAGGTGGCTTGTGGTGCTCAAAGCGCCAAAAAAACAAAAATACCCCAACTGAAGGGGTATATTTGACCCGCTAGCTGTACATTATCCCGCTTATTACACGGCTACTTACTTAAGAAATCAATTATTTGACAAAAACGGTTTTCCAGAGTCCGACATCAGATAGTGTCCATAGCAACGGTCTGTTATACATAGCAATGGTCTGCTATAAAGAAATAACAGACCGTAGAACAACAGTGACTGACCAATCAGAACCGAGTATTCAACAGAGCCACGTAATAATATTGTTTAAATTATTATTATTGTATAATAACAGACAGATCCAGAGCAAAAGTACACTAAAGGACATGGGCAGGGCTGTCATGCAACTTCACAAACAAATGCAGTAATATTTTAACAACCTATTGTCTGTGTTTGTGGATATAAATATGTAAACTGAGGTGTCCGTTACCTGATTTGTGGTGCAGGTCTTGCTGCTGTTCCGGATCAGGTCGGGGGTGTTGGTCAAGTCGATGAGCAGCTTCTCTTGAGGCTGCAGAGTCGGAGCTGGAAGATCCAACAGGAGAACCTGAAGAGAGAACAGAGAGAGCATCAGAGTGATGAAGATCTGTGAGGTTCTAGGATAACATAAGATAAACCTTAGATAAACCCCAGCGGGGAAATTTGGTTGTTGCAGCAGCAGCAATACATATAAATAGAGAAAGTAATGTGTTTTTGCAACTGGCCCCTGGGCAGATAATAAAAAGTGATGTCACGCAAACTTACAACTGGTGTGTGTGTTTGTGTGTGTGACCTCTGACCTCCTGCGTCTTGCTGTTGCTCTCCTCTGTAGTTTCCAGTTCGATCAGGTTCCTGCTGGGCTCTGATTCGCCCTGACTCGGTGCTCCAGGATCTGTGCTCTCTGATTGGTCAGGCTGTGGAGGGCTGGTGGGCGGGGCAGCAGGGGGCTCCTCCTCCTCCTCCAGACAGAAGGGCTGGATTTCAGGTACGTCAACAGGCTCCGCCTCCTGTGAGTCTGCGGGGGCGGGGCTAACGCAGAAAGAAACACATAGCGATAAACGACCGAGTGAGACCGCACGGTGATCTGCTTCAGTAAGACAGACTAGCTGTCCTATTGGTCGACAGCGGTATAAAACATTTCACCTGCAGCCTCTCTCTCTCCTGGCCGAGGCGGGGTCCGATTGAGAGGTGGGTGGCGGTCTGGTGGGCGTGGCGACAGGGATGCAGGACAACATCGTGCGCCTCACTGGGGTGGGGAGGGCGGAGGGACGACGCGCCTTCACCTGCGGCAACCTGCAGCTGCCAGCAGAGGGCGTCAGAGGACCAGCAGAGGGATTCTGAGGAAGACTACAGAAGAGGAAGGTGTTTACTGATGACATCACTGATCTGTCAGAAAGGTAGGGAGAATTCAACACCAACAAACCAAACTTCAGACTTGAGACGCAGCACAGAGCAACATAACAGATGGTGCAGGTAACGTAACGCCGGCTTTGCTTTTTCACACTGAACCAAACAACGTGTGTGATTTTAGATAGCACGCCGGCATCACAGGAGCAAAAGAGGCGTGAAGTTTAACACAACGGCGTCGACATCTTGTGTGTGTGCGAACAACTCTGTCCCCTCCGTACCCTTTATACAGAAAGGTGAGGCGGAATAACGACGCAACAATCCCGCCTTGAACTGGCTGCGTGAAAAAGGGCTGTCAAAATTCGGCAAAAATTTGAATATTTTGTGCTAAAAAAAACACATAGGTTCTAATTTGAATATCTTTAAAAAAGATGCTTTTTAAAAGTCCGGCACATATCCAGCATTGTCAGTAAATCTGAGTTAGTTTCATACACATGAATGATGTAAATATAAAGTTTAAAGTGACAGTGGTGTGGTGCAGTGTGATGTCATCTACCTGTCCAGACTGCTCACTGACGACAGCCTCTTTGGCTTCAACATCTTTGAGACGTCTGGAGCTGGAACACAAAGACAGAGTGAGAGACAGACAGACAGACGTGTGTCCTTATGTGAGCTATATATCAAACAGACCAGCATCAAGTCTAACTTAGCAGCTCTGTTCTTAGTAGTTAAGCATGCTAAATTGAAGACGTTAAATTTGGGGCACCTGACAATAATATGCAGGAATATCCTCCACAGAGGCCCTGTTCACACCTGGCATTAACGAGCATCTCCATATGCATCTCTAGTGACCACTCGTGATCCGATCTCACTTCCCCGCTCTATATGCAAATAAACATGTAGTAAACACTTGGCTAATACAGCAGACGTTGTGACGTAATATAACATGAATATCAGTAGTAATATCCTACATATTCGTGAATTTGGGTATATTTATTTAACATCAAAATAAAAGGTTATTGTACCGGCGGGGACCTTCGTTCCGCCAGCACCGCCGCCTTTGCCAGAAAACAGCGGCGTACAGAGCTTCACAGAGCCTGATGAAGAAAAAATCCTCATATAGTAATCAATAATTATGTGTGATGATTCTATATCCATATGTTAATCAATAAGCACAGAATAAGGTTCATATAATCATGTTTGAAGGAAAGGTCAAGTCACATACTTAATGTTGAAACTCACTATGCCACTGTGTAGTCCATAGCCTAACAAGGACATAATTATTTCTCAACAACTATGGAGAACCACACCCAAGGTGCGAGGGGACTCCCGCAGCTGTTGTTGATTGCTGATAGATAAAGAATGTCTTTATGATAGATAAGGAATGTTTTAATGTTCTTATGTCCCCACATGCAGGCTGTTTATTAAAGTTTTAAGAAATACCCAGCGGAAAGCCCCGAACATACTGGAAGTAAACTAGTTTCTATTTGAGACATCATGACCAAAACAGAAAACACCTTCCACCCTTAGAATCGGACCAAAGTTGATTTGTCAAACCATGGGAGGGGCTCCAAGCCCCTCCGAACTGTATAAAAGACCGTGCATTTTACTTTATTAGTCAGTCTGGTTCCGGGACAGGCTCGGGTTTATACTGTGTTGCTGCTTGTGAACACAATAAACTCTGCATTTTGCATCTGACTTGATCCTCTCCAGTGATTCATTGGGCATCCTGTCTGGACACTTTTTGAACAACTTGAACAGAATTTTATAAGAACGTTGACCAAGTGTTTCTGGACTCATCTGGCCCACGTCTGGAGCATTTGCCCGGTCAAGCCGGGGATGAGAGCGAGCAACTGGGCGGGTGTCAGCTCTGTGCAAAGCAGCGAAACAAAAACACAGACACATCTCCGACAGTGGGATAATAATGAACTTCTTGTGCCTAGTCTGATAGTCTGTAGATATGTAGCCAGTAAATAAGATGATTTAATAAAATACAGTTCTACCCACAGGATACAGTAGAGCACAGAGGCTGCGAGGGTAGACAAGCGCTCGCATCTGTCGGTCTATTCACCTGAGGAGCGCAGAGACTCCGTAAATCCCAGCGGGACATCAGTTGAGTAGGCGGTCCTTAATGTGGCCAAGGACACATTCACTGCACACTACTGAAAGAATGTGGCCATATGTGGCCCAGACCACCTCTGAATGTGGTCTGAGTGATCGGATCTCAATGCGTCTTGAGTGCGTTCACACCTGTACTTAGAGCTGTCCACTTGTGATCGGAGGACCCAGCACGTATGTTAATGCCAGGTCTGAACAGGGCCTGAGTTGTGTTTGTCACAGCGCCACCGTGTGGTGCAGCTGATGATTGGCTGCTGTGGCTGAGTTCAGAATTCATATTTTTGTGACTGGAGTTTGGTCTGATTTTTCTTCTCTTTATTGGTTGAAAGAATCCAGACAGAAGAACATTTTTCTAAATAAACTCCAGGATGAAACGATGTGATGACTGAATAAACTGACAGATCTTACCGTCTCCTTGACGGACTCCTGTGATTCCTCCGCTGGGTGTCGGTAGGACCAGGGCCTCTGGTTTAGATTTGGTCTTCAATCCGCTCCGGGCCGGGGCGGGGATGGAGGCGGTCCTCTCCAAAACCCTCTTGGGGGGCGTCATCTGGAGGGGCGTGGCCTCAGCTCTCTTAAGCGGTGTGGACCTCGCGGCTTTGACACGCTCCACCTCGGACAGCTTCCTGGCCTGGGTGGACATCGAGCGGCGGACAGCGGTGGAGGACGCTGGCTCTGCCGCGGCGTAGGCGGTGGAGCGGCGGGGTCTGCTGTGATTGGCCGGTCTGCTGATGCTGCTGGGGGCGGGGCCAATGGAGCCGCTCAGACTCTGGTTCATAGAGCAGTTCAGTTTACCTGAGGAGAGACAACAACACCTGTACTGCTGCACGTTCTGATTGGATGAGAGAAGGGGGAAGCAGTGCAGTTAGCTGGTAAGGTTAGCTTAAGTTAGCATTTAGCTGGTGGATGTTTAGTTAGTTACCAGCTACTTCTGTTCACTGCGTACTAAATACAACGCGTCTCCGACCTCTCAATTAACATCTAAGACCTCAGGAACGCCTCACAATATAAAGTCTCAAAATTTAAGCTCATTAGCCGGGTTTCCACCAAAAGTTCCCAGGACTTTTAGTCCAGGAACTACTTTTCAAGGAACTAAAAGGTTCCTTCAGCCAACTGTTGTCTGTGTTTGGTCAGTTTGCCTTGCGATGTGTCAGTGCGGGACGGTTTTAGGGTTACAAACTCAAACTGTAATGCACTGTGGTCAGGGGATAAAAAAAAAATAAGTGTCACGTTTGAAATTTCTCTTACTAATATTTTGTATTTTTGTTACTGAACATATATAGGATAGCATATAGGATGGATACTTGTTGGTTGCTAACATGTGGTTGATGTAGGTCTCCGTTTTGGAAGTCCCAAACACGAGATGCTGACCATTAACATTTTGTTAGCTGTTAGCGTACCTTTAGCGGGGGACACAGACAGATGCTAGGTGTTTGGGTATAAGTTAGCGTACCTTTAGCGGGGGACTGAGACAAGCTGGAGTTGAAGCTGGACACTGAGGACGAGGATGAGGACGTGTTCTTCCTCTCCGTCAACCTCCTTCCCTGAAGGGACGGAGCTTTCACACCTGACAGGTTCCTCACAGCACTCTGACGGAGACAAAGATCACCAGTTTTCTCCACACTGTGTCAGGATGTTCAGAATAATATACAGTGTTTCCCACACATAGACTTAACTTGGGCGTGCTGCTCAGGTATATTAACAGCCCAGACCCATTTACCTTAGAATGACGCCATCCACAATCAATTTACTAGTGGACAATCTCCCTCGCTCTAGTATCTACCCCTCCCGCACAAATATAATCTAATTCTATGGGAAACACCAATATACATATTCAATATCATCAATTTCATTTAATGTATTTGGCTGCAGTGACTCACCCTGTCCAACAGGTGGAGCTGTTTGACCAGATTTCAATATCAGAATGAGCTTTAATGACCAATTATGTGTTGGAAGTTGACTCTGGGTTTTTCCCCCCCCCCATGATAAATCAAGGAGAATGAGTTTTGAACAGGTGTGCTACCTTGGTGGGCGGAGCCATTGTGCGTTTTCCCAGAAGGCTGGAGTTGAGGGAGGAGTCGCTGATGTCAGACGCCACGCTCGCCGAATCAGAGAGCAGATCCTCACATGACCCCGCTCCGCTGGAGGGGCGAGAGGACGGGCTCCGCCTCCAACCCCCCACCGCCTGAAACAGGACAAAAAGAGACGACCGGTGACATAAATAGAAACAGACAACTCCTCGCAGCCAAGAAATAGCACACATAATCCCCTGTAAAACAGAAAAATGACGTTTTTACTCTGGTTTGGGTACAGATTAAACAAACTAGATATAAGGTGCTAATTAACTTTAGGAGGTGTTGGGAGGCGGATTTTGTTACCCTTTGACACAGGAGTGATATCCATCAACGTCGTTTTAACCCGGCACGTTGCTACCGGTAAAACGAGTGTGGCACGTTCAGTTCGGCTCTTTTCTGTCAGCGCAAGTCCCCAGTGATTATCGAATAGTATTTTTGCCTGGAACGCACATCCCTACTGCCAACCTTACGGATAAAGGACGACCACTCTACCCACTGAGCTACGGCCGTCCCAAGAAAGAACAACAGCTCTGCATCCTGCAGTCTGCTCTGTCTTCTGATTTAGGGTAAAAGTGGAAACACAAGAAGAACCTTGTACCAAAGACTCAAAAGGTTCTGTGAAGGACCAGGTTACAGGTTGGTGAGTCCCTGCAGTGGAGAAAGCCTACAAGAGATCTGCTGTTACAGGCCGACACCAAATCACCATCAAGACAGACTGAATAAAGTAAAAAAACAAACCGCTCTCCTACTTTGCTCGGTGGTTGCAGTCTGGGTTTCTCCCCTATGCTCGTGCTGGATGAACAGACTGACGTCGTTGGGGCAGCCGGTTTGCTCGGCAGCACGACACCGACACCGAGCGCGGCTTTCCCTCGCAGCCCCGTCCTGGGCTGAGGCTTGACCCCGACCACGGGGCTGGAGGTGCTGAGTCTGGCAGTGGCGGCTGTGCGGGTGGATGAAGCTGCGCCAACTGCGGAGAGCCGGGTGGATAAAGTTGTGCTGGCAGGGCGGGCGGATGAAGCTGTGTTGGAAGGGCGGGTGAATGAAGCTGTGCCAACGGCGGAGTGCCGGGTGAATGAAGCTGTGTTGGAGCTACTTCCTCTCAGCATGCGGCGCTGGACGGCGGGCGGCAGCTGCTTCATCGGACTGTCCTGCACACAGAAGGTCTGCCGTTTGATGGGGCTGAGTGCACTGGCGGTCTGATCGAGCACACCCAGTTTAGACTCGGCGTCCTGGACGAAGTCATCCCTGTCAGTTGTGGCGTCCGTGGTCATGTTGGTGGTCTTGGCGTCCTCGCCGTGTGGCTGGCTCAGTTCACCACCGCACTGCAGCTGGTCGGCTAGACTGCGGGCTTCCTGACACATAGCCTCCAGCTGATCTCCACTCAGCGGACTCCAGGCCGACCGCACGCCTCCACCGCTGTCGCCGACGTCCTCAAGCCGAGACGCCACGTAAACGGAAACACACCTCTCCGTATGGCTGACCGGACCCAAGAACACCTCATCTTCATCTTCATCACCTTTGGAGCTGCAGAGCAGAGAGAGACATCACAGCTGAGAGGAACACAAACGGCTCAACGCAGTGATGATTCAAACAGAAAACTCAAACTCAAGACGGCTCCAAAACTGAGCTCAATTTTTACAGCTGTAACATTTAAATGTTCACATTTCAGTTTTGTTTTTTTATAATATTCTTGTTAAATCAAACAAAAAGATGACACCAGAACATATACGTATATACATAACTGTATATCTTCCTTGTTCATATATTTAGTTTTCCTTTTTTTTCTCCTCGCTTTAGTGCTACTTTTATACAGTATACTTTGTTCTATTTGATGATGCCGATGTTATTGTTTTATTTTATTCTAATTTAAAAATACTTGAATATCTGTTTATACATTTTCTGTGTGTGTAGCGTGGAGGAGGCTACAACTGCATTTCATTGTGCAATCCGTTATTGTATACAGGGCTCAACAATAAGAATTGCCCGCTTGCCCGGGGCAAGTAAAATGCCACGTTGGGTTGGTAAATCTAGCAACTCTAGCAGAAAAGAATTAAACGCATTGTTTTTTTCTGGAGCTGATGATGGAAGTAGCCGAGGAGTGAGCCATCTCGCTTCCTTTTCATCTCTGTTTAGAGTTGGACATGCGCAGTATCGATCGGGCACTCGCGTGAAAATGGCAGTGGGTAAAGACAAAGGCTGCGTTCATACTTTTTACTTTTAGTTCATACTGCAGCTGCCCTTACAAAGTACATACTGTTGCATGCAGTATTCATACAATTGGGACGTACTACTTCCTCATAACATTGCGCCTTGAACTTTGACCCTCTTGCTCATAGATCTGCTGTGCAGAGGATTGTGGGTCAGAATAGCCAGAAAAGACTGCATACTGCAGAATGCAACCGGATATAGTAGGACATCGTGGTATTTTTGACATGTATTTGACAGCTTTAGTTACTTTACAGCTTTAGACTTTTACTTTCAAATTTTATAAAGAGCTTATAAAATATGGTACTTTGTTATAAATTAAATTATTGATAACCACACTCCATTCTGTTTTTGCTCCAGCAGTAATCTTGCACATGTTGAATTTTGCACATTTACTACCTCAATTATTATTTTATTTTTTATTGTTAGTTGTAGTAGCAGGTATATTTATAGTATATTCCAATATTCTTTATATTGTGTATTATATGGATATATTTCTATAGTGTTGATATGTACATTTTATTTACTGTTCCTGTGCATTGCCTGGATAACATGCTGCTGTAACGCAATAATTTCCCAAGGATCTTTAAAGTACATCCATCAATCCAGCCAGCCAGCCACTAGATGTCTCATTCTCCCTCCTCGGTTTACCCAGCCAAACGTCAGATATCTTCCACAGAGATAAACAAAACAATAATTTTGGACCCGCCAAATTTTTTTAAATGATTAATTCACAATCATAATATTTTTTTCAGGAAAAACCATACTTTTATTCGGCACCTTTCTAAAAGCTCTGTGGATGTATTTTTTTAATATATATATATATATATATATATATATATATATATATATATATATATATATATATATATATATATATGTCTACATAAAAATCAATAAGACCTTTAAACTACTGTAACCAACAATATATACAAGTAGAGCTGAAACAAAATTAATGTCAACTATTTTTTGATAATTGTTCATATAAAATGCCAAAACATTCCATGGTTCCAGCTTCTCAAATATGAAGATTTACTGCTTTTCCCTGTAATTATGTAATTTATTTTTGATACTTTTGAGGTTTGGTTTGACAAAAGTGTCACTTTGTTTTCTGAAATTTTACAAACCAAACAAGCAATCAATCAAATCCATTGCTCGAAAAAACAATTAGGAGATAAATCCATATAAAATAATTTAAAATGAGCTCCATCGCAACCAAATACAACAGTAAAATCCTGCGTTTACATTAATCTATGAGTAATAATAATAATTTCAATTCATTTCAAAATTTATTTCGAACATGTAAAATAATAATAATAATAAAAAAAAGAGAATCATCATACAACAAGTGGACTGCCAGAAAAAAACAGTATCCACATACACTGAAAATCATAAGCAAAAGAACTTGTCAAACACTTGCCTTGGTTTACATATTCGAAAAGGAGTGAGAAGAAGTACAAACTTATTTAATCCCACCTTCTCCATAACTCATTCATTAATAAGTAACCAGCGTCCTTATTGAGCTAAACATATAATCTAAGTTATTTTTCCTAAACTTGTTTAACTATAATTATTACCTTTCATCTCTGTCATATAGAAATATAAAGTAATTACTGATATAGTTATCCTTATCAAAATATAAATTCATTATCAGTCAAGAATACCAAATCATTACTTAAAATTGAGCAAACCAGATAAATAAATAAACAGTAATAAATAAATAAACAATAATAAATAAATAAACAGTGACCCCTGTAAACACCTGGTGATTCTCAAACCTCCACTTCATCCCTGTACTTTGAGAAAATCATGTCTTTATATCTTATTTTAAGCTGCTCTTAGTTTGGACATTGCTTTAGCTCCACATTAAAACTGTTCCATAGTTTCACTCCACAGATTGAAATACAAAAACTTTTCATGGTCGTACTATATTATAATCTAATATTAAAATAAATAATAGTAGAACAGTCACAGGGGACATTTTTTTTCTATTTATAATACTTTTTTGAGTACATTTTCCTGATTACATAATTTTACTTCAGTTTCAATGCAGGACTTTTATTGGTAATGGAGTGTTTTTACAGTGTGGTATTAGTACTTTTTAGTATGTGTTTCCCTACCTGGCAGGTGACAGAGTGACGTCGAAGTCGAACTTCTCATCAGTCAGAAAGAACAGATCTGTTCAGAGACACAAACAAAGTTATAATAAAAAACACTTGATACGTGGTTTAAAACTGTGTTTAATAAAAGCTGACTCTGGGTCAGTTGGTGTGTAAACTTACCGCTGTTAGCTCGACTGTCCATTCCTCTCTGTTGGAAACACACTGATCCGGATCACACCTGCAGCACATTCAACTATAATGACACCTTTTGCAACCAAAGACTGTGAAGAAACACTGAAGAGAGGCAACTTAAAACACCAACTTTAGTCCTCATGCTAACTTTAGCCTGTTAGCATGCTAGTTAGCTAACTAGCATGCTAAACCAAAATCAACTGATATTAGCTTTAAACTGAGTATTTAAACATGAAGTTTGGCTAACGTGGCTCACATAGAGACGCAGTTTAATCACATTAAATAAAAATACAAACCTCAAAGTTCCTCTGAAAGTCACAAATCTTCTTTTTCGGCTCTGCATTCAAACAGGCGACACAAACAATTCAAATCTGCTGCGCTGCTGTTCACGTGACTCCGACGCACTCAGCCCATTGGTTGGAAATTGTGTGACGAAGGCAAACTGGATAAACTATCGCGAGATTGTTAAAGTTGAGCTTTCGAATGGCTTTAGTTTAGTGTAGGACGTCGGGCCGCCAGTCTCGCGAGAGTTTTTTTGCAAGTTTTTGCAGATCTCAGATCAGATTTCGCAATTTGCAGGCTCCCTTCTAGACACTAGAGTTAAAAACTGGTTTCCGGGTTTTTTTCCCCCAGGAATATATCAAATACATTTTTTTAATGCTTTTAAATACAATTTAAACGTTTGATTGCAATAAAATAAGCTAAAATTAACTTTCACAACAAGGAACAGATAATACAGAAAATAATAATAATAAAGTAATAAATACAATTAATTCCCAAGGAATATATAAAATATATATTTTTGTAATGCTTTTAAATACAATTTAAACGTTTGATTGCAATAAAATAAGTTAAAATTAACTTTCACAACAAAGAACAGAAAATAATAATGATAAAGTAATAAATACAATTAATTATTTTTAATTAACATTACAATCTAATTCCTTTACAGCAATGCTTCATTGATTTTATACATAAAAGAAAATATAAAAAACGTTTATGCAAAACTGCATTTAGTTAGAAAAGTTTGGGGGTTGTTCATGTTTTCTAATGAAGAAATTAGTTAAAGATATTCATGAAGGCATAGACTGACGAAAGAAAGAAGAAAAGATGCAATGTGTATGATATCAATTTTGAATTTTTAATATCATTTATTTCGATATTTGTATAGTTCAGGATTAATGTATGTGTTTATTTTACTGAGTACAAATTTGGTAAGTTTAAATTGTTCTACATTTTGTTATTTCCTGTGCTCTCTGTACTGTTGTTTTTGTGTACTACTATTATTCTTTTAATAAAATAAAATAAAACAGGCTGTTTGGAGAACAGACCTGAGAGCCAAGAGGACATTTTGTGTCACAGCTACACAGAAACATATTTAGAAGCTGTTCAGGAGCTTTCAGTCGTATCACATAATCTTCCATACGAACTTTGCCCTGTTGTCATGGAAATGTAGATGTCTAAACTTCCTGGTGTGTCTGGGGAGGATGTAGGGAGGTGTAAAGTAGCTGCTGCTGGTGTAGATGATGATGATAATAATAACTCATCAGTATTATATCGACCACAGATGCCTGGTTGAGAAACACACAACGCTTCCCACCGCTGTCAGTTAAGCTTAAGACGGTTAATCTGCAGACCTGTACCTGTAGGGGAGCAGCAACGGGCCGATAACATACATTTAAAAATAATTATAAAATAAATAAAAAATAAGTGCAAAATAAATTTAAAAAAAAACATAAATGCAAAAATAAATGAATAATAATAATTAAAAAATAAATAAATAAATAAATAAATAAAGGGGAAAATTCAACAGAAGAGTAAATAAATAAGGGAATTAATAAAAAGATAAATAAATAAAGAAAAGCAAATTAAAACACATTTTATCGATTAATTATATTATTTTTGTTACGTTTAATGACATTGTGATGTGTTTGAGCTGCAGTAACAAGAAGATGACAGCAGGAGGTGACGGATTTTAGATTAGTTGTGTCTGTGAGCTGGAGAACAAACAGCTCACTGTCATCAACAGGGAGACGGTCACTGGTTGTACTGGGCAGCTTCCAGTGTGAAGCAGGGACTCACACTCTCCACCAGGAGGAGCTGTTGTTACTGGCAGCTCTCCTGCATCTCATTCAGCACCAGTGAGGAAGACAGACTAACAACACAGGTACCAGGTTAAAGTCATACTCCAACATTTAGCATTTCCTGATTAAAATATGTTTTTTTGTGTAGTTGTTAAATGGTGACTTTTTCTTTGCAAGTTACCACTTTATTCTGATTTTTAACTGTTTTCTTGATTTATGAGCTCAAATGTTAACATTTTATTCTTAAAATATCACACATTGCTATTTTTGTAATATTGTGACTTTTTTTGTTTTTTGTAAAATTATAAAAACATTAAATTTCAATTCTGGAAATACGAAAACAAGAAAGTCACTGGTTGTCACAAGGTTAAAACTGTGAATAAAACACCTATATTCTAAAATATACGGAAACTTTTAATAGTATGTCTTTTTCAACTTTATTTCAATGATATTACAAATCTTTCTCATGAAATTACGATCTGGAAATATTTTTTCTTGTAGAATTATGAAACGAGACACGCTCAGAAAGTTAGAAAAACTCCTTTAAGAGTTAGGATAAGGACTTTTATCCTAATAATATTATTTAATTTGGTTAATATTTCATGGACTTTTTTTGTTTTGAATTTCTGTCAGGTCCCATGTTTAGTAAAGCCTGTAGATGTACCTAAAAAATAATGGATTCCTTTAAGTGATAGTTTGGGTATTTTGAAGTGGGGTTATATGAGGTCAGTGTATTACCTCCAGTAGATGATGGTCAGCACGCTCCCAGTTTGGAGAAACAGACAGGAGTACCAGCACGGGAGCAAAGCAATGTACTGATGTGGACGGGGGCAGCAGCACAATGGATTTTAGACATCTAAAAGAATCAATATCAGTTTAAGAGTACGCTATATTTAGAATATTTTCACCGGTTTACCTTCCAGTCAGACAGCCCTTTATGACAGGGAACTGAAGCCGTTGTATCCACCTATGCTCTCACCAAAGCCGCCAGACTCCATTGAAAAAACCTGTAATTAACCGATTGAAGCAGCGGTAGACCAGCAACGTCCGTATTCTGTGAGGTAAAATTACTCTTTTATTTCAATGGAGTTTGGTGGCTTTGGCGGGAGCATAGATAACGGCTTCAGCTCCCCGTCAAAAGGATCTATGATGTCATAAATTCTTCATGGAGGAGGCGGAGCTTCAGCAGGTTGGATATGAAGGACAAAAGAGGAATCATCAGTATCAAACCTGAACATTTCTTCTTCTGTCTGATGTGAAGCTGCATCACAAACATCCTGCTCTGGAAGCTGTTTTTTAACGTTTAATAACTTTCGTTTTTTTACATCTTTTGAAACGACAACAACCTAAAACATTTTTTACAAAAATGCTAGAATAAAATCCAATGTTAGACATTTGCTTAAAACTTTTCTGTCTACAAACACACGTCTTTGTAAGAACACCCCCCGCCCCCCCCTCCCCAACTCATTAAAGCTGACTGACTCTAAACATTTCAGTCACAGATCCTCAAATTAAACACAAACTAACCTGAACTCGTCACCGTCAGTTCACATCAGCTCTGAAACACTTCAGATTAAAACGAGCTACGTCTGAACACCAACATCAATATTTACAGATGATTATTGATCGATCACCTCACAAACACTCTTCTCCTAAACAACAACTGCAGAGTTCATGTCTATTAAAATAAAGAAGGAAACATCAGTCCGTGAACCCGCCGCCGCCGCCGCCGCCGCCGCTCAGCACACAACCACAAACCTTCCTGGATTCTAAAACCAGCAGGTCAACTCCTGACGAGAGCCAAACAGATGAGTCTGTTTTTAAAATGTTTTTCCCTCTCTCAGAAGAACCAGGACTCCCGCCGTGACAAACAGTACGAACAGACCATCGTAACAGGAAGTGGTCTGGGCGTGGGGCTTCACAGTGAGGTCTCCAGGCTGTGAAGGGGGCTCCCCGGACACGGCGGCAGCCCCGCTGAGTTGGAGGACATCAGGGCAGGCATCGGGATGATGCGGTCCATGGCGTTGTTGTTCTGGTTGGGCGAGGACGGGAGGGGCGGCAGGGTGGACAGCCCGATCAGTGGCGGCGGGAGGACGAGGGAGTTCCGCTTGGTAGGAGCGTCGTCCTCGCAGTCGGCCTCATCGATCAGGGGGATGTGAGACACCGAGTCCGTGATGCGGAACTCAGGGTGGCTCATGAAGCTGTGGATGGAGCTGCGAGCCTCGGCCGTCTCCAGGCCTTCGTACGGAGACACGCTGTCTCTGAAGGCGTTCACCACGTGAATCTGAAAGACGAGGAGGGGTTAGCTACAGTAGTTAAAACTCAAGTATAAGTGGAAAGCTTTAGGAAGCTGACGCTGCTTTCTTGAATTTCTTCAACTGAGAAGTCCAAAGCCATCGTCAGAGTGGACTCTGTCATGAGAACAGGACCCGGGTGGAATGTCCTCTTAAAGGTGAAACCATACCTGCGTCGAGATGCGGTTGAGGCCGCGGAGCCAGAGCACCTGGCCCTTCCTCAGCTCCATCTCAGCGTGGTCGATCTCGTCCTGGTCCTTCATCTCCTCCAGCTCATCCTCAGAGATCTCCTCCTGCTGTGTGCCGTGACCCGCCGTCTTCAGGAACTTCAGCCAGCCGGTGGGGACACTGGACACCAGCTGAGAGGGGGACCGACATAAAAGTTACACCCCGGTCAGACACTTCCTGTTCCTCAACACCTCTGTGACCTGAACATGTTACCACCTGAAGGTTTGGTGACAGTTTCTACTGTCTAATGATGACGATCGGCTGCAGAGAGAACCAGGTCACTGTTTCCAATATAAGTATATTGGAGCATATTTTAGTAAGAAGCCGCCCTGTTCATTTAAACTCTCTCTGACGCCCATCGCTCCTAATTGTCAGTTTTTTTGATCACTGTTAAAGCCTTCTTCTCCTCTGGAGAAGTGCTGAGTTTCATTGACTTTAGATGTTTTTTAATCCAGTTCTGGGGACTCCCTGAGAGGAACTGCCCACTGGGGAGCTTCCCAGAGAACTATAGACCCTTAAGGGTTTCACTGAATCATATTGTTTCTTTCTGGTCTGGTAGCAAGTGTGGGTTTTAAGATGCAGACCATGTAATCTCAACGTCTAGAAACCTTTGTTGCAGGTCATCCCCACATCCCATCATTTCCTGTCTACTATCAAAATAATGGTGAAAAGTGTCTCACCTGTCCCCACAGGAGGCTGCCAATTCCCAGAAAGACGCACCACAGCCACTGCTCGATGGTCAGACTCACACAGCTGAATGGTTTACCACCAAACTGCACGATGACGACCTACAGGAGACACAACATCATACAGGGAATCTTTTATCACTTTTCTCTGTGAGCCCGACCGGGTGTTGCCTCGTCCCTCACAGGTTACCTACCTGTATGAGGAGGGTTCCCAGGATGATGGAGCAGAAGATGGGGTTGAGGAAGACGCCCTCAAACACGTTCCTCTCGCCGTGAATCTTGCGGGCATTAAGCTCGTTGAAGATCTGCATCAGGACGAAGGTGTTGAACACGATGGTGTAGTGCTCAGAGGGCGGGGCGTGGAGGGCGGCGTACCTGCCACTGTCGATGTCAAAGATCGTCTCACCTGAGAAAAAGAGGGTCAAGGACTACTGAGAAATCAACCCAATTTTACATCAGAATCCCATTAATCTACATAATGAATTAATGATTAGAGGGTTGTTAAGGGGATTTTTTTCTTTAGACTGTTTAAGACCATGACGCTGTGGTGCGTTCCCTGACCTAAGAAGAGCAGGGTGAAGATTACGGTCAGCTGGTAGACGCTGTGTCCCAGGATGTTCTTCATCATGGTGCGGGAGATCAGCGGCTTCATGCGACCGTACGGGTTCCTGAGCAGCAGTGCTTCGGTTGGCGGCTCGGTGGCGAGAGCCAGCGAAGCGAAGGTGTCCATGATGAGGTTGACCCACAGCATCTGCACAGCTTTCAGAGGAGAGTCCTGGAAACACACACACAGATCTACAGTCAGCGTCAGCGCCATCTACCGGGAGTTTCAGAAGTTTTTTCACATCAATTTAAAACACTGGATTCGATAATATTTACTCACACACATCTTTAGACTAATGATCTTCTAAATGTAGTGTTCGACGTACCTCGGGACGTTTTTTGGTTGACAGTATTTGACTTTTAGAGGTTGTACTGACTGTACGTCGTGTTTTATATGTTATCTGTTATGTTGAAAAGAAGAAAAATATTTCTAATTTCTAGATTTCTCAGACATCTTCTTGTATGATCAGAGCGGCCTGATGTCAAACATCCACATGACTGTCATTACTTTTTGATTTAAATGTTGCCAAACTCTGATTGGTGCACTGAAATAAGTGACACCACCTTTCTCACCTCTTGGCCAAATTATACGCAGTCATGGAATTAATTTCCACTGCCACGCTGATGATACTCAGCTGTATATGTCTATAAAGGCGGAGGATTGATCCCAAATTATTAAATTAGAGGCCTGCTTGTCTTCTGTGAAAAGCTGGATGTCAAGTAACTTCTTGCTCCTACATTTGGATAAAACTGAGATGCTGGTCGTTGGCCCTGCTTGACATAGAGGTCAGTTTGATCAAGTAACAGTAAATGTAAATAACTGTGTGATATCCCAGAGTTAAACAGTTAAAGAGGACCTATAATGCTAATTTTCAGGTGCATACTTGTATTTTTGATTTCTACAAGAACCTTTTTACATGCTTTAAAGTTCAAAAAACGCTTTTCTTTTCTCATACCGGCTGTGCTGCAGCACCTACTGTCTGAAACACTCTGTTTGAGCTAGGCAGCTATTATGCAAATATGTTACTTGGTGACATCACCACATTACAGAAGAAAAGGCGGGACTTCAAGCGAGGCGTTTCAGGCAGTTCAGGAGCAGTGTTTCTCTGGGGGAGAGTAACTCCCTTTAACGTGGACTTTGTAACTTTGCAGACCTTTTACATGCACTAAAAACTATACAATACACTAAAGGAAATGGGAAAAAGTACAAAAGCATAATAGGTCCTCTTTAAGAATCTTGGTGTTACGTTCAATTCAACTCTTTCCTTCAATCAGCACATTAAAGATATCCTTCACCTACACAACATCACAAAAATCAGGTCTATTTTATCCATGGCTGATGCAGAGATGCTAATTCACGCCTTTGTATCATCCAGACTTGATTATTGTCACGTTTTGCTATCAGGTATAGTTCAGAACGCTGCAGCAGGAATCTTCACTAAAACTAGAAAATTTGACCATATTACACAAGTTTTAGCTACTGTTTTTTTGTCCACCCCTAATGTAGGCAGCAGTGGTGTCAGGTGTCTCTGACCTGGGTGATGCAGGCTCCGGTGAACGCCACGATGACGGCGACCACATTGACGGTGAGCTGGAACTGCAGGAACTTAGAGATGCTGTCGTAGACGTTCCTGCCCCACATCACGGCCTTCACGATGCTGCTGAAGTTGTCGTCTGTCAGGATGATGTCAGACGCCTCCTTCGCCACGTCCGTCCCCGCAATGCCCTGCAGAACACAGCATGGAGGTCAGCTTATGTTAACCTTACACTAAACCTGGCCATGAGCCGAGGTTTAGACCAGGGCTGGTCCACAGGGGGGTCAGGTCTGTTCTGATTCTGAACCTGGCGGGGCCACAGCAGAGGACAACACGAAGTTCATCTGTACCTTCATTTTGTTTATTTTCTTTAAACTTGAAAACTTAGCAAATTAATATGAATCTGATATCTGAATATTTTATTACATATTAATACAGTTACACATAAGTTCAGACCTTGTTGTCTTTTCAGATCAGCTCATAAGTTAATTGGATAATAAAGATTTGTATTACTATATTTACTGTTTTATAAATCAAGTTGTAAATGTTCCAAAGTTAGCTGGAAGCAGCAGTTTCATGACAGTCGTTACCATGGCGAAGCCAACGTCCGCTTTCTTGAGGGCGGGGCCGTCGTTTGTTCCGTCTCCAGTTACCGCGACAACCTGCCTCTTTTCCAGCACAGTGCTGTCGATGATACCTGAGATGATGACATACAGACAGACAGACAGACAGACAGCTGAGACACTGATGGACCAAATGAAGATGAAGATGTGTCCTAACTTTCTCCGCTGTGTTTATCAATTTTTATTTTTATTTTAATGTCTTTAATTTTACATCAGGGTTGCCTCTGAATTTCTATACATGCTCACAGTTTCTTTTATTCACTCTTCTCAAGTTTGTTTTCTATTCATTTGAATGTTTACATGTAAGTAAAACACTTTGATGTCTTCCTCATGTAAAAACTGTGCTGCACAAACACCAGGTATCTGCACATTCTTTAAGTATAGAGTTTATGAGTTTTAAGACCTTTTTAAGACCTCTAAAAGGAAAAAATAATACCACTACTGCGGCAGGTGGAGGCGTCCAGCCGCGACTAAAGCCGGGTTTCCACCAAATGTTCCTGGGACTTTTAGTGCCAGGAACTACTTTTCAAGGAACTAAAAAGTTCCTTCAGCCCACTGTTGTCTGCGTTTCCACCGCGGTCTAAAGATCTCTGAAGATTAGTCCGCCGACGTATGAAAAAGCAACATGACATGAGACGAGGGCTGCTGGTGATCACAGCAGTAAACACACTCTGCAGCCTGTTTGCTCTAAAAAAACACGCTGAAAAAAAAAAAAAAAAAGGTTTTGTCTCACTACAACATTTACTGCTGCATATATTTACTGATGCACGTTGGATGTAATGTATGAAATGAAACTGAGAGCATCCGTCTCCACAGTTCGTCATCTGTTGGTTGTTTGATTGTTATTTATTTTTGCTTTAGAACGTAACCGCCGTGAAACAATCAGAACATAATACTTTTCTTTCTCTCATTCACAGCACCGCCGTGCTACGTTTCTCTCTCTTCTACCGCTCGCCCTCTCAGCTCACTCACACAATCTCTCTCTCTTTTTCTCACAGCAGAGCCTAACTTTACTTTTCATTTGATCAAACAAAGAGAAATGCCTTCCCCTCGTCCTAAAATGATCCTAAATCGATACTAGAGTACAGTGAGGCAGTAGGCTACACAAGTTGAAGCAGGGGCGCTGTGTGTGTGTTTTACCAATCAGCGACAGTCATCCCTGCAAACCCCACCCTGAAAGTTCCTGTATTTTCAGAAAGTACTACTCTTACCCCCGACCGGGACCTTTTTTGGGCCGTAACATGTCTCCAGAACTTAATTTAGACCCTGGTCCCTGCAGTCGAAATGCAATGAGTTCCTCAAAAGGTTTTTAGTTCCGGGGGAAAGTTCCTGCGGTGGAAACGAGGCTTATGGAGATTGGTTGAAACGCGGCGCCCGCAGCCAGCTGACCTGCCTGGACACCGCCCTCGGGCCTCCGAGAAGGCAGGCGACGAGGGGCACGAGTGACAATGGACGCACGCACGCAGGCCTCGGGAAAACCCCATCTGGATCATCGACAGAGCAACAGGGGGAAGCAAGGCTGAGGTCTGAGCAATCAAAAAACTAAATTTAAGACATTTAAAGGATCCGTGGGGTACCTGAATACATTTTCCTTTGCCGTACCTGTCTCAATCCCATTGCCTGTCTGACTGTCTGCCTCCCCCCCCCAGCCCCCTTTGACCTGGTTAAAGTGTGTCTTACCTTTGACCAGAGTGTGTTTGTCCGTTGGAGATGATCTGGCGAGGACTCTCAGCTTTGGCCAAATCTTATCAAGACGCTCCTGCTCAATCTGCACAGAAAGAAAGATGACATAAATATGTTAATGTTAAAGTGTTACATTAATTTAAGCAGACTAAACTGCAGCTAGTGTCCCCTAAAGCAGCAGTTGGTGCCTCTAAAAGGGGTCATAAGAGAAACAAAGGGGCTGTGAGAAAATACCTTTCGCAGGAAATAAGAAAAAGACAAAAGTCTGCTTCACAAAATCATCTATTTTTCAGACCTTTCAGAATCTGTATAGTTTTACCTTTTCAGGCACCTGAAACTATTGAAATGAAACAGTCTGACTGAATCACGGGCGGCTGTGGCTCAGAGGGTAGAGCAGGTCGTCCACCAATCGGTGGTTCGATCCCCGGCTGCTCCGGGGTCACATGTCGATGTGTCCTTGAGCAAGACACTTAACCCCAAATTGCTCCCGAAGGCATAGCCATCGGTGTGTGAATGAGTATTTAGATTACATCCTGATGGGCAAAGTTGGCACCTTAGCAGCCTCTGCCATCAGTGTTTGAATGTGTGTGTGAATGGGTGAATGCTGACATGTAGTGTAAAGCGCTTTGAGTGGTCGGAAGACTAGAAAGCGCTATATAAATGCAAGTCCATTTACCATTTAATCACTCTTTGATTAAACAGCTAAAAGAAAACAAGGCTGCGATGTTCATTACAGCCACAATATGAACAAACTAGATCGTGATGATTTAACCAGCTAGAAGAAATAAGTATCTTCTACTAGATTAGTAGAGTACTAGATTGAGATTAGTCTTTTGGTCCAGTCCGTGTTAGTCTGACCTCTCCCAGCTCGTTGCGGATCCGTTGGTTGAACTCTTTGCCCTCCATACACAGGAAGTCGTCTCCAGGTTGCAGGATGCCACATTTGGTGGCGATGGCTCGGGCAGTATTGATGTTGTCTCCGGTCACCATGCGGACCGTGATCCCGGCCCGCTGGCACTTTCTGATGGCATCTGGTACCTGATGAGAACAACAGAGGAAAAATGTATTTAATTTTTGTCAAGATCGTTTCTCCTGAGACCCACAATAGACCCGTTGTTGTCTGTTTTAGGGGGGGGTGCAGGGGGTCTTTAGGGGGAGATAGCAGGTCAACAGTAGATGTCACATAGAAGTGGTGTACATCATCTGAACGCTGGGAACCTGAAGATTAATTTGAGATGCAGCGCAGCACTGTGTGTCAAATTGTTCTAGTCATAAATCAGAAATAAACATGATTGAATTAATTAATTAAGGGTTTAGAATTAAGGGTTTAGAACATGATCATAGAAGTATATGATGTCCATCCCCATGCTCTATTATGTCTCATAAGTTGTTGCAGCAATTTTTGGGTTGATACCATTTGTTACACAGATTTGATGCTAAATTCAACCATTTTTTACCACTCGAGAATTGATAAAAATGATCAATAATCCCTCCAGAATACCACATTAAGACAACAAGACCTTGAGGAACAAGGCATTGCATTTTTTAGTGATTGTATGGCGAGCACTTCTGTTGTGTAAACTGCTCAGAAACCCCCTTATTGTCAGGTCTAGGTCTGTAGTTTGATCCATCCATCCTCTGAATGCTCTAGGTCTTTAGTTTGGGGCTGTAAAGTTTCATGAGGCTGTGATTATCCTAGAGGTCACCACAGGTCATTTTATATAGTGAGGTCAAGTTAAAAAAAAAAAAAAATGGTCTCACTACAATGAAATGGCTCCTATGGGGACTAACATCTTCACACACGAATACAGTTGGGCTCATTGGATCCACAAGAGTCTCAGCTTTACAGTGATACCCAATTTATGTAATTCAAAAACTGTTTACGGACCCCAGTATGCAGAAATATTCAAATACATAAATTTAGAATAGGCGAAAATAACACATTTATAATGCATTCAAAAAACTGCATATGATTATCATAAAGTGGGCATGTCTGTAAAGGGGAGACTTGTGGGTACCCATAGAACCCATGTTCATTCACATATGAATATGAACATAAGTTTGGAGCATTATTTAGCCTCCTTCCTGACAAGCTAGTATGACATGGTTGGTACCGATGGATTCCTTAGGTTTTCTAGTTTCATATGGGTCTCAGGGGGTTAATACACTAATTATCATCAAGCGTTCCCAAAACATCTCTCCTCTGCCTGACCTCCATGTCCTGCAGACACCTCTGGAGCTCCCCTAAATACCAGCACAGATAGTAGTCCGACTGATTTCCTTTCTCTGAGACGCTTAAATCAAATAGAGGTCATGATTTTAACAGTGAAAAAGCCTCATGAAGTACTTTTAGATCAAACACTAAAGAGTCTTAAAGAAAGAACGGACTATAGTGTTTCAGGGAGCTCCTCATCAAATGTTCTGTCAGTAGTGACTTGCTCTGTGTGTATTTTACAGTGATTGGCTGGTTGCCTCCACGTGTCCCTTTGTAAAGACGTAGCTGACGTACCTCAGGCCGTACGGGGTCCTCAATGCCAACCACGGAGATGCAGGTGAGGCCGGTGAGGATGTGGGCTTCGTCTTCCCAGTCAGGCTCTCCGTCAGCGACGGGGAAGTCTCTGTAGGCGAGGCAGATGGTCCTCAGGCCCTGCGACGCCATCGGCTCGATCACCTTCCTCACCAGGTCGTCTCGGTCCCGAGGCTTGAAGCCTTTGACCTCGCCGGTGGACGACAGGATCCTACAGCACCTGGAAACCACAGGAACGAGTCACGTGACCGTCATCTAACTGAGACACAGCGCCGTGTGAGGAGGAGAAGTGAACCTACTTCCTGAGCAGGATCTCAGAGGCCCCCTTGCTGAACATTCGGTAGCTGCCATCATGGTTCTTCAGCACGGTGCTCATGGACTTCCTGGAAGAGTTGAAGGTGTAGACCTTGAACAGTTTCTCCTCTGGGATTTGGTTGCGGATGGTCTGGTAGTCTCGGTGAAGGTGGAGGGATAATCCCAGTAAGGCACATTCAGTCTTGTTTCCCACCTGGCGAGGCAGCCCGCCCTCCTTCTCTGGATGCTGCGGGGAGCAGCAGAGAGGATGTTAAATCACAGCACAAATGACAAATCAGCTTCTTTACATGGTGTGGGAATTAAACTCACAACTGCCCAAAACACTTTCAATGTTTGAGGTTAAATTACAACAATTAAGGTTTATCTTCAATAGACTTCACTACAGACCACTAACTGCTAGAATAAACCATCACTAGGTGCTTTCTGCCTGCTTGTTCGGAGTCAAGCACACTTTGGTTCCTTTGTGCATGAAGTGTAGAAGATTTTATTGATTGCTTTTGAGGCTCTTTATGGTTCCAGATTATATTTTGGAGTTACTTTAGGGCTGAAATCAGGGTCTGAAATGAACCTTTTTCACTGCCTACAACTGTGGCAGGCAAGTTTTTTTTTTATCTGCCACTCAGAAATGTTATCTGCCACTTCTGAAATCTATGCGCTAAATCAATGAATATCATTACTACTTACTTAAGAAATCAATAATTTGACACAAAACGGTCCGCCAGAGTCCGACATCAGAACTGCGGCCATAGCAACGGTCTGTTATACATAGCAACGGTCTGTTATACATAGCAACGGTCTGTTATACATAGCAAAGTCTGTTATACATAGCAACGGTCTGTTATACATAGCAACGGTCTGTGCATCTGTCACATTGATCAAATGACAGACTGTAGAACGCCATGATTGACCAATCAGGATAGAGTATTCAACAAAGCCGTGTAATAATGTACTACAGTATATTTTACACAAATAACATTATATACATGGTAAATTATAGTGTTCCAATTACACTGTAGATTCTGGTAGAGCCCTATTTTTCAGGGTTGGGAGGGTACTGTACACAGTACTGTACTGTACTTTGTTACTTATCATCTATAGTGGTTGTTTTACAACTGGATTTATTCAAGTTTCTCAGCAAAAACTAAATTTTATGAGATTACATTTGAACACATCATGGTAACGTTGTAATTTACCTTCGCAAAATAGTCATTTTTACTGAACAGAGAAAGAACGCACCAATATGTAACTCAATGGCACCTCCGTTAACGTTAGTAGCTTCGTCAGTTAGTCAAGCAGGACTGTGCTGCCCACCGGCTTTTAACAGGTAACGTTATTAACTTTCCTCCTGTTGATATCAACACAGATTTGTTGTTCACAGTGTCACATCATTAAGGGGGAAAAATAAGGTGCATCCCCTCAGGTTTAGTAGTAGTAGCGCCACGCTTTTGAGTGCTTTTTTTTCTCTCCGCCGTGGCTCCGGTCCCAAACAAACTGAAACATGATACAGCGTGAGTATGCCGGTGCGTCATTGTGCATGCGTAACTGTTGGAAAGCATCAACACAGAGGAATCAATAGTCATGGAGGCATGCCAAGGAATCAGACAACTAGGAACCGGTTCTCTATTCCCATCACTAGCGTTTTCCCCCGTCTGCCAAAGTGGCGGGTAGCTTGAAGCTTTTATCCGCCACTGCCAACAATTTACCCGCATTTGGCGGGTGCTAATTTCAGACCCTGGCTGAAACAATATGTCAACTAACCATTTAGTCAACTGACAGGAAACTAATGTGCAGTTAACCAGATATTCTCTACTTCTAGCCTCTCAATTGCTAGGATTTTTATCTTCGAGTTTTGAACCGTCACTCAGGCCAAACAAGACATTTGACCACCTCGGCTTTCGGAAACTGTGATGGGCATTTTCACTGTCTCAGCCAGTGACCCTTTACATTAAGACCATGCTCAGTGGCAACCCCTCGTCACAGGTTGTCTATGAGCAGTTTAACCAAAGATAGATGATATTTTATCACACTTTTTCTTTTTATTTGAAAAGCTTTAAGAGTCCTGAGGAAGTAAAATTATCCAGTATAACACAAGAAAAAAAGCAAAGATTTGAGTAGATGAATCGTTGAATCGATTAAAAAAAATGAATTTTGTAAAGCAGTAATGTTTTGTCCATTTTTTTGTCTATTTGCTATTCATCTCTTGGCCCCTGAGACTTGTTAGGCGACCTTAGGGGGGGTCCTAAACCCCAGGTTGGGAACCACTGTTACTATCATCAGACTAATTAAATAATGAAAATAATTGCTGTTGAAGCTCTGAAAGCTGAACCTGTTGGTTTCATGTATGTATGAGCTCTGACCTGTGCAGCGATCAGATGAGTCCTGAGCTGCTGTGGCAGTTCTCCAAACCAACCTGCTCTCTCAGCCAAATGCTTAACTCACCGAGCTTCCTGAACGGACGCCTATTTTTACAGCTCACCATAATCTTGGTGGTATAGGAGCAGTTGACCCCGATGCCCATGATGAGCAGGTCCAGTGCCGCGCCGGGGATCTGGCCCGTCTCCGGCAACGTTTTGTAGTAGCGTCCTGCGATGTAGGCCTGCACCACCGTCATGCGGTTCATCGTGAGCGTGCCCGTCTTGTCGGAGCAGATGGCCGTGGCGTTGCCCATCGTCTCACAGGCGTCCAGGTGGCGGACCAGGTTGTTGTCCTTCATCATTTTCTGACAAAAGAGGAAAGCAGCGTTACCGGAGTCTGAGCGCTTTATTCCGAACTTACTCAAAACATTTACAGAATGAACAGTGTTTGATCCAGGAGGGGGTCAAATGGGCCCATTAGTACTTTTCTAGGGGGTCACTGCTCCAACCGAGGGGGAGATAAACAAATGTAAGCGTCAAACCAAAGCCGTCGTGGTGCAAGCCATTGGAAATAACAGGTTTCAGAGCGCAATGGTGCCGTTGTCGAGAGAGTAAGAGAAGGAGAGAGAAATGGAGAGTACTAAGAGAAAGAAATACTCAAGCAGGGGCAAAAAATGAATGAAAACTGATGAATTTGAGTTTATACCAGAGATTCACTCAAGTCCACGCCAGAGGGGCGAACTATGACAGTTTTCTTTCCTGATAATTAAAAGTAAAATTAAAAGTAGGCCTATTTAACAAAAAATTCAGCTGCAGTGTACTTTTTATTTTCTTATTTTTGAGGCCTCAAGGTTGGCAAGTATGAGAGTCAGGCTTTACTACTTTACCATTTCCTTCCTGTTTTGATGCTGCTAGATGTGGTAGCTAGTTAGCTGTTGGACTGTCAGAGAGCTACGGAGTCTGAGAGAGGGAAGGGGGAGTTCATATCTCATGTCATGATAGTTTCATGCAGGCTACTGTCCTTGAGAGAGACCACATTTTTCCGTTAAACACATTAGATCGCCCGGTCGTCCACGCAGCCCGCTCCACAGGCACACCACGCGGTTTTGCCCAACGCGCTTTGCCAAGGTGTTTTGTCAGCCCCTTATTATCATATGAGACATACAGCTAATGTCAGTTTTTATGAAATCATATAGAATATAGGAAAAAGAAATGATCTGACTGAATGTGTCCAAGATAGCAGTATACAGGCTGTATATGTTCAGAGTGACAGGCTGTATTTTGCTGTATTACCAACAGACCTTGACTGAATAGGCCAGGGAGATGGTGACGGCCAGAGGGAGACCTTCAGGCACGGCCACCACCAGCACCGTCACACCGATGATGAAGAACTTGACCAGGAACTGTACGTAGATGGGCAGACACTCGCTGGCCCAGGGGACCCCCTGAATCCAGAAGGTGTCGATCACGAACCGAGTGATGAGGATGAGGACAGTGAGAGAAGACATGAACAGACCTGAAGACATAGACAGAGAGACAGAGACATAGTAAGTTTAGGTCAGCTATAAATCTGATCGTGAGCACAACACATGTTGCAGTGTTTCCCCTTCATGCAAGCAGCAGCGGTGCTGCGCCGCTGTAAAAAATACGACCGCCGCTGCTGAATTTTTATCTTTTTTTTACGAGAGGAGAGAGGAAAGGAGCCGAGTGGGCTTCGGCTTCTCTTTAGAGACTAACATTAAATTATTTTGCGCTGCGGACGCTTCACATCTAGGTAAATTTACACACCTGTGAGTAAAGCATATAAACAAGAATCTTGCACTTAACATTACCTGATAATGTCAGCACAACGATTATAACAACAAGCACCGGGTAGATGTCAACAATGAAGCAAGCACAAATTCAGTAATATCATTCACCGAAGGGAAAACAGTCCTGCAACTTCACGTGAGTGTCACATAGTAACGTTACAGACAGCTTGTTAACTGGTAGTGGTACCGTACAAATCCCCCCGCATAAAGTTTTACTGACCATCGTTGTCGGAGTAAAAATATGCGATCAGGAGATCGGCATTAATGCTTTCTAGTCGCCGATCCCTGATAATGCGAACAACAAATCCTTGTTGAAAACTTGAAATCGGCAGGAGGAAAGGTAGTAACGTTGGCAGCTAATGTATGGAGGTTCCATTGAGTAATATTATGGTGAGTTCAGGCTCTATTCGGTAAAAATGAGTACTGGTCGAAGGTACATTCTAACGTTATCATGATGCGTTCAAATGTAACCTTGTAAAATGTAGTTTTTGTCGAGAAACTTGAAAAAATACAGTTGTTTAACTTCCTAACACTAGCTCTAAGCAGCTTATAATACCTCTCCTCCGTCCTCTGTTTGTGCGAGTGCGAGACATACCTCAAAATACAAAGATAGAAACTATTCCACGTATTCCACATGCACCGATTGTTTTCTTCTTCCTGGAGGCGGGCCTTATGCGCAGCAGGCAGGTGGTGTTCAGCCCTCAGATGATGTCTACACTGTGACATTCACACTCTCATTCATCAGTCATCTGATTCTCTGTTCGTACCTGCTTTGCCGATCTGCACAGCCAGTTTGGTCAGCTTCCCCTGGAGGACCGACTTCTCCTTCTTTGGTAGGTTTTTCTTCTTTGGTTCTCCGTCCTGGTTGAGCGGCTGCACCTCCAATGTAGCTCCGTCCTTGTTTTTTCCTACAGAGGACACAGGAAGTCAGTAAAACCTTCAGGTGTTTGGATGCAAACCATCAAAGCTGCTGCTGCTGATATTTCAAGTCAAGACAAGATGATTTGATTTACAAACATTCTCAAATTAAAGCCAGTATTCAAATAATGGCAGGGGCTGTATGCGAAACCGCATACTATACTAGTAGAAGGAACTGATTTGGCCAAAATGTAGCATGTAGTATGCAGTATGCGAACAAAAACTACAGAATGCCAAAATACCCGGCTGTCGTACTGATTTGGAAAAAATCTCCAGTATGCATTGGCCCAGTTTACCTCACCTACTGTATCCCACAATGCAAAGCGCTGGAATGGTACAGGGTATAGTCATAACAACAACAGCATCCAAAAACGGCTCGTTTTTTACATTTTTCGAAGCTATTTCATCACTAAATTCACTTCTTAAAATTTTCAGGCGAGAAATCAAATGTGTAGAATTGGAATATTGGCAGTTTTACGATATTAGATGACAAATCGAACATTTGCTCCGACGTTTTCAGAGTTTATAAGCTCCGCAAACTGCCGTGACAGCTAGCTAGCGCCTGCTGGGGTCGTTAAAAAGCAGTTTGAGTAAATGTCGAACTGTTTTATATTTAACGTTACGTTACAGTCTCCCCTCGTTAATGATCCTGTTTATCTTACTTAACCATGAGCTGTTAGAATAAATAGTTTAAGGGTTGGGGGAGCTAAACCTGCAATATTATATAAAGTAATCAAACAGTGGTCACAAACAAACATAAATCAAAGTTGCATTTTTTGATAATATTGCAATAGTGGTACGAGTTTGTTTTTCTGTCCAGTGCTTTAAGAGCTTGTTTAAAGGCTACAGCCTGGTCTAGCATACTGCAAAATACATCGCTTTAATGGTTTCATACTGCATACTACTGAGGAACGCAGTATGCAGTACGTACTGTATACTGCTTTCGTCAGTAATATGTAGTAGGCAGTTTCGAATTCGGCCTAAGTCTTTAATAATAGCAAGGTAAAAAAAAAGTGGTTGAGACAATTGCTTCTATTTTGTGTCTTTTTTATCAATCGCTGCTGTCAATGAAATCAACACTTCCTGTTTTAGCTAACTATTTGTTTATCCATTACTTTTAGCTAACAATTTCAACTGTTTATCCATTACTTTTAGCTAACTTTTAGCTAACTATTTCAACTGTTTATCCATTACTTTTAGCTAAATTTTAGCTAACTATTTCAACTATTTATCCATTACTTTTAGCTCATTTTTATCTAACTATTTCAACTGTCTATCCATTATTTTTAGCTATCCATAACCTTTTTGGATACCATATTCTTGAATTTTTTTCAAGAAAACAGGTACATTTAAGTGTCTATAGCAAGTCTGCCTTAAAGTTAGATTTAAGACAAAGACTAGTAGGTCTATTTTTATGCAACTGGCCCCTGACCTCCAAACTAACTGACTAACAAACTAATCAACTAAACAACCAGACCACATCATCTCTGTTCCCTCTGGATCACCATGGTAACAATTACCAGCCCTACAAACACACTGACACTGCAGCTCTGTGACAGAGTGAGGGTATCTGCAGGTGTGTGTGTGTTTGTTTCCGTGTGTGTGTGTGTGCGAGCGAGCCTGCTGATCCCAGCTCAGTAATGGGGTTATTAGTAGACAGGCAGGCATCAGCAGCAGGCAGGAGAAGAAAGCAGCTGCCGAGCTTAAGGCCGATAATCTGCTTGGTCCTAATCACCATCAACAGAGTCAGGAGCACCTGCTGCTGCTGCTGCTCAGACCAGGGACGTGCACTGCACCATGTGGGACCACAGGGACCACAAGGAACCAGGAAGACCTGCCAGGGACCAGGAAACATGAGCAGGGGGGAACCAGGAGTCTGACTGACTCCAGAACCTGAGGTCCACCTCAGACCGCTGTTCTCCTGCAGGATCTATGACCAGTCTGATCAGAACCACCTCTCGTAAACCAACATGGACTTCTTTATTGATCGTCCTGCATCACTTGGTGCCCAAAAGACACCAGACAGCAACAGCAAAGATGATCATGTGCCAAATCATGAGGGACAGATTCACAAACTAAAAGAAATCACTCCAAATGATCCACCTTACACAACAGAAATGTTATGAAGGACACACTGCACAATTTTTCAATCAAACCTAAACAGCCAGTCACACCTTCAGACAACCAAAACTAATCAGGATCATTTAACTGAATTTTGTGGGATAATAGCACATGTGAGAAAGTGGTGTAAATCACAAGTTTCATCACGATACGATTTGATTCAATTCATTGGCCTGCGATCGATATGAGACGATATCATAGGCCCGTTTAACACAATCAGTTACATTTATACTCAGTCTCAAAATACAACTAAAATATGATTTGACAATTTTACTACTGGGCTCTTACAGATATTTAAATGAAAAACATTTAATTATAAGAATAGATATCAAGTGGGAATTTCAATTTCAAAATAATCTTAAAGATGATAATATATATATCAATGTTTTTGCATCGATGATATTCGACCATTGAATCGATATATCCATCCAGATTGATGTATTGTTATATACATACAGTATATACTGTACATATACTCATATATATATGGGTGGAGCATTTGGAGCATTCTAGTTTAAATTTGGACTTTAAATTGGGACAGTACTTGGGCTGCAACTTACGATTATTTTCATTGTCGATAAATCTGTTGATTATTTTCTCGATTAATCGATCAGTTGTTTGGTCTGTAAAATGTCAGAAAATGATGAGAGAATGTCGATCAGTGTTTCCCAGAGCCCAAGGTGGCGTCCTCAAATGTCTTGTTTTGTCCACAACTTAAAAAGATACTCAGTTTAATGTCATAGAGGAGTAAAGAAACCAGAAAATATTCACATTTAAGAAGCTGGAATCAGAGAGTTTTGACTTTTTTTTTTTCTCAAAAGAATACTCAAACTGATTAATCGATCATCAAAATAGTTGGCGATTAATGTGATAGTTGAAAACTAATCGATTAATTGTTGCAGCTCTACTGATGATGTTTCACAAGAACAGACAAAACTACAGAGTGAGGACGGCCTACAGGAGGACCCACACACAGGTTTGAGCCAGACCGTTGGGTTTCTGACAAGTCAAAGACTGAATTTTAACGAACCTCACCATGATTGGGAAGAAAAACATCTCTACACACATCAGGTGAGGACAAATCAGCTACGACTGTGTGACACTATCTGACCAATGACAGCCTGCTGGCTTCTACGCTGCTCCACAGCTTCCATCCTTCACTCACAGAAACATATACTAACTGTACATAGAGCCAACATGATAGATGAATGAAAACATTAACAAGAAGGCAGCTCCACGGACAAAACTAACGTTACCAGCTGTTTTTCAACAGATCAGAAGCACCATGAGGAAACCAGGAACCAGAGTCCACAGTGACCAGTACAGCTAAACCAGCCAGCCTGAACTGAAGCTGCTGCTGTTCAATACAACCTTCACATCCACTCAGTCATATACGGTTTAACTCACAGTACTGAAGCAGTGATGCTCACCTTTCTTTGCTTTGTCATCTTTTTTACCTGTAAAAGAAAAACATGCAACAGCCATTAGTTAGTCAAACATATAGAACAAAACATTAGGAAAACATTAACCCATTTGTGCCCACAACTGAGATTTTTTATTTAATTTTAATTAAATTTTGGGTGTTCTCTTGGCTTGCCGAAGCACAAATATGAAGAAATATTCAAAAACGGTTTGGCAGAAAAGTGAGTTTTTCTTATCATATCATATCTAGTATTTGGGCACATGGGACTACTGTTTTTGTAATAGACTCCATTATATTTTCGGTAGTCCCATGTGCCCAAATACTAGATATGGTATGATAAGAAAATGTCTGTATCTCAGAAACTACAAGGAGTACGATCAAGTATTTTGTATCTATGAACTCATAACAAGTTGAATATCAAAGATATAAATACATATGCAGTGTTAAAAAACATATTTCACATGGAAAACATTTATTAAAAACAATGTTAGCATTTTTCCTCATTTTCTTTTTTTAAATCCTGACATTGACTATCGATAAAAGTGTGATTTTTCATGTGATCCAGAAATTTCCGTACCAACTTTCAAGACTTTTGACCATTCAGAACAAATGTTGTTGCATTTTTCCTTATCATACTAAATATAGTTTCGGGCACAATGGGTTAAAAGAGCCCAAAAAATACAGAAATAAATTATAACCAGATAAAAGGAAAACCTGTCCCTGAATATTAATACTTTGGTATCACACTAAGATCAAATAGACATCTATTAAAGGATGGAGAATGAAAGGACTGTCAAGTGATCGAACTCTGACTGCTACAAACGTCACAAATATGATGAAGCTCCATGCAGACTCCATGTTGGGTAAATCATGAGTCCAGCTGCTGATTATCAAACTAACCTGGTTGTGACTGAGCTATTTGTCTCTGCTTTATAAAATAGTTTGGGAACAACTGTATTAAAGGGTAACTTTGGTATTTTTCAACCTGGACCCTATTTTCATGTTTTTGTGTCTAACTAACTCATAGGGACAATAATTTCTGAAACTGGTCCAGTATTGAGGGAGAGCGCTGCAGACAGCAGCTGCTCACAAGCTGCAATATGGTGCTATCGGGCCAAGCTGGCACCGTCATTTACGTCCACTAATAGTGCTTTTTTCTGCCATGACAGGCTCTGATTGTTATTATAAGTGTCTGACATTATGGAGAAAGAGTCTCGCTCAAGGAGAAGTCTCGTTCTGAAATCTGGTGAGGTGACGTGTCGCCGGAAGACAACGGTGGAAACAGTGGAATACATCCATGGTGGAAACGAGAGAGTTTGTTGTGTTGGAGAACAGAAAGCGTAGCTTAGTGTTATCTAAAAGATTTACAATGTCATGACTGAATATTTAGATGATTTCAACAATGTGGATGAGGTCTTTGAATTACTTGAGTCAGAGTTTACGGATATTCAGATTTCACAACGAGACTTCTCCTTGAGCGGGACTTGGACACAATAACAAACAGACCGGATCAAGAGAAAGGTGAGAAAAAGGTTTTTATTTCTCTGTAGGGTCCTTTCCATAATGTTGTCAGACACTTATAATAACAATCTGAGCCTTTCAGCGGCAAAAACAAACACTTTTAGTGAACGTGACGCTGCACAATTGCCCTTGCAGCTCTTTTCACGGCTGCCAGTTACAGCGTTACTGACCAGTTTAAAAAAATTGCCTCAAAGACACAAAAACATGGGAAACTATGGTCCAGGTTGGAAAATACCAAAGTTATCCTTTAACTCAATAAAGCAGGCCGTCCAGCGCGACTGAAATATCTCAACATCTATTGTTACTACTACAGACATTCATGTCCCCCACAGGATGACTTGTAATAACTTTGCTGATTCCCTGACTTTTCACCTAACACCATTATTAACAGAATCAACTTTTGGAGAGACGCAACCTCTCTACCAGTGGGAACAAAACACATTAATTGTCGCAGTTAATGGGCCATTAAAGTGACTCTCCCACACCGCCACACAACCAAGCGGTTTGAATGCAGCCTTGAAGCCCTGAACTGTGAATTATGATGAGAACTGGTAACCTGTTCCTCTAAAACAGACCCCTTTATATTCTCAACTTACTTTTCTTGTCCTTCTTTTCTTTCTTTTTCCGCCCCTCTTTCTTCTCTTTCTCGCCTTTCTCTTTGCCATCGCCGTCACCGTCCTCGCCAGCACCAAGCAGCGTGAAGATGATTCCAGTCTGAGAGTTCACACCTACAGCGGTGACCAACACCTTGCCAGAGCCCTCCATCACATGGGTACCTGAGAGAGAGAGAGAGAGAGGAACTTTACCATACTGGGAGCTGTGGTCAGATCTACTTTAAGCACACAGGAAGGCCACTGTAGAAGAAGAAAGCAGGGAAAGAGACGACTGCATGTCCCGTTGTTCAGCATGCATGTTGTTTTCCACTTGCCTCCATGCCCTTCTTGTCTGTAACACTACATTGGATTGTAGATGTTGTCTAGAAGGAAGCGGAAGAGGACGTGATCGGGTCGTTGGTACCACAGAGCGCAGACCAACGAGCAAATCGAGGCAAATTTGTGATATTGGGCAATATAAACAAAATTGACTTTATTTGACTTGAAATAATGTTTTTTTTTGGTCATGGTCTTTACCTGAGAGCAACATGGGGTCTTTGTCGACAGTCTTCTTGACATGATCCGACTCTCCGGTCAGAGAGCTCTCATCAATCTTCAGATCGTTGCCCTGAATCAGGATGCCGTCAGTAGGGACGAGGTCACCTGGAACACACACACACACAGGTACACTGTAACAACAGCTCGCCATCATCGGGTCATTACGTTACATCGTCATTACATCGTGTTTGTCACATCACGACTGGAGGAGAAAAATAATGAACCAATGCAGGGAAGGGTGGAAATATTTGTACACTTTTGAAAGAGTGATGTTGAGATGTGAACAGAGAGAAATTGACTCATTATCAATAGAAAACAACAACATCCTGCTGGTGTATGGTTTTTAACCTCAGACTGTTTTATGAGCAGGCTTGGGGAGTAACGGATTACATGGAACAGTGTTACCTAATTAGGATACAAAACAAAGGTAACTGTAATCCATAAAAAATGCTTTCACTGGGTGGAAAATTTCACCATTATTTTGTATGTAAAGCAGAAAAGGGATCAATATCACAGTACAGCGCAAGTTATCACAAAGCAGGATGGTTTTTGCGCACTTCCAGTTCATGAAGATTATTCTTTTTGCAGAGAGGCATCCCAGCGTACCATTATTATTAACAACTTACAGAAACATTGTGTGCAAAGTCCACCTTCTCTTCCCCTCCTTTCTCTCTCACAGAGCGAGCGACATGGCGCTATGTCAATCTCGTCTCTGTAATTGTGTCAGTCCAAAAGTAAAGATTTAGCAGCTATAGCAGCATAAATTACATTTATATAACCACAATAACACACGGCAAAGCCCTAGAAATTAGCATTTAGGTTGATTTAATTCAATTTATAATCAATAAGATTCTGTATCTGAACAGACATTTGATGTCAACTTTCAGTACCGTCTATGGTACGGACACATTTACCAGTAAAGTACGGAGGTTTGATATCCAGCTCTAATCATCACATTCAACCAGTGGTCAGTTCTGCTATAGACAAGTGAATGATTTTGGTTCTCTCACCATATTTGACTTGTGCGATGTCTCCGACGACGATCTCGCTCACTTTGATCTGGATCACCTGCCCCCCTCGGACAACGGTGAACTTCTGCTCCTGCTCGATGCGGCTCTGGAGGCCGCGGAACTGCTTCTCTTTGCTCCAGTCGTTGAAAGCTGTGACCAGGACCACGCAGACCACCGACAGCAGGATGGCAGCGCCTTCGATCCATCCAGTCTCCGCCTCACCCTCCTCCTCCATGCCGCCAACCATATTGCCACAGTCTGAACAGAGACAACGCAGGCTGGAGTTTTAGTATGTCAACATTAGTTAGATTTTCCCCTGCTTCTTTACACACTCAAACAGTACAGCCTGACAGGAAGTGACCTCTGACCTTCCTGCACCGGAGGATTCAGGTTTCTAAGGACAAGTCTCTCTAACTTTGTGAGGACGTTACACATTGCTGCAGCTGGGCCCAGTGGCTCCCTGATTTTCTGTTTTTTTTTTGACAAGCTGGTTCCTTGAAAATAAATGTTTTTAAAGGGAGACCTAGACAAGACAGCACAGGCGCAGTTTGCGTTGGTTCAGGGGGCTCACTGAACCCCCTAGAAATTCATCTATATTTTTTTATAATAACGCAGAACTAATAATTTATTGTAATGATGAATAATATCGACCTTGTTGTGTCTTCATATTGACAGAATAAGAAACCAACAAGATAAGAAGATAGATTTTCGGTCTTTTTATTTACTTAAAGCCTAATAACATCGGAGGCTCTCTGTCCACACATTGTTAAATATGCACTTCTGTTATGCCATGTAAACAAACCACGTATTTATCAGCTGTACAGTCAAGATCAGACTGGAGACGTAACCACTTAAAAAATGAGTGAGTAGTATTTGCTATCTTCCGACGTTTATGTTTTTTAAACAGAAATCAGGTTTTATACTGCGATATTTACTGAAAATGACAATACAGCCAACAGTAGCCTATTGTTACGTTGGCTGTTTGTTACGTGTTTGTAGTAAAATGACGAGGTACGTATCAGATAACTCCTCATTTATCGATACTGTCGGACAACGTGAATCTGCATCCTTCGTGCGCTCTGAGGCCGGGAACGCCTTTGACAGTCGTTGAAAGCGACCAGGAATAACATCGAAACAGGATCATGCCTCAATATCAGTCTCAGCTCACCCTCCCCTCCATGCGCAACCTATTGCCACAGTCTGAACGAGACAACGCAGCTGGAGTTTACATTCAACAAGTTAGATTTCACTGCTCTTCAACTCAAACATTGTACAGCTGAGGATGCCTCTGACCTTCTGCACCGGAGGATTCATTTTGGAAATTTTAATTTGTGAGGATGTTACACATTCTGCAGAAGTAGGTAGCGTTGGTTGGTCAGGGGGCTCACTGAACCCCCTAGAAATTCATCTATATTTTTTTATAATAACGCAGAACTAATAATTTATCGTAATGATGAATAATATCGACCTTGTTGTGTCTTCATATTGACAGAATAAAACACCAACAAGATAGGAAGATAGATTTGTGGTCTTTCTATTTACTTATAGCCTAATAACATCGGACGCTCTCTGTCCACACATTGTTAAATATTCTGTTACGCCATGTAAACAAACCATATATCTATCAGCTGTACGGTAACCACATACCACTTAAAAGATGGGTGAGTAGTACTTGCACTCTTCCGACGTTTGTGTTTTTTAAACAAAAAAATTTCAATAATCTATGTATTTATTTGTTTTACAACGTTAGGAAAGAAATGTTTATGTCAAAGCCTTATCTTACACATAAAAGAATGACCCTAGTCACTTCCACACGGTGAGCCATACAGCTTATTAATTAAACACTGGTATCGGATCGATACTCGGTATCGGCCAATAACCAAAGCCCAGGTATCGCTATCGGTGTCGGGACTGAAAAAGTTGGATCGTTGCATCCCTAATCTGCAGCCTGAAAGCAGTCAACCTAGAGGAAGCACTGAGAAGTATTGATGGAAAACATCAGTAATAATATTTAAAAATTAATAAATGTCTAAATATAAGAATCTGCAGCTCACTGTGTGAACATGATTTTCATGAACCAGTGTTATCACACGAAGTGACT
This sequence comes from Sebastolobus alascanus, assembly GCA_916701645.2. NCBI lineage: Eukaryota > Metazoa > Chordata > Actinopteri > Perciformes > Sebastidae > Sebastolobus > Sebastolobus alascanus. The sequence continues at coordinate 252,674 of CAKAOJ020000276.1, forward strand.
TACTGAAGCCTGATGACGAGTCAGCAGAAAACAGGAAACACATTCTGACAGTCTGATCATTGGACAGCTCTGCTAATGTCTCAACACAATGTCCCTGTAAACAAGCTGAGAGACGCCTACACAAAGGTGAACACTGGAGCTATTTATTTGTTTAATCCATGATCTGCTCACTGCCCTTTTTGGCTTGGATGTGCCTCCTCTCTGTATATGCCTACACACAGGTTCATAATAAAAGTTATGGAAAGATTATCTGAAGATATAAAGGTTTCATTTGAACAAACAGAGAGACTGTTAAAAATAAAAACTCACTCGTTCTGTCCCCATCGGGCGGGCTGTAGAAAGAAAGGCCTAGTGAAATGATGGCTGCCACCTCCAGGATGATGAGCGTGACATCCTGCAGGGCTTCCCACACTAACTGCACAAAGGTTTTTGGCTTTTTAGGAGGGATGAGGTTCTGTCCAAACTCCTGTTTCCTTCTGTCGATGTCCTCAGAGTTTCCATCTAAACCTGCAGCAGGAGACACAAAGACAACGTCAGAGACATGTCCTCTTCTGATCCTGGTTTACACCATTAAACTGAGTTTATATATAATGTTTCTTCCTGGGGGATTAATAAAGTATTTTGTTTCGTATTGTAATGTAACATCTGTTGATCCAAGATAATGTTTAATATTAACCTCTTCACATGTTTTAAACTCAGAAGAATAACCTCACAAGTCATGAGTGATTTAAAATTTGTAATAATTGACAATTGACCCGTCGCTAAGCCCTGCCCTCTGCTGCTAATCATAATCAGAAATACTTTATTGATCCCTGGGGGGAAATTTGGAAAGCTGTCTGAGCTGCATGGAGCCCACACTGTCACTAACTGCACTTCCTGCATAAATATCTAGCTAATTGTTGGATAAAAAGGTTAAAAAGATAGAGACAGAAGCTACAGATCATGGTGTAAAAGTGAACCACCATCACCTGGTGATCAAGACAGAAGACAATGACATTAAGGAACAACGCTGTTCCTGTAAAGCCGGGTAGGATTTTATTCACTGTCTCAATGATAAAAAAGCAGGAGCCAGATAGTTGTCGAACCTTGGTCAGAGATGGCCAATACTACGCTATGATTGGCCAGTCTGTGTTCGAGGGGCGGGACTTAGCAAAGGGTCAATTATGGTCATATAGGTGCACACTTTTTGTTTTACTCCAAAGACCCTCTGGTGTCTCCATCATCCATTACAAACTAATAATAAATGCAAAGTTACCAAAGATCCCAAATCTGTCGGGCTACATTTTGTGGAAATGTGTCTAAAATGATACAACAGACATGTAGAAAGTTTCCATCTGCTAACTTCAATAAAGAGCTGGAGCATACGCAATGCAGTATACCGTCAAGGTCTCAGAATCTTTTTTTTTTTTGTACTAGATTTAAAGAAACATTTCCTTAACAACAACAGCAAGGACAAAACTGCAACAGATGGTTAGAGCTGACAGATCTGTTGCCCTGTGATGGGGTGGAAAACTACTGTGAGTATGTGATATTACAAAATCAGAATGTGACATCTGTCTCTTACATAAACTCTTGGGTTTTTATACAGAGTATCTGCACATGTACAAATTTACTGACTTTTAAGACCTTTTTAATACCTCTAAAAGGAAAAAATAATTCCATTACTGCAGGCCTGCGGGAAAAGAAAATCAACAAACTATTTATTTATTTATTTATTTATTGAATCTGAGGTAAGGAGACGTCTGGTCCAGACGAGAACCAGAGGATGAGTTGAAATGCGGCGCCCGCATTACACAGCAGCAGCTGCCAACCTGCCCCGGGAAGGTTTTTGACTTAAAACTATGCAATTTTACATAATTTTGGACCATTATTATTGCTATAGATCACGCCCAAAAGACAATACTTTCTTTAGCTGAAAAATCATTTTATTATTTACACATATCACAGCCAGAGCCAATTCAGGAAACTAAACATTGTTTTATCAGTGTGAATTCGTATACAACCAGTTCAGACCCGGCATTCTAACAGAATGACTGATTCGCTCTCATCGGCGATATTGTGTACTGGGCGTGAACATTGTATTGAAAAACTATAGCACCCTCGTTCTCACCCCCTTCCCCCCTGCTCTCCACGTTATTTTTACGCAGCGCAAAAACGCACTGCAATGGCAGAGAAAACCCTGATTTTAGAAAAGCAAACGTGAACATCTGTATGTCAAAGCAGCCACAGCAACAAAGTCAACAACAGGGAGCTAATGCATGAGACGTAAGGAGAGGAAGAGGGAGTGAGGCAGTGTGTGGATGACCCATCACCAGGTCACTATAGTTAATAATAATGCAGGACAGTGCAGGATGAAGCCATTTCATACAGGAGACAAAGGAAAGATCTACCGAGCTTCATATGAGACAATATAACAAATATTTTAATAATATATATATTTTTAATTTCCATTGCAGCTAAAAAATAGGCCTAGAGAGAAAAAACATGTTGAAGCCGATGAATCCCACAGTGGAAACATGAACATATGCAGCAGTTCTCCAGAAGACAGTCATAGCCAGATTAACCTTGTGACCTGCTGGGCGCTGGCAACAGTGAGCTACAGTAGCTTGTCACTCAGTGAGGCAGTGGAGATACTGTGAATGCAATGTAGTTTAGGATTAGGTTACAACACAGTTTAGTTTAGTATGCTACTCGGGTGGCATCAAAATGAATGAATTCAGAGTTAATTCCAATGATTTGATCTTGATCTTTTGTAAAGCATTATGCTGCCTGGTGTTTGTGTCTCTCTGCAGTAGTGTGGTGTTGTGAGGGAGCAGAGAGCAGACGGGTTTCCTCAGAGGAGCCGAGCGACATGTCGGGACTTGCTCAGATCCCTCCGGACACACTGCAGCTGCTGACTGGGTCAGTCTGAGCAGGTTTTTAAACCCTGCACCTCTCTTCATGTTGTCTGAAAATGAAACTCAGTGAGCAGAGCACAGAGCATGCCCTCTGCTTTCAGGTGAGTGGGATTATTAAATTAATGGATCGGCCCCCCAGGCGTCCCCACGGAGACACACAGAGAAGTAAAGCAGTGCGATGGATTTTCCAGCGATTTCAAGCTGCTGCTGACATTTAACCTCTCTCTGTCAGCAGGAGACGAAACACTGAAGGTGTTTACTGAACGCGTGGAAGACGGACAGACTGGATGAATTAATGATGAGGACGAAAATGTCAAGGGGCAAACTGGGTCCACCGAGACACACTGTTCACAGTCCACTGCATGTAGTCCTATGAGACACATTGAGATGCACTGAGTCCACTGACTGTAGGCCAGCATGAGACACACTGAGTCCACTGTCTGCAGGTCAGTAGGAGACACACTTAGACACACTGAGACACACTGTACGCTGTACTGTCTGTTTACCAAAAATACAAAGTTTGGCTAATCCTAACTGGATTATGTCTCCGCGGGTCGACTTTTATAGAAATGCAGTGAAACCAGTGGGTGTATGGAAGGAAGGAAATCAATCTAAGAAGAAGATGGATATTCCGAAAAATTAACTCCTGATTAGTGCTGACCGATAAATCGTATTTTCATCGTCATCGTGATACGAACATGTGCGATAAACACATCGCAAAAGGCTGTCTGAAACGCGATGAATAAAAAAAATACATTTTTATTTAGGGATGGTTACCGAAACCTTGGCGAATTGTTACAAACAAGGGTTTTTCTTGAGTTGAATGAATGACTTTAGTTCCCTCTAGTAAGCAGTGTTTCAGTGTTTGTGTCCGGGAAGTTTATTGTGAAGGGAGGAACGGAAGGATTGGAGCGGTGATGCTCTGTTGTTGACAAGGTCTTGCCGTCTTGGTGCAGACTACGGAGCCTCTGAATTATTACCATAAAGTATAGGAGCAACGTAACCCTCGGATACACAAGCTAAAACAAAAGCTGTCTATATGTTATCTACACTCTAAGAAAAGTGTCGTAAAAATACGGGCCAATACACCGTGTTAATATGAAGGAATTTTCTGTATCGACTTTTCACAGGAGTTTTCCCCTTATTTTTAAAAAACGCATTGCATTGTGGGAACAAGAACCTCCGCTAGCGCGAAAGTTGGAAGAGGCAGAGACCATCACACACAGCAAAGTTTAGTTCAAATTTCGCATTTGGAGAAACCTTTCTCTCACTTCTGTGGTAAAAAATCAACAATTAATGTCGTTTTAGTTGGAAAGCTGTTTATAATAATGTACAAATGGTAGCGTTAGCGTCTGTTTTCCCTCCAGAATGTAAAGGTTGGGCCTACTATTTGGCTAGGTACAGAGGATATACTGTAAATTTACAGAATTTTCCATTTTAGGATTAACAGAAGTGTCCGTAAATGGTACAGAGGACATCCTGTAAATCAACAGAAATTTCCGTTTTAGTGTTGAAGAAAATGTCCGTAAACTTAACGAAAAATATTCTGGTAATTTTCTTGTAAACTTTTTCGCTGGCTGAGACAAAGCAGACCTCCTCTCTCTAACAGCAGTAACCTGCAGCAGTGAATCACATCATCAGAGGGAGGACAAAGGACAGGAGGACAGAGGACAGGAGGAAGGACTGATACTGACTTGTTTCCAGTGAGATATTAATGAGTTAATATGGTGACTTTGCTGTTGTAAATATTACTGTTGCTGCTCTAGAAACAACATTTAGCCCAGTTGTATTTAAAATATTTAATTCTAATCCGGTTCTGAATTTAAAGACAACCAGGCTGACATAAATATAGCTGATATGCACACTTCTTCACACTGTTTATTTATCACAAGTCATATCGTCATCGCAATATTGAACAATGATATCGTAGATTTTCCTCATATCGTGCAGGCCTACACCTGATATGTAATAAAAGTGCTAAAACAGCTGGATGTTCATTAAAAGAGCAGCTCAGTGTTCTGTCTGAACCTGCAGTCACAGTCGGGTCATGGAGTCTAAGTTTAGCATTTAAAGTAAAACGCAAAACTCCTCTGGTCATCTACGGCACAAGAACACACACCGACCAGCAGCTCCAACCCTGCAGGGTTCAGCAGAGGTCACATCATGTAGAAAAACCTTACAGGCTGATCAGGCACGATGAGCATCACTGCCTCTATTACATTAACTATTATTATGACTGACAGGAAAAAGATTGCAGCCACATTGAAACGGGAGACATTTTCGTATCGTGCTGGTCTGTAAATGACAGCGACACACTGCCTCAGTTTAAAATGACATTTAGGGCCCTATTTTCATAGCGGCGAAACAAGACCGCAATTATTACACAATCATCTGATCGTGATTATTTGAGCGGGCTGCTAACATTTTGCATAATTGTTATACTTCCACAATCAAGGGTAATTAAAACCAAAGTTGGCAGCAAATAGAAAGTGAATTAGGTGTGTTTCCATCAGCTGGGTAAATAACGTGTCTACCTGAGCAAAAGGTTCCAATGTCAGGAAGTTGGAGTTGTTGCTTCCATCCAGCTTTAAGAATTAGATAATTCACATAAAAATGTTTGGATGGAAACATGGTGTTATAAGAGTAGCGTCAGCGTGGGTCCTTTCAGGAATAACTCATCCATCTATTCAAACTGATCATTTAGGTAGCATGTGGTATTTTATGTTTTAACTTGTGTCTTAGGTCTGTTCCCCTTGTGTATTAGGAGTGGGAAAAAAATCGATTCACCTATGTATTGCGATTTTTTGTTTTATGATTTTGTAATCGATTTTTTAATGCCATAATCGATATATCTGCTTCATTTGAGTCTGTGCAGAGGTAGACGGAAGTTACCGCTTTTATTGTTATAGTCTGAGTAATGTGACGTCATTAGTGAGCAGAAACAGAGCAGAAAACGTGCGGAGGGTCGGCGTGGATACGACCTGCACCCTCACATGTTAAATCCAAAGTGGTGAACACTACACATACAGTCTGAAAATCAATAATTTTTACTGTATTGATTTAGATATTTTCCAAGGTAAAAGTCCCTAAAAGTGTATGATTCAACTTTTTCTCATGGTCTAGTGTTAAAAAAATTAACAAAAATCGCAATAAATCGTTATTTCAAATCGCAATACTTAAAAATCGCAATACATATCGTATCGGCACCTAAGTATCGTGATAGTATCGAATCGGGAGAGAGGTGAATCGTCCCTGCCCTAATTTTATCCAGTGTTTTTATTTTATTTTTTTTACTCTATTTGATTTTCATTTCTTTGACTGTGAAGCACTTTGTGACTGGTGTCTGTGAAAGATGCTTTATAAATAAACTTTTCTTGCTTGCTAGTGCGAGCGTAGACAGGTGTTGGTGATCGGAGCGGAGAGGAAATGAACAGTTAAGTTGTCTAGTAAATATTATCTAGTAGTAAATAATAATATCTAGTAGTAAATACAGTTTAGGATTTAGTTAGTCCATGAGTAAATGCTGCAGCTCCTCAAGACCCAAGAAAACTACATTAATTAACTGTCTTGAACCATGTTTTTGTTACATTTGGTCAGCCTTCACCGTCTAAGAACAAAAAATCTGTGCAGCAGAGCGAGAGGTGAAACACTGTTTCAGCAAACTATTTGAAGATGAATTGACACTATTTTGCCAACAATCGCATCATTTTGATGAGCATCCATTGAAATTAACAACATGGATTTAGGTCTAGCTGCAAAGCCAAACACAACAGCACCGCTCTGTGGCATAAAATTAACAGAAAAAGACACTTTAAGCTGCAGTCGGTAACTTTGAGCAAATACGATAAGTTATTTTTATAAAACTGTCTCTATATCCTGACAATAGTGCATGAGGCAGATAATCTGTGAAAAAAATCATGTCCCTCTGTGTCCTCCTCTGCTCATAATGGCATTTGCAAGATTTCAACATGCCCGAAGGAAAACCACCAATCAGAGCCGAGGAGTCTCTGAGCAGCTGCTCGCAAACTCCGATCAAACTAGGCAGCGCTCATCAAATATGAATCAATTTTCTGTTACTCTAATGCCTATTTCTCGCCTCAAATGTTTTCAGCAACGCTGAATTTTAAAATGACATTGGCGAAAACCCGATCTGCTTAATAAAGTCACTATCAGAGACAATCAAATGATTGATCAAATGATCAGTGCATCCCTCGTTAAAGACAAAGTTTCATCTCAGTTCACTGTGGACTTTCCTTCTAACAACATCTTTAAAGCCTTTTCAGTCAAGCTTAAGACCACTCCACACCACTGAAACTGCCTCAGAGACAGCAAGATAAATCCTCTTGTTGCTGTGAATCCTGCAATTTTCCTCATTTAAATGCAGTAATTTACAGACTGGAACACGCTGTGTTTGTCTCATATTGTCCTGAAGCTGACAGAGAACAGAGCAGGATCAACAGAGGCTGCAGGTCGTAGTTGACTTTGACCATCACACAGTCATCAGTCCCTTGAGCCAGACTAAACCTAATATGTCCCCTGTTGGTTTAGTGGCGTGCACGCCAGGGGGAATGGGAGGGTCTGTGAGTCACTGGTGAATGGACCTTTAACATCATTACATACCAAAGTGGCTCCGACTGAAAACACCAAACCCTATTTAGAGTCACACTGCCTGTGGTTGAACTTAAGTTTAGCTTCACATTGACATTTCAGCTGGCAGTCAGTCCTGTTGTTTTAGAAAGACACAAACTTCACACAGAAGCAGAGTTTCTTAACGTATTTACCTTCGACAGGTGACGTTCTCAGTCTGGCACACAGTCCGTTAACATCTCCGTAACTCTCCTTGATCCTGGTCACGGACTCTGCTCCTCTCAGCTCCATGAGGGAGCGCAGCTCCTGCAACGAGCAGCTGAACTCCGCCTCGTGGTTGGCCTCGCCACGTCGGCCATGTTTGGACCCACGAAAAGAGTTGTTGGCCATGGCTCCTTCCTGTGGGACTCGACGGAGGCCTCCCAAAAAACACAGACTCAGTGGTCAGCCTGAGGTGCAGATCTGGCCTGACGGGGACTCTGTGACTGTAGGGGGACAGATAGATCAGGTCATTTCAGAGGTCTCTGGGAAAGCAAATAAGTACCTTAAGGGGAAAAAAGTAGAAATATCACAACACAAAGGGCCTGATTGGACACCAAGGTCATGTCCTTGGTATTGTTTCTGGGAATGTGAGATTTACTGTCTATAATTACATACAAATTACACATGACGGGATTTTAAAGACTGATTCTGATATTTCTTGTGCCTCAACATATTTAAATTTGACTTTTTCTGACAATATAATGTCAATAAAGTAAGAGGAATTTAAAACTTCTCTACCAGAATTGAATTTCTGGAATTGTGGAGATTGAAATAGCATGTAGATCATCTTATAGAAATATTTTACTGAAATTATAATTGAACAGTTAAATAAATCAAATGTGAAATAATAATGATAATCAGAAAGCGTAATTTTTTGTTGGAAACTTGGACTCTGACCTGTGTATTTATAAAATCCTGGCAATTGCAATAGTAGTCAAAATAATCGAGATTAGATATTTTTTCTAAATCGTTCAACCCTACATTGATCAGACTGGATACATATCTGTGTGAGGTGTAGAGTATATTGTGCCTGCTGGTGTGTGAACTGTAAGCCTTTATATGTGTTCCTCACAGGTCGTGACCTCTGTGCCTTCAGCTTTAATCTGTGTCAATCAGTCAGCCGAGGCTTAATCTGAGCAAGAGAGAAGCAGCCGGTTTAAGGCCGAAGGAGAGAAAGAAAAGAGCTACTGGGAGCTGAACAGAAGTCTACGACGGAGTATTAGGGACACATTGAGGAAAAAAAAATTATCTGAGATTTCGAGAAAAAAGTCGTAATATTATGAGAATAAAGTCATAAATTTATGAGAAAAAAGTTGTAATATTATGAGAATAAAGTCATAGGTTTACGAGATAAAAGTTGTAATATTATGAGAATAAAGTCATAAATTTACGAGAAAAAAGTTGTAATATTATGAGAATAAAGTCATAATATTATAAAGTAGTCATTTTACGTGTTATTTTCGAGGGGAAGTAGAGCAGCGTGCCGCCTGTGTGAAAATGAGGAACGTGGAGCATCTTGTGAAGTTATACTTTAGTTTAGGTTTCACAAAATAACAAAATACTTCATCTTTTGGCTCATCAGCACCACATTATCATCAGTATCAGGACCTTGAAAAGATTGTGCAAGAAACTGCGTTTATTCTGAAGAAAGAACCACACGGACCTGATGGGGAAACTGCCTCTTTTGTGGAGGGGGAAATTACTTTTTTCTTGTAAAGTTCTGACTTTATTCTCGTAATATTGCAACTTTTTTTCTCATAAAGTTATGACTTTATTCTTTTAATATTACGACTTTTTTTTCTCGTAAAGTTATGACTTTATTCTCGTAATATTAAGACTTTTTTTTTTAAATAGATGACTTTATTCTCGTAATATTACAACTTTTTTTCTTGTAAAGTTATGATTTTATTCTCATTAAATTACGAATTTATTCTCATAATATTATGACATTATTCTCGAAATCTCTGATTTTTTTTCCCCCTCAATGTGGCCCTAATACTCCGTCGTAGAAGTCATCTCTGGTCAAACTGGTGGATAGAGCTTCGCTGCTCACTGTATAAACTATAGTGATTCCAACCAACAGAACTAAAAACACAAAGAGATTCAGTTTACAACAGGAAACACAGATGGGATGTAAATCTTGCAACAGGATAATTTATTTATAAAATTTGATCAGTTAATAATGAACTAGTCATCACAGCAGTACATGATACTACATAAACTATAGCTGTGCTGGATAGACTAAGCAGCCGTCCACACTGAGAAAACAGGCTTTTTGACAGAAACACTTGTTATCTCTGATAAAACATTGTCACTTCATTGCAGCAGCACTGAGGAGAAGAAAGGCTTTACTTACAGAAACTTCCCCCATCGCCTCCTGTTAGCAGCAGCAGGTATTAGTGGCGGTCTGATTACTCCGAGCAGCGTCACGCTCACAGCTCCAGAAACAGCCCATAACCCGGCCACAGCTCCTCAGCCGGCAGTCTGCAGACCTGCTCCGAGACCACAAATTTACTCCCAAAACCAGCCTGTTGTTCAGAAATTTAGTTTGACCTTCAGCGAGCTCACAGCCACGAGCAGCGCTCCATCGTAGGAAAAAACAGGAGCTGGCTAAATGATTATCTGAGGAAAGCCTCGCTTAATCTAATTAGACAATCTGTGGCTTCAGTGAGCGCCAGAGAGAGAGAGAGAGAGACACTGAGAGAGAGACACTGCTGCTGCTGCTGCTGCAGCTCCTCCTGCTGAGCACAACACACCAGAGTCTCAGCAGACCAGGTCTACACAGAGACACAGACCAGGTCTACACAGAGACACAGACCAGGTCTACACAGAGACACACACCAGGTCTACACACACCAGGTCTACACATAGTCACAGACCGTGTCTACACAGTCACAGACCAGGTCTACACAGAGTCATACACCAGGTCTACACACACCAGCAGGTTCAGAGTCACAGACAGGGTCTACACAGACTGGGTTTATACAGAGTCACAGACAGGGTCAACACAGACTGGGTCTACACAGAGTCACAAACCAGGATCTGCACAGACCAGGTCTACACAGAGTCACAGACCGGATCTACACAGAGTCACAGACTGGGTCTACACACACCAGCAGGTTCAGAGTCACAGACAGGGTCTACACAGACTGGGTCTATACAGAGTCACAGACTGGGTCTACACAGAGTCACAGACCAGGTCTACACAGAGTCACAGACGGGGTCTGCACAGACCAGGTCTACACAGAGTCACAGACCAGGTCTACACAGAGTCACAGACCGGATCTACACAGAGTCACAGATCAGGTCTACACACACCAGCAGGTACAGAGTCACAGACTGGGTCTACACAGAGTCACAGACTGGGTCTACACAGTGTCACATACCAGGTCTACACAGAGTCACAGACCGGGTCTACACAGAGTCACAGACCGGGTCTACACAGACCAGGTCTACACAGAGCCACAGACCAGGTCTACACACACTCTACTAAACCAGCTCCACCTCCTGAGAGGAAAACACTGATATCTAAACAGACTTGACTGAAGATGTAGACCTGCAGACGGGGGGGTCAGAGTGTCAGACTGGGGAAGAAACCACCAAGAAACAGCCTAACAATCCTCTAACTGTAATTTATATCCTGTTCTCGCCACTCTGATTGCATTAGTTGAAGTTTGCTACCGTTGTTTTGTTTTCTTACACACACACACACACACACACACACACACACACACACACACACACACACACACACACACACACAAAACTCCCGCACACTTCCCTTCCCCCCTCCCTCTGAGCAGCTACTGATGCCGGCTGACGTCAGGTGGCACACACACACACGTGATACACACACACACACACACAGGTGGATTACAGCACATAGAGACACAGGAGGATTAACTGAACACACACACAGCTTGATATCACTGTTTCACATTTGCATGATAGTGTTTTAACACTGAGCTAGCATGACCTTTGACCCCCCACTCTAAAACTCTAACAAAGAAGTAGCTTAAGGACTCGTTGGACATATCGGCGAGGGAATATTCTGTTAGGGCTCTGATTCATGCTGCTACAAAATGCAAATTTCTAATATGTTTTTAATCTAGTGCATACTTAACTGCATGTTACAACTCAGATCTGAAGGTAATTACGACATTTTGGTTCAAACAAATTAATTAATCTCATAAAGAAGATTAAAGTGGTCTGTAAGATAAACTTGCTTGATAAATTCATTCTGGGTGAATTGACCTGGGATCAGTTTACCAGACTGTACAGTGTGTGTGTGTGCTGCTACCTAGTGGTCACACATAGTCAGCACACTCCACACAGCGCACACTGGCCACCTTGAATCTAAGAAAATCTGAGACCTGTGATAACAACAGCAAAATAAACTGTTGTCTAGAAACAGTTAAGGGTATCAGATCCAGCAGTGATCTGTAGATCATAGTCAACTCAGAGATCCAGTTTTCTGACCCCATTTCAACAGAGAGATAGTACAGAAAACATTCAAAAAACCGAATGTAAACCTGTTTGAATTATTACTGAATCTGTTTGTACAGCCACATTTTGTCTTTCACGTATATTCATTACATTACAGTCATGGAGGTTTGCGATACACATACCTTTTTGCTCAATTTAGAAACGGCGGAACTGTCGGTAGGCAGTGTTTTAACTTAACTCAATTATAACGACCCAATATAGCCTATCCTATAGTATCTTTTATTCACTGTAGAAATTCAGAATGTGTCTCTGTATAATAGGAGCATCCTGACTGTAACACTGCTCCTAAAACCTGAATGAATAACTCACACACCTCAGATCTGCATGTATACTTGCCTGTCTGGCTGGCTGCTGTTGATTCCAGGCTATAGACATCCCATAATAGCCTGTATTATAGTGCAATACTACAAATAACACAGCAAAGCAGTTTAAGTATTAACACTATATGCAAACACACCACCTTAACCCTCTAATCTTCCAGTATGAATATTATTGGAGTATAATAGGCCTACTAAGAAGATGCATAGCCTATTTATAATAATATAGCAATAAAACCACAGCTGAATATGACTGACAAAGTATAACATGCTTAAAGAAATAATGAATAAATAGGAATAATAATAATTAATATCAGGACTAATTGATGGAAAACACAATATTACACTGGGGAATCTGCTAGGAAAGACATCATGGAAAGAAACCCAATCGTCTATTAAAATTATTTAAGAGCAACAGAAATAATAGATAGAATTTAGTTAATTTGCTTGTTTTATTATTTTCCTGCCCAATCTACTGATCCACACTCCAGTCCAGCAGGTGGCGGTAAAGCGCCTCTAAACCGGGTTTTGCCAAAAGCCAATCAAAAACTACCGACTTGGTCACGTGTATGTCACAGCTGATGGTGACGTCACACATCAACATGGCGGACTGGAATAACAGAGGTATTTACACGTACTCACTTCTAAATATTCAGCCTTTAACCGTCTTCAGCAGCACAGAGCTGCTGTTACAGCCGTGTGATGGAGTGTATATATACATATGTATATATATATACATATATATATATAATGGATCAGACCAGGAGCGTGTTTAGTGTCTTATTTAACTTATAGCCGAACACTGGAGCTAAGCTAACAGGCTAACTAGGTAACTAGTTTAGCTGTTTGGCAGTTATAGTTCGGCTGTTACTATGGCTACTATGAACAGAAAGGTTTACTCAGTCCACAAGATTATAACATTATTTTTTTATTAGAGTTAGAGTTAGAGGTTAGAGATAAGATGATGAATATGTGCACATAGTAACATTTCGAGGAAGATGTGAATTCAGGTGTAGATAGATAGATAGATAGATAGATAGATAGATAGTAACTTTATTGATCCCCAGGGAAATTCAAGTTTCCAGCATCACAGTTCCATAGTGCAAACATATTAGTAAAAACGTCACAGGTGAGTAGTACACATGTTAGTAAAAACGACACAAGTAGTAACAAGACACATGTAAGTAATACAGAGTATAAAACAAAATATGCAATGTGCAGAAGAACTGTTAAAGATGAATATAGTGCAGGGTAAACAACTGAGATACCGGACTATTTAAAGGAAAAGTGAGTGTAGTGCAGAGAGTGATATAGTGCTGGATAATAAAATATAGGAGATATAGATATTATGAAATGTCAGATATGGAATACAATGCAGGATGAAAACTGAGGTAGAGAAGTTTTTTTTTTGTAGTGTGCAGAATTAAAGTGGCTCAGTCTATTAAAGTGCACTGTGTGCATTAACTGTCCTGCAGACCGTCCTCCTTTGTCCCCCTCCTCCCCACAGAGGTGTATGTTTGTCACTGACCAGTTAACATTTATTCTAACAGGATGTACCGTATCCTGTTAGCACTACTTCTAGTCTCTCGAACAGGATGCGATAGTCCTGTTAGAAGTCATGTAAACAGGACACGGTAGTCCGGGTCAGTGACTTTAGCACACTGTGTGGCTACACTGCTAGACCGGTGTTATGTCGAATAGTGTCGAGTTCACGAGTTGTGACGTGTTTGTTGACGTTGTCAGAAATGGCGGACCGGGCTATGTGCAGTATGAAAAGCCCTATAAAGTGTTACAGGTTAGAGGGCTCCAGACTTTTTTTTTTTTTTTTTTTTTGATCAATTCCACATTTGTGAATGAATAGCATGAATGTAACAACAGAACCCACCTTACACAGAAACATAATCCAATATGTTTGTGTGTTTCCAGGTCACGGCTCTGTGGACGACATGCTGGATGGTGAAAACAAACGGCTGGCTGAGAACCTGGCCACCAAAGTCTCCAGACTGAAATCTGTGAGTCACAACCAACAATTACTCTCATCATCTACCAGTTTCATCAGTTTCTGGTTAAACAATTTGTTTTTTTTCTGGGTTAATAAATTATGGTATTGAATCGGTGCATAGACTGGCGTACTCGCCAATACCTGATCCTGAATTGAGTCTGTCCTGTCTCTGAATCTGACAGCTGGCGTACGACATCGACAGAGAGGCTGATGATCAGAACGAGTATCTGGACGGCATGGTGAGTCCATTTTATATAAATATGTTTTTTGTTTTTTTTTACATACCACGTCCCTGGACAGAGCGGGTTTCTGATTGGCTGGCAGATGTCCATTTAAATCATATGTATCATCTGTACAGAGGATTTCCTCCACCTGTCTTTGTGACTTTCATTAGACAACAACACATCCCGTGCTTCACTTTTAAGGTCTCATGGGAGATGTAGTTGTTGAATGACAACAAAATGATCGTTGTATCTTCGTAAAGCCCACCCGACACTGTGTGACTTTTGAGCTATCCTAGATCAAAAAGCACAAAGAGTAGAGTGAGTAAAGAGTGAGAGAAAGTCTTTAAAAAGGAGTAGTGACGTGTTTTTTTAGATTTCCACACAACTCCTCTGGATTTGAATGCAGTTAATAAATATGTAAAGGAGGAAGGAGGTATGTTTGAGCTGAAATGGGGTGTGATAATAATAACCGGTTGTCTCAAATGTCTTCTCTCTACAGCTAAAGTCCCGTCACAACCTTTTTCTCTCTCTTTTCCTTTCAGGACTCAAACTTCATGAGTGCGACGGGCCTGCTGAGCGGCAGCGTGAAGCGTTTCTCCACCATGGTACGATCCGGCCGAGACAACCGCCGCATCCTCTGCTACGTCTCTGGGGGCCTGGTCCTGGTCTTCTTCCTGCTCTACTACATGGTCTCAAGAATTCAACGCTGACAGGGATACCCTGATCAGCCAGGAGCTGATCCTGAGACTGTAGACTCTGATGACCTGATATCTGAAAGGAAAATACTTTTTATTCTGCATCAAAGTGAGAAAACAAAACAGGAAGTAGACAGAAAACATGTTGTTGAATCGTTGAACTGACCAGCAGGGGGTGTCGGCCAACTCAGCAGGTGAAAAAACGGTGATGGACGTGGTCATACCAAAAAAACTAAGCATGCCTGGGACATTTCCACTCTGCACCACCTTTGTCCCTGTCTGCTGCAGCCAGGAAGTCCTAATATGGGCAAAGAGAAGGAGGAGCCTAAATGCAGCTCACGCACCCACCACAATGGCGTGATGAACCTGTCATTCAAGACAAGCTTAGCACAAAACATATGTTCATTACAGAGTAGCTCTGTCTCAGTTCCAGACTACACAATAATTTAAAGCCGTTGTTGCTAGTCAAACTGCAAAATTTGCAAAACTACTCAGAAAGATATATTACAGACTATACAACTCAAAGCTGAAAGGAAATGAAGGAACGACTCGGAGCTGCAAAAAAATCTAATTAAATCGTAAATTTTGTGGTGAGACATATATACGGGTTTCTGTACAACGTCGACACAGAGATGACAAGGAGTTGTTATGCAGTAAACTGTACCAAGTGCAGAAAAGATGGATTGAAAATGTTTAATATTCTGAGGGGATCACATGTCTTTGGAGAGGTCGTTGAGAGGCAATAGAAATGCTCCCAATCCAGTATTTAGCACCTTTAAAATTAAATGTTGGGACCTGTTCTGTTAATCGTTACATGGATATTTCGTATCATTTAAGAAGAGGGTTAAAAAGAGTTTCCTTTCTCTTATGTGTTTACATTCCAGCTGTCTGGACTGCTAATCAGCCAAGGACAACATTTAAAGGTGCAGTGTGGAGAATTTGGCGGCATTTAGTGGTGAGGTTGCAGATTGCAACCAACTGAAATTTCTCCTGTGTGCCAAGTGTGTAGGAGAACTACGAGGGCCGATGCAAAAACGTGAATGTCCCTCTCTAGAGCCAGTGTTTGGTTTGTCTGTTCAGGCGTACTGTCACGACATGGCGGCCGGCTCCGTAAAGGGGACCCGCTCCTTTTGTAGATATAAACGGCTCATTCTGAGGTAACGAAAACACAATTCTTATTATCATGTGATTATACACAAAAGAAAACATACTTATTTATATTATATTCCATTTATGCCAATAGATCCATCTAAATACTACACACTGTTCCTTTCATATTATTATTAAAACTCATGTAATAAATGACTTTAATTTTGGAACTTGTTGGGGATAATTGCTCCATTTTATATGATTTATTTGGGTTCTGGTATTATGTGAGGAACACTTTATGACAGTCTTCAATAAAAAAGCTGTATATTTTTATTTAAAAAAAAAATACAAGTAGAGCTGAAACGATTAGATGATAAATTGATTGACAGAAAATTAATGGCAACTATTTTGTGAATGGTTTAAGTCATTTTTCATGTAAAATGCAGAAACATTTCATGGTTCCAGCTTCTCAAATATGAGGATTTACTGCTTTTGCTTTTAATTCTTTTAATTTATTTTTTAAATAATTTTAAGGTTTGGACTATTGGTGGAAAAAACAAACATTGTGAAAATGTCACTATTTTCTGAAAATTGTACAATCAATCAATTACTTGAGAAAATAATCTTCCTCCATAATAAAAATTAACATTGTATGAAATAGTTCAAAATGAGCTCCACCTCAACCAACTATAACAGTAAAATGCTGCTTTTACATTAATGCATGAGTAGTAATAATCTAATGATATAATATATAATAGTATAACAGTCATGATGTTTTTCTGCATTAAGGGCTTTTACTTTTGATACTTAAAGTACATTTTCCTAATCATAATTATATACTTTTACTTATGTATCATTTTCAATGCAGGACTTTTACTTGTAATTGAGTATTTTTGCAAAGTGGTATTTTTTTTTTACTTAATGAAGTAAAGGATCTGAATACTTCCTCCAAAACTGCTTTAATTAATTGCACAGCTCTAATTCATTTTATAATGAATGAATATATGAATTTGCAACCTGAAGTCAGCTAATATTAGACAATGTTTATTACACACAGGGTAGGCTACAGATTTTATTTGAGCAAATAGATTTATTTACACATTTTTTTTTGTATTTACTACATCCTTTCAGAAGTTAAAGTTTACACGTGAAAACAGACTAATTAAAACTAATTTTCTACATCAGAAGTAGGCTATGTTTATGAATTAAAGCTGCAGTATGCGATATTGGCGCAAATATGATTTAAAAAGTTATTTTTAGAAAACGGCCGCTATATCGTGACAGTACTACATGAAACAGGTAACCTGAAAAAAAACATGTTCCTCTGTGTCCTACTGTGTCCTCCGGTGCTCCTAACGGCATCTGAAGGATTTCACTTACCGGAGGAAAACAAGGTCCGCTGCCAGCTGCAGTCTATGAGAGCCGGCTGTCAATAACTCGCGAACTCCGACCAAACGGTCAAACTAGGCAGCGCTGATCAAATATGAATCAATATTCTGTTACTGTAATGACTATTTCTCTCCTCAGATGTTTTCAGAATCATCTTGTATTTACTGTTTAGCTGTAAAATGAGAAAGTTTATGATGCAGCCGCCATTGTAAAATCTGTTGAAGGAAGCCAAGTTCTGGTCACATGACCGGAGCACAGCCAATAGGAACGCTCTCTCTCTCTGAAATGACCTGTGATTGGTCAAAATCTGCCGTCACGGGCTAGATTTTTCTAAAGCCTGAAAACAGAGCCATGAGGAGGAGCAGAAGTCTAGTTTTCTCTCAGACCACCTGAATTACAATATGCTGAAAGGTTATTATGGAATTTTTGCACAATTATGCCAAAAAATTGTTGCCTACTGCCACTTTAATCATCACATAAAACAATAAAAGCGAACTCATCAGTAAATAAAAAAAATAATGGGAACATTTGGGTTCGTTGATGTTAAATTGAACAAGTGATAAATTGTCTTTATTTATATATTCTCACTCATATTTCTGTTAATTTTCTGCTCTCTGTGTGTGTGTGTGTATGTGTGTTTGTTTATTTATTTTTTATTTTGCAAAATTTAATACTACACAACATAACAAAAAAAATGAATAAATTAATAATATACAGTGCAGGAAGAGGCAAAAAACCACTGGGCTTATCTGAAGCCTCCACCTAGAGACAAGATTAATATAAAGAAATAATATGACTACATAATAGTGATAAACAATTAGAACAAGATATATATAATAACAACAATAACAATAAATATATCAAAAAAAGACAAGTGAATATGTGTGTGTGCGTGTGTGTGTATGCGTGGAAGCCTATAGTGTGTGTGTGTGTGTGTGTGTGTGTGTGTGTGTGTGTGTGTGTGTATGCGTGGAAGCGTATAGTGTTTGTCCGTGTGTGTGTGTATGCGTGGAAGCGTATAGTGTGTGTGTGTTTGTTTATTTATTTTTTATTTTGCACAATTTAATACTACACAACATAACAAAAAAAAAAAAAAAATTAATAATATACAGTGCAGGAAGAGGCAAAAAACCCACTGGGCTTATCCGAAGCCTCCACCTAGAGACAAGATTAATAGATAGATAGATAGATAGATAGATAGATAGATAGATACTTTATTGATCCCGAAGGAAATTTAGGCATCTAGTAGCTTAGACAACAAGTCCCAACACCAATACACCTTATACCAATACCAATACACATAAAGAAATAATATGACTACATAATAGTGATAAACAATTAGAACAAGATATATATAATAACAAAAATAACAATAAATATATCAAAAAAAGACAAGTGCATATGTGTGTGTGTGCGTGTGTGTCTGCGTGTGTGTGTGTGTGTGTGTGTGTGTGTATGCGTGTATGCGTGGAAGCGTGTGTGTGTGCATTGGCCGCTGTGTGTCGCTTCGGCTCGACTCGTGTTTTTCCGGTAGTTCTCGGTTCATCCCTTTCCTGAGACTTCATGCAAAAACAAACAGTCGAGCTGCTCTCCTGTCCTGTGGATTAGCTCGCTTGACTCTTCACACGTTTCCCTCTAATTACCGTAGATTTTACCGATTATCGGTAAAGAGGAATCCGTGTGTTTGCGGTTCTTCTCCGGTTCGGCTCCGCTCGGATCCACGCCGCTCTCTGCTCTCCGCAGGCTGCTCGGTCTCACTCGGCTCTTGTCGTCGTTCGGCGGAAGCGGGGAAATGGACGAAGCGGACTCGGCTACGAAGGCGCTCGGGCTGCATGAACCGCCCCTCGGCATGCAGCCGGTGGAGGAGGAGGAGGTAGTGGGCTCGGATACCGAATCGGAGGCCGAAGTCGCCACGATGGCCGTGCTGGCGGAACCGGGAAACCTCGACATGGGAGCCGAGTCCCTGCCGAACCCGGACGAGGCCGAGGCGGCGTTTGCAGGCAAGCTTAGCAGGCCGCTGCCAAACTCCCGTCAACTATTGTGCAATTTAAGAGATTTGCAGTTTATCCATATCATATACTGCAGATATATCATAGCACACATATTGCATTTACTAATTTTGCAATGTTCTCAAATTCGGCAATGACTGAAATCATTAAGCAACTACACAACCTTTGTAAAATTACAATTTAGAGTTAGTTTACACTGCTAGCCCTGCACCATCTGTGAACTTCTAGTGAACCTGATTAACTCTATGCAAAGTCCATATTTTTACTTTAATCAGGTTTGCTTGATGAATTGCACATATGCCGAACTGAAGATCTGTAACACTTAAAAAAAACGTGCTGCATCATATATAATTAATAAGTTATGGTTATGCATTTCCCCCCTTCTTCAGGTTTAAAGTGTCAGATATTGAATGTAGTCTGGTGAGGGTAAATTGTTTTGTCAAGGCTTCCTCAGCTGGCCAGACTGTGTCACTAGTGGACAGGATGGATGAGTGGTTGCCAAACAGCTGTGATAATAATAATAATAATAATTTTATTTATATAGCACCTTTCGAAACAAGGTTACAAAGTGCTTACCAGTAAAAGCATGATAAAAGAAATAACACCCAGAACTTGAATCCAAACAGTATATATCATATAAATACAAAATAAATATGAAATAAAATCACATAAATAGTTACAACAATCAATAATAATAACATAGACAGGTTGTAATAATAATAATAATTCAACATTCATATCTTTCTAGATTAATGTTAAATTCTGCATTAGGATAGGATAGGATAGCACTTTAACTATCCTGTGGGGAAATGCAGTTTCACAGATTCTAACAAAGACAGTACATAAAATAAGAATAGGCCATGGCATACAATAAATAAGAATAACAAATATCCAAGGGATAAGAACACTATTAAAGTTATGTTATAAAGGTAAATAGAAGGTAAATAAATATGTGCCTTATAAATAAATTATAAATAAATTATAAATAATTTATGTGCGATAGCAGTAGTGTGAAAATGATATACACGTGAACAGGACAACAGGGACAGTGCAAAAACAGATGGTGTCAGAGACCACAGAGTTGGCTGAGTGGTTGCCAAACAGCTGTGATAATAATAATAAAAACTTAGACAGGTTGTAATAATAATAATAATTCAACATTCATATCTTTCTCGATTAATGTTAAATTCTGCATTAGGATAGGATAGGATAGCACTTTATATATCCCGTGGGGAAATTGCAGTTTCACAGCAGCACAGATTCTAACAAAGACAGTACATATAATAAGAATAGGACATGGCATACAATAAATAAGAATAACAAATATCCAAGGGATAAGAACACTATTAAAGTTATGTTATAAAGGTAAATAGAAGGTAAATAAATATGTGCATTATAAATAAATTATAAATAATTTATGTGCGATAGCAGTAGTGTGAAAAAGTGTGAGTTGGCTGAGTGGTTGCCAAACAGCTGTGATAATAATAATAATAATAACTTAGACAGGTTGTAATAATAATAATAATTCAACATTCATATCTTTCTAGATTAATGTTAAATTCTGCATTAGAGTGATATCTAAAATATTGAGAATGCATCTGAAAATTATTGTAACATCCATCGCTGTGCAGTCGGTCAGACACATCAGCTAAAAAGTTAAACTATAATTTTCCTTACTTAAAGGTCCCATATTGTAAAAAGTGACATTTTCATGGCTTTCATATTTTAGAGTAGGTTTAAGTTCTATATAAATACTGTGAAAGTATTGAAACGCCTAATCCACAGAGAAATACACACAGCCCGTATTCAGAAACTGAGCTTTTGAAACAAGCCGTCAGGATTTCTGTCCATTTGTGATGTCACAAATCTACAATATTTCGACCATTTCAAAGTTTTAAACGTAAACATTCTAAATGGGTCCCAGTTTATTTCCTGTTGCAGTGTATGTGAATGTCATCAGCTGACAGGAAGTAAACATGGACCCAAGCTGTTGCCTAGCAACGCAATTCTGTTGCAATTCCATTGAAATGAGCTAAAACGGAGCGTTTCAGACAGAGGGTGAATACAGGTATGTTCAAGCAGACAGCATGAGGAAAATAAAGTTTTTTTTAAACATTAAAGTATGTAAACATGTTCAAGTAGAAACCCAAAATACAAGTATGAACCTGAAAATGAGCACGATATGTCCCCTTTAAACACATATTATGGCATATATTGTAATAGAAATGTACTGATTTTGTGATATTTTTAATTTCCCATATTTCCCTGTGTAGCCTTACATGCTGTCATCATAATACTCCAAGTTGGCTGTGATATTATGATTGTGTCCTAACAATACAAGAGTACTGTAGTAGCTATAATACAGTAGAAGTTCTGCTCTGGAGATGTATGTGATGATGAAGTATTTGAATGTCTTGTTGTTGATCAGAGGTGACGGCTGTGACGGTGGCGGACGTTCACGCTGCTGATGACAACGTTTTTACCACCACGGTCGCCACGTCAGGAAGTCTCCCCGAACACGTGCTGGTAGATCAACACACACACACACACACTGATGGCCAATTATAAGGTCAAAGGGCAGCTTCACTGGTTTCATTCCAGACCTTATTATATTGTGTTTACACTTCAACTCTGGAAACTGGACTGGCGTAAATTAACGTCAGTTTAAACTGAAATTGAGCTTCTGTTTTTCTAGAAGCATCCGTGTTTGAAAGCACTATGAGAGTGAGAAACTGTATGAAATAACTGACAGTTCAAAAATGTAAAATAAAGTGTGAGTGAGTGAGAGAAACCGGAGCTTGAAGAGGACCAGTACTCACCAGAATGTCAGATTTCTGCCCAGCTGAGTTTTTTACAATACAAGTAAAAATCAAGAATTCATAATGTACTTAAAGTATCAAAAGTAAAAGTATTCATTATGGCTCCAAAGTGTTGTATTATTATAAAATATTAAATTATTTTGCTTTTATCAACAACAAATACATGTGATAGCATTTTAATGTTGTAGTTCGTCAATGTGGAGCCAATTTAAAATACTTTGTGTAGTACTAATATGGTACTGTATCATATCATATAAACATAGCATTTGTTTTTATATGTAAAAAGTAACTTAGTGTCAGATGAATGTAATGGAGTAAAAAGTACAATATCATAATCATATCATCAACCATTTCTTTTAATTTCTGCTTAATGATGCTGTTTTGACAAAAACGAGTAAATAGATTTTTGGACAGTTACAGTACCTCTAGTATCGTAAGACAAGAGCCTGGAAGACGTTCAAATAGGCAGTAAAAAAACGTAAAATAAATCCCACAATTGGCGTCGTCAAGGTAACGTGATATGTCCCATTCATACCTATCCCATTTCAAACCCTTGCAGCCTCTCACACTCAACCATTTACCAGGTGACGTCAGTCAAGTCTCTGAGGATTCAGGGTTTAAGGCCTTAGGGGTGACATTGGGATTGGGCCTCAGGTTCATTTTTTGAAGCTTTAAATTAAACTAATTGTAAAAATGCAGTTCCTGTGATTGATTTCCAATAATACATTTATTCATACAAGTGCATAAAGCAGCATATTTGTCCACTCCCATGTTGATAAGAGTATGAAATACTTGACAAATCTCCCTTTAAGGTACATTTTGAACAGATTGAAAATGTGTGATTAATTTGTGATTAATGGTGATTAACTATGGACAATCATACGAATGATCACGATTAAATATTTTAATCAATTGACAGCCCTAATAAAAATATTTTATCCCTAAAATGAATGAATAATTGGGATCTCAATATTTAGCAAAATAATCGTGTGATTATCATTTTGGCCATAATCGTGCAGCCCTAGATAATGGTGGTGGAGAGAGTTGTCTAACGTCACTCTGAAATCTCCCAAAGATGTTCAAACTCTTAAACGACCCCTTAAAAAAAACTCCTAAAGGCCCACTAGAACCTAAATCCTTGAACTTTCTGTGCTTCCAGTGCCTTCAGTTGAACCTCCTCTTATACTGCAACGTCTTTTTGTGTGTCACAGAGTGGGAGGACAACCCTCCAGCTGGGTGATGGTCTCGGCACCCAGAAGGCCACGTTGATCGTGGTTCACACTGACGGCAGCATCGTGGAGGCTACTGGCCTCAAGTCTGCTGCCTCAATGGCACAAGGTACATCTGTCTGTGTGTTACAGTACCAGTTTGCTAAGAAATCTGAACTTGAGTGACAACGCGGTCCATCAGTCTCTCAGACGGATCTGTGTCTGTTTGTTTCGTCCTCCTGTGCGTCCCTCAGGCCCACAGACCCCGCCCACCCCGCTGACCCCCCCCCAGGACAAGGACTCCTGCTCCAAGTACAACTGGGACCCCTCAGTCTACAACAGCGAGCTGCCGGTCCGCTGCAGGAACACCAGCGGGGTCCTCTACAAGACCCGACTGGGATCAGGTGATCAAACACACCTGTACTGAGGCCTGTTTCATACAGAAGATTACCAGTAAAGCAGGCTTATTTTCTGTCTCATTAAGAGGGTTTACATAATAACTGGAGTTACCATGGAAACGTAACCCTCCAAACCGGCCTGGTCCTGGTCGGGTCTAGTCTTCAAGCTTAGCTTTACCTCAGGCTGAACCAGTTAATCTGTTCCTCTTCACTGATGCATTGCATATATATATATATATATATATATATATATATATATATATATATATATATGCAAATTTTCTCACTGTGGGACTAATAAAGGAATATCTTATCTTATATTCTTACTAACATCCAGCAGGAGGCGACTCCTCTGGTTGCTAAAAGAAGTCTGATTGTATAGAAGTCTATGAGAAAATGAGCCTACTTCTCACTTGATTTATTACCTCAGTAAACATTGTAAACATGAGTTTATGGTCTCAATCACTAGTTTCAAGTCTTCTTCAATACAGCATGATGTTCATTTAGTAAATTTTGGTCCATTTAGAGTCAAATAGACCATAAAGCAGGGGATGCTTTAGGGCAGGGCTACCTTGTGATTGACAGGTCGCTACCACGGAGTTGTCCAGTCTGAGGAAAATAATATGTACATATTTGCTTTAGGCTACTGGAGTATTTTAACTTCAATAAAGCAAATAAATAAATGTGACACGAGTCATAGTATGTTCACCATTTGCTCTCACTTTAAATAAAGTTTAAGAAAGACAAAAAAAGTAAAATACTTAAAGTATGAGAGTAGAAAATAAATGCATCGTTGAAAGAAGTTTATGTGAGAGTCAAAGTGTGCGTCCACATGAGTGTCTGACGGGGGATTTCCGGCGGGTCAGAGGGAGAGAAAAAGTCACAGAACGCATCAAAAATCCACAGCGCCTGGAGCACACTGGACAACGCCATCTGTTAAAACTAAACAAAACTCTCATCACAAACACAAACCTGATTATTCTGGAGGGGTCGTGACTAGAAAAGTTTTGAGAACCACTGCTGTAAAACACCAAAGTCACACAGTAACACAAATAAACTAACTGATAGAGGCAGCGGTAAACCGGCAACTCCCGTGCTCTGCGAGGTAAAATGACTGTTTTTGTGAATGGAGTCTGGTGGCCCTGAAGAGAGCATAGATAACAGCTGCAGTTCCCCGTCGAAAAGGGCTGTCTGACGGCGAGGTTAAGCACCGAAAATATTCTAAATATAGCGTACACATAACATTTTTTAGGTGTCTAAAATATGTTTAGCTGCTGCCTCCGTCCACAGCAGTACACTGCTTTGCTTCCGTGCTGGTACTGTAGGTAATACACTGACTATGGACAAATATCATATATTGCCAAGGAGTGAAAGTCAATTATTAATTCCATTGCAACATCAGCGCCCAGCAGCAACGCTACGCTTCCGCCATTTTGGACTGAAAGCGACTACCGGATGCCAGTAAAACGTCCGGCTAAATAGTGCCGTACAAAAGTAATACAAGATTATTTCTATTCTGTTGTCATATATTCAATGTTTCTACCGCAATGGCCTGTGTTGAACAATAAAATATCATGAATATAATAAGCATTTTCAGTCCAAAATGGCGTCAGCGGCTGTTGTCAATATAAGTTAAAGGAGTTTCGTCTCTTTTCTTCTATACTCTTTGCTATGGATAAGTACCTCATACAAACCCACTTAAAAAAATCGTTATACTGATAAAACTATGGACTAAATCCTTACAAAATAGCTCAAGAATACACACTCTGTGATTGGATGTTTCTTACTGACTTTTAAGAGCTAGATATTTTCTGGCAAAGTCGGTCAGCTTTAGCTGTGGTGATTCAAATAACTCACTTCACTACTCTGTGGTACTGTGTTCCTGAGTGATTTGTCCTGTCGTTACCCATCACTGACGGTGTTGTGTTTGTGTTCAGGGGGTAAAGGTCGCTGCATCAGACACAACCAGCAGTGGTTCTCTCCCACTGAGTTTGAAGGTATGGCGGGAAGAGCGAGCAGCAAAGACTGGAAGAGGAGTATCCGATACGCTGGCAGACCTCTGCTCTGCCTCATACAGGTCCACCAATACTACTGTACTTCTACGCTGTACTACTGCAGTACTGCACTGTATTATGCTATACAAAGATCTTTAACAACTTCATTTGGAATTAAATAATCTGTCTGTGTGTGTGTGCGTGTAGGAGCGTATCCTGAACCCCCACGCTGCTTCCTGTACCTGTGCAGCCTGCTGTGATGACCTGACGGGGGTGAGTTAGCACGGCTGGTCCTGGTCCTTCTTCTCCACTACATTTCAGAGGGAAATATTGTACTTTTTACTCCACTACATTCATTTTTCAAGTAAGGGATAATGTACAGCGAGCCGGTCATTGTTGTGAAATAAACCCCGACAGGGCGATGCGGGTCTTGCGGGTCTTGCATCGTCCTTATTATACGGCTACTTACTTAAGAAATCAATAATTTGACCCAAAAATGGGCCGCCAGAGTCCGACATCAGAACTGTGCCCATAGCAACGGTCTGTTATACATAGCAACGGTCTGTTATAAAGAAATAACAGACCCTAGAACGCAGTGATTGACCAATCAGAATCGAGCATTCAACAAAGCCGTGTAATAACTTTAGTAACTACTTTGCAGAATTAGATTATTGATAGAAAATATAAATCAGCTAATAAATTATGATATGTTATTATAGGTTAATCTACCCAGCAGTATATAAAGTAATTAAAATTAGCTCCTTCTTTACCAGCTGCAACATTAAAGTGATGAACACATTAATGCATCACTAATTATAATCCAGTAATATAATATATATGATTCTGAAATGGGTCCCTCTGCATAATGATTACTTTTACTTTAGGTAGTTTTACTTTAATCGATAGACAGCCCTAATTTAAATCCCTCTCGTAACTGTACACCGCTCAAATATTCTGTTTCACTGGGGAATACTCTCGAAGATGCTCTAACTTCCTGTTTCACTGGGACTTTAAGTGAAATAAAGGAAGTACTTCCTCCGCCACTGGTCCTGGAGAACCTGCAGGATCAGGAAACAACTTGGATCAGGAGGCAGAGTGAAGGAAGAAGATCATGTTTTATCGGTCAGTTAACAAGTGATGAAATATGTCATCAGTTAGTCAGTTAATTAGTTAAATATCAGCCAGAGTGTTGATGATATCTGAATGATTTTCCAGTAAAATATTACTGCTTTATATTTGATTGGGAGGGTAAAGCTTTGGATAATTTAGGTTAGCATGTGGACAGTTTCCTTTGAATAAAAGTTAAAGGTCACATTCTAATGGATTGACCATCGATTGTCTATATGGTTCAGGTTTATGGAGTCCAGTAGACTCGACACACAGTGACAAATCATAACTGATGACACAGTTTATTACGAATATATATGTTATATATGTTCATAAAGGTGAAGACTTATTCTGTTTAATGTAGCGTTATTGAATCCACTTGGTGGAGATCCTTTTTCATTATTGTAACTGAGGTTTTTGGGGTGACTGGAGGTGCATCTAATGATCAAGTGCTTTATTTTCCTTCTTGCACTCAGCCACAGAGCATTACAGGAAAGCACTGAGGGGACAAATTATATCATAGGACAAAACCACAGGCCATTATGGCCATTTCGGGCTTCGTCCTGTGCGGCTGGGAAAGAAGGAAGAAATGCCTGAAATCCAAAATAAAAATTTGGTTTCTTTTACGTTGATTGGGTGGGTTTGAGTCTCTGATTGAGCAATTTGGTGTTCTTTGGACATCTGATAAATTAAAGGGTTAATTGATAAATTGACGGAATACTTGTATATAATGGTTAAACATAAACAAAGCATTAACTAGATCAGTTTGTGTTTGTCTCTGCTTCTTCCTCTTCAGTGTCCAAAGGACGGAGAGACTCTGGAAGTAGAAAACATCAGTATGGTAAATTTAATTTTTTCCTCATCATCTTCACATTTTTCACTCTTTCTGATGTTTTATAGACTGAAAGGTACTGAGTGTTGATGTCAAGTTGTCAAAAAATGTCACATTTTCTTATTTTTGATAGGATAGTTCCTGATTCAAATGATCATTTCACCAGTTTTAGACAGCCTTTGTGCGACTGCGTGTGTTTTTAGATGACATTTAACATTTGACAGCTTCGGCTTCTTTTGTTCAATGAGAGAAAAAAAAGTGTTTTGGAGGAAAAACAGGTTTATTTTTAACATCATCTAACATGTTTTTTCATCTCATTGTTTAAAGCATCTTCACTGTTTATTGTGTTGTTTTCATCTCATGTCTCCTCTCTGTCTCCTTCAGACTGGTCCAGTCCGCCTCTTCGTCCCGTACAAGAGACGGAAGAAGGACAATGAGCCTCTGGTCACCTCCCCAAAAAAGGAACTTTCTACCACCAAAAACATAACGCTGACCCCGGGGACCACATGTACGTCAGGTGACCTCAGTCTGATGTGTGATTGGTGGAGCGAGAGTTCAGGATCGGCAGGTTTATGTCTGTGTAATCAGATTATTTCATAGATTCATGTGCTCACAGTCAAAACAGATTCTTTTAAAACGTTTGAGAGTTAAAAATATCCTCCATTTATCCGATTAGTATTCATTTCGTGACCTTTGACCCTTTGAAAATGACCCTAAATTCTAGTTGCATCATCCTGTAGAGCACCTCTGGAAATGTTAAATAATTTAAATTAATGAAATATTAATGACTGTCCAAACATGTCTGACCCGTCTGTCCTCCACCAACAGTCACGGTGTCCCCGTCAGGACAGTTCACCACCTCCGGCACCTTGACCTTTGACCGCACGTCAACGGGCGACGCCACCGCCGCCGCAGCCGCTGCTGCTGCCATCATCTCAGAAGGCTCAGCGCAGAGCGAGGTGTTCGCCAGCACAGCAGGTACCAGGTCCATCACTGTTTATCATTCACACTCTCCACCAGCTGTAGTACATTTGTGTGTTGTCCGCTGTATCTGAGGGTCAGACATGGAGTTGTGTCCAGATCAAACAAACATCCATTTTTTTACAGAACTGCATTGCATTCACCAGAGAGAGACAACATCAGAGCCCTTATCTCATTATTATGACTTCTATATCTCATAATCATCACAAGAAATCTCACAATTATGACAAAAATCTCAAAATTATGACAAAAAGTCTCATAATTATTACAAAAAATCTCACAAGTATGACAAACATCTCATAATTTTGACAAAAATCTATTATTATGACCAAAAATCTCACAATCATGACAAAAAATCTCAAAATTATGAGAAAAGTCTCATAATTATTACAAACAAATCTCAAAATTATGACAAAAGTCTCATAATTATGACAACAAATCTTAACATTAAGACAAAAATATCAAAATTATGACAAAAAGTCTCATAATTATTACAAAAAATCTCACAAGTATGACAAACATCTCATAATTTTGAAAAAAAATCTATTATTATGACCAAAAATCTCACAATCATGACAAAAAGTTTCAAAATTATGAGAATAGTCTCATAATTATGACCACAAATCTTAACATTTAGACAAAAATCTCAAAATTATGACAAAAAGTCTCATAATTATCATAATTATGACCAAAAATCTCACAATCATGACAAAAAATCTCAAAATTATGAAAAAAGTCTCATAATTATTACAAAAAAATCTCAAAATTATGACAAAAGTTTCATAATTATGACAAAAAATCTCAAAATTAGGACAAAATATCTCAAAATTAAGTCAAAAGTCCATAATTATGACCACAAATCTTAACATTAAGACAAAAATATCAAAATTATGAAAAAAAATCCATAATTAGGACCACAAATCTCAAAAATATGACAAAGTCTTAAAATTATGACAAAAAAAGCCTGCTACAAACACAGCTCTGTGGGTTGTCCAGGATGTTTTAATGTGTCGTCCCCCATAATTATCTGTCCCACAATCCCCTGCATCGATCGCTGACCTGCAGCCTATCCATCATCCTATCAGGTGTCAGCGAAGCGCCGCAGCTGTCTGATTGGCTGGCTGTGTTGCTGTAATGAGCTCTCAGGAGAGGCCGGCTGGTGTGACTGATTACTCTGTCCGATCCTAACCTCCTCTTTAAAGGACCAATCAGAAACCTCCCACTCACTCCTTCAGTTAACACAATATTATCACTAATGTTTATTATTATTAATGTTTTCTGAGGCGGATATTTTCAGTTGTGATCAGCTGACAGAACTGGTGATATTTCAACCAGAACTAAAATTGTTAGAAATATGAAAATATATACAGTAACTGATTGGACCTTTAAAGCGTCACTGGGACGGTTCTAATTGGCTAGAAGGCTGCTGATGTTTTCATCTTACTGCTCTACTTCTATACTTATGAGGACACTCATTGACATAATGCATTCCCTAGCCCCTTAAAATAACCATCACAATCGGGCTGTACCAAATGTCATTTTTTTTATATTCAAATCTTCTGTTGAGGTTTTCGAATGAAGCTTTGAATCACCCGAAAAAAAAACAGAAACAGAAATCCTCAATTTGAATAAAGTGATTTATCAGATTAAATGAGTTAGTCTTTTTAATTAAATCAACTTTATTTAATGAATATAACTCATCAGTGCTGCCTCCCTTTGTGTGCGGCAAGCGGGAAAGCAGTTTTTTGACTGAACCTTACCCATACCCAGGGCGGCCCGATGTGGGGCCGCAGGCCAAAGTGGGCCCACCTTAAGCTTGATTTGGCCCGCCAGATGTTTCTAGCGAAAAAAATAATAAAAGAAATATATAATATAAATTGCTCTTTATGCTGTTTTTTTTTTTATAAGGTAAAATGCTCTTTGATTATGTAGGATCTCTTATTATTAATTAGTTTTCATAATCTGAGCACCCTGGGCAGAGTGAGACTGTGCAGGAAGTCAGTAAGTAAGTAAAGTTTTATTTATATAGCACCTTTTAAAACACTGTTACAAAGTGCTTCACACATAAATAAAACATCAAACAATGATAAAAAAACAAAGAACAATTACAATATGAAACACAGAAACAATGAGAAACAGATCAAACCAAAACAGACAGACACACATGTGAATGAGGCCTATAAAAAGGCTTGCCTGTAAAGATGAGTTTTTAGTAGCCGCTTAAAACAGTCTAGAGATTCGGCAGCTCTAATAGATTGGGGGAGGTGATTCCAGAGGGTTGGGGCTAAGACAGACAAGGCCCGATCACCTTTTGTTTCGCAGTCTGAGCGGGGGATGGATAAAAGACCAAGACTAGAGGACCGAAGTGGTTGACAGGTAGAATATGGAACAAGGAGATCTGAAATGTAACTGGGGGCGAGGTCATGCAGCGCCTTATATGCAATTAGTAAGATCTTGAAGTTGATTCTGAAATTTACAGGAAGCCAAAGGAGGGATGCCAGAACAGGGGTGATGTGAGACCGACGGCTAGTTCTGGTTAATAACCTGGCAGCTGCATGTTGAACCACCTGAAGGCGGTTTAAAGCAGATTGACTGAGGCAGGTGTATAGGGAATTACAATACAGTAGTCTAGACGGGAGAATATGAAAGTATGAATTAATCGCTCAAGGTCTGTGGAAGACAGGATGCATCAGATTTTTGCGATGTTTCTTAGCTGGAGAAAACAGGACTGGACAAGTTTAGTGACATGATGTTCAAAAGACATATACCGGTCAAAGATGATACCAAGATTCTTAGCTGTAGGACTAGGAAGTCTGTAGGCTGTAGGAGGTCAGTTTGGCGAGAGCGAGGTAAGAATAAAAGAGGCAGAGACAGTGGCACATGGACAAAAGGCATTTCAATTAAGGAAACTTGGGATCCTAGCACCATTTTGCATCTTAACAATAAAATACAATAGCCATACAATACAATAACCTAACTTTAACCCGAGCCCTAAAACCAAGTCTGAACCCTCAAACAGGTCTTTGAATAGCTGTCCGAAGGTGAGGACCGCCCGAAATGTCCCCACTTTCCAAAAATGTCCTCACTCTAGAGGTCTAAAACTCAAATTGGTTCTCACAAAGATAGATGTACAAGTATACACACACACACACACACACACACACACACACACACACACACACACACACACACACAGCAGTGATCCAGCTGTCAGTACTATCTCTCCGTCCTTTACCCTGAGGTTAATGACGCACCACATGTGTGTGTGTTTGGATTTTCAGATGACGAGACAAATAAATAACGCTCCAAACTTAGACTAAATTTTGGTGAGGAAAAACTGGCATGGCCCTTTTCAAAGGGGTCCCTTGACCTCTGACCTCCAGATATGTGAATGTAAATGGGTTCTATGGGTACCCACGAGTCTCCCCTTTACAGACATGCCCACTTTATGATAATCACATGCAGTTTGGGGTCAAGTCATAGTCAAGTCAGCACACTGACACACTGACAGCTGTTGTTGCCTGTTGGGCTGCAGTTTGCCATGTTATGATTTGAGCATATTTTTTATGCTAAATGACAATATTTGTCATTGTTTTGTGTTTTTAATTGATTTCCAATAATAAATATATACATACATTTGCACAAAGCAGCATATTTGTCCACTCCCATGTTAATAAGAGTATTAAATGCTTGACAAATCTCCCTTTAAGGAACATTTTGAACAGATAAAAAAATGTGCGATTAAGTATTTGAATAGATTGACAGCCCTAA
Organism: Sebastolobus alascanus; assembly: GCA_916701645.2. Classification (NCBI taxonomy): domain Eukaryota; kingdom Metazoa; phylum Chordata; class Actinopteri; order Perciformes; family Sebastidae; genus Sebastolobus; species Sebastolobus alascanus. The sequence goes on from CAKAOJ020000276.1 coordinate 285,541, forward strand.
AAAATACTCAAGTAAAGAAGAAGTACCTAAAATTTGAACTTAAGTAAATGTACTTAGTTATAGTCCACCACTGCAGGACAGTAAGAGAACAATGTTGAGAGGGATTTCAGAAAGAAAATCAACCTGAAACTCTAAAAGTGAGGAGGACAAACAACTTTCTCTTTTTATTTATATTCCTTTCCAGTAAATCTCTTAACAGTCACACAGCAGCTCCTTTGTAGAAAATTACTGGGATCATTTTCCAGCAGTTTAATAGGAAAGTAAGAGTCCAGTAAAAGAGGATACTTTCTCGACACTGGATGAGATTTACCTGTGAGAAACCACACACACACACACTGTTTCCCCAGGACATGTTGGATCAGAGTCTGAGATGGATGTCCGGTTATTTTTGGACTCTTCTTCTCTCAGAGGAGCGCCGAGCTGTCGGAGACTCCTCCACCACCACAGCAGGAATATGTTCTGTATGTAGGTCAGGAGTGAATGTATGGAGGACACACAGACACAGTGACCTAGATCTGCTCACACCAACCTGCTCTGTTTTGTTTCTACATACTTCACTTCCATGTTAAACATCTGCGGTGCCTCCAGTGGGTCTGACTGTGGACTGCTGCAGGTTTTCTAATGTTAAAGCAAATTTTCACGAGTTGGTATCATCTACCACATTAACCCCCGAGCCACTACGTCTACGTGTGGATCAGATAGATTATAGAAACCTGGTTTCTGGTTATGTATAGACTGTATGTAAGAAGTGGACGTAGTCACCGTGACGTCACCCATTGGTTTGACTCTAAATGGGACCATAATTTACTAATTGAACATCATGCTGTATTGAAGAAGACTCGCAACTAGCGATTGAGACCATAAACTCATGTTTACAATGTTTACTGAGATAATATAAATCAAGTTAGAATTAAATAGTGTCCATTTTGAATAACAAAAAAAAAATCTGTATTGACAATTTTTTTTAACTTCAAATACTGAATCAGAAAGATGAACTGCACTGAGGAACGCTTTGTTTAGTCTCTAAATCGGTTCATCTTGATTATCAATAAAAAACTCCAACCCTTCTATGCTATCATTTTCTCAAATGTGAAGATTTATTATTTATTTTTTTTGCTTTAAAGTAAATATTTTGGGGTTTTGGACTGTTGGTTGGAATGGAAACTAATTTTTTTTTTTTTTTTTTTTTTTACAGTTTTCCAGAATCTTTTAGACAAAAAAAAAAAATCATTGACAGGTTAATTGATAATGAAAATAATCATTAGTTGCATCTCTATTTATATTTATTGTTTACAGTTGTACAAGTCTTCACACAGCTGTAGTTTCTGGGTGTGAAACAGTGTAGTGTACTCTTTAGGTCTAGAAAAGGGCTATACAAATAAAATATATTATAATTATTATTACTATAATGTGCTGGTTTATTATGGTGTCAGCTCTCTACTGTCCTTTAAATATTAAAAAATGACCAAAAGAATACTAAAAACACTCCTCTCTGTCTCTCTTCTTCTCTCTCTCAGTGCTGACGGCGTTGCCGGCGCTGGCTGTGACTCCTCAGCCGGTTCAGGCCAAGATGGCGGTGACGGTGGCGGAGGCGTCTCCGACGGGCGCGCTGGTGAGCGGGCTGGAGATGGGTTCTGTAGAGGTGGTGGGGCCGGCGCTCAGCGAGGGGCAGAAGAACACCTGGCTGTACCTGGAGGAGATGGCCAACACGCTGATGAGCAACGTCCAGCAGCTGAAGGCTCTGATCGAGCAGGCTAAAAACTCTACAGGGGAAACTGTAGGGGTCAAAGGTCAGGGAGGCAGGAAGGAGGTGAGAACACACACACACTGACACACACTGACACACATGGTCTCAGATTGAGATCAGTGATATTAACCAGACATAAATACATAGATAAATATTTATATATAAATACAAATGATGATGAGAAGATGATTTTATTACTGTTAGTGACTGTGTGCGTGTGCGTGTGCGTGTGCATGTGCGTGTGTGTGTTCAGTGTGGTCTCACTCAGTCGTTTCAGAACCAGATCACGTTTCAGCACCCGGACGACTCGGAGGCCAAGAGGAGCTCTGACATGACCGAGATCATTATCAACGTAAGACACACACACACACACACACACACACAGACACACACACACACACACACACACACACACACACACACAGACGTCCTACGAATAGCAAACCTTAAAGTCTCCAACCTGAAATATCCTGACTTTCAGTCCCTAGTAGACTAGTCTTAAACTAAGTTAATGCAGCTGGTAAACAGCCACGTCTTTTAAACTCTTTTAAGCTTCGCAGCCACAGAAAACATCATAAAAACTCAACTAAATGTGTGTAATCAGCAGAATGACCCTTTAAAGGTTATTAAGTTGTCTTACATTTAAATCTATGAGGTCAATATATTTATTCACTGGGTTGCACCAGTTATGCGTAAATTCAAACGTAGTCTAGTTTTGAACGTAATTTCTAAGGAGTTTACGAGCTACTAACATTTTAATGGTTGCACCAGCTGAAATAGTTCCAACGTAGACATAAGTTACAACTTAAATCTTACACCTAGCCCGTAGTAGGTGTTAAGTCCTCCGTAAAATAACGGTTGGCATAGCGCATTGTGTTGAAAGGTGGGATAACTTTGTTGGATGAAGAGGAGGTTTCATAATATATCGGTAACATATTGGGGAGAATTGTAATGTTATAACAAACACATCATGATAGCATACACTGGCAAACTTATAAATTAGTAGTTGTTAATTAGAAAGTTATCTAAGCCGATATATTTGCTTGTCAATGTGGCACTGAGGATATTTATATGTAATTGCCCACTTATGTGTTATTTTATATTTATCGTTATGCACTTTATTTTGCATGTTTACAGAGCGCTGACATAACGATAGTGCGACTAATCTTATTGTTTTACACACACAGTAGATTTATGAACTTCAATTGAATCACCAACCAAGTTTTGAAGTTATCCTGTAGCAAAATAATAGTGCCAGACACTTGTAGGGAAGGACTGTCCGTGTTTCTGTGCGTGTTTATGTTGTAAATCTGCTGCCAGCAGGTCGGTAATCTTCTGTATCCGCTTGTGGAAAACAAAAATGTATAACATTAAATCAGTCAACATGAACGTCCTCGCTATGTTGTAGTCACTGTTATTTTGCACGTTGACTGTAGATTAAAGTTGTATATTTATCACCGAATCATAATGCTTTGTCCTACGTACATTTTTGTTGTTGTTTAGCGATTAACGTTAGCTATTTTTAGCCTCTTCGCTGAACTGCATCAAGAACAGTGCTCTTTACTGATTGGCCACAGAATGTGAAAATGTCTTTTTCCGCGACAGTATTGTGGTCGATGTGGACTTTACGCCAGAGTAGCTAAGATGAAGCTTATGTCTCTGTGGTGCAACCAAACATTGACACAGATTTAGTATCAAACTAACTAGTTTCAACGCATCGTTTAGTGTGGACTTTACACCCTAACTTAAGAGAGAATTTACGTATAGCTGGTGCAACAGGCTGCAGGGCCTTGCTCAAGGGCACCTCAGTGGTGGTAATGAGGGGGGTGCAAGTGCTGCTTCTTCACTTTCGATTTTTCCTGCTGGTCCGGGTAACGAACCTACAACATTCTGACATATTTAAAAAATCGTTTGGTTACCTGTTCATATCTCCTGTGTCCTCATCACGAGTTCAACTGTGTTCACCTGCAGCAGATGTGTGTGAACTGCGGCCGCGTGGCGATGAGCGAGTGTACAGGCTGTCACAAGGTCAACTACTGCTCCACCTTCTGTCAGAGGAAGGTAAGACTCACCTGAGAGACCCTCTGGAGAACAGTCGTGTCTATCTTTTAATTTAACCTTTTTTTTTTTTTCCACAACAGAAGCCTTGTTCAAAATTTGTATACAAGAGTCTCCTTAACTTAGTGTCCTAAATTAACGCTGCACAGTCAGAAATAAACACAAGTGTTATTCAAAAGTTAGGAATACACAATCTGATATTGATTTGTTTATAAACAAATTTTTAGTATGACAATAATTTGTCATACTAGCTTGTCGTGAAGGAGGTTAAGTAACGCTCCAAACTTGTGCTAAATTTCGGCGAGGAAAAACTGGCATGGCCATTTTCAAAGGGGTCCCTTGACCTCTGACCTCCAGATATGTGAATGAAAATGGGTTCTATGGGTACCCACGAGTCTCCCCTTTACAGACATGCCCACTTTATGATAATCACATGCAGTTTGGGGCGAGTCATAGTCAAGACAGCACACTGACACACTGACAGCTGTTGTTGCCTGTTGGGCTGCAGTTTGCCATGTTATGATTTGAGCATATTTTTTATGCTAAATGCAGTACCTGTGAGGGTTTCTGGACAATATCTGTCATTGTTTTGTGTTGTTAATTGATTGACAATAATAAATATATACATACATTTGCATAAAGCAGCATATTTGCCCACTACCATGTTGATAAGAGTATTAAATACTTGAGATATCTTCTTTTAAGGTACATTTTGAGCAGATAAAAATGTGTAATTAATTTGCAATTATATATTTAAATCGATTGACAGCCCTAGTAAGAATATAAACAATCTGTGAAGAGAATCACAGATCAGTTTTTTTTTTTGTTTGTTTTTTTGTCACTGCAGGACTGGAAGGAACATCAGCACACCTGCTGTCAATCAACAGGGGGCGTGGCTGTTCAGGAGGAGGAGCCAATCACAGCCATGGACATGGACAAATTGAAATGAAGGTGAAAACATGAGGTCGTCAGACAGGAAGTCCTTATATGGTGCAGAGAGGTTCTGAAGACTTAAACTCTCCTCACTGGAACTTTTGTTTTGAAAAGAAGGTCTACGATCTCCTGAGAGCTGAACGTGACGTATAAACTTTATATTTGTAGAGAGAAGTTGGATTTTTTACCCATTCACTTCAATACAGTCACGGCAGTTTATTATATTTCAGAGAGGAAGATACAATGGCTTAGGGCTGTAACTAACTATTATTTTCTTAGTTAATTATTTCATTAATAACCCTAATGATGATTTTATATTTCTTATCTTCCCTCAGTGACTGTTTCCCCGCTGTTGTTTTAATGAAACAGTATTTTGCTGCCATTTTTACTCATTTAAATCTCCGTCCAGAGACCTTCCTTGTTAAATAAAGGTCAATAAAAGAAAAGAGAAAAAACTATTAAATCAACCCCACCCCACCCTGGCCAATATTAGAGATGAGTTATCTGTTGTCTGTTGTTAATGGTATTTTTTATTTTTCATCATTCATCATTTTAAAGGTTTTCTTTGATTTTTCTTATTTTTCCAGTTTTTATTATGTGAAAGTTTCAGTCTGTTTTCTACGGAGAGTCAAAATCCCCAAAGGTATTTTATATAACATATTATTTTTATTTAAGAAAAAGAATCATGTTTTAGGGTTTTGAAGCTCTGTAGTTTTTCTCTTTTTTACTTGTGATTCAAACTTAGAAGCTCTAGAAAGACAGAAAACATGCAGCCGTGTGAGTCCAGAGATGCCAGTATTAAACCATTCAATTAAACTGGAATTTAATTTCCCATTTGTGTGCACGTGATGTATGGCCACCCTGCCAGAAACCAGAGCAGTCATCAGATGTTGCGTCCCAACCCGGTGGATTTAGTGTTTGACTTTGACAGATTTCAGGGGGAATCCTGCCGTTAGGGAAAAAGGACATTTCATTTTAAAGGAACAGTGTTTAACATTCAGGGGGATCTAAGGATCATTGTGTTTTCGTTACCTTAGAATGAGCCGTTTATACAAAGAGTCTAGAAGCAAATAGACGAAACTCTGGTGCTTTTTTGACAATAGTCGCTAGATGGCGCTGTGGTAGCGCTGCAGCCATTTTGGACTGAAAACGCCAATGTGTCTGTGGCCATGGATGTATAAAGAGACGTCTGTAAATCAGAGAATATACATTTTTTTAGGTAAATCAACTTCTCAGTAGGAACACTTAAATAACCCTCATTTAAATCATTATGTCCTAAAAGTTGTAAAATGAACTAACAGCTGAATCCAGAGTTATTTTCCTCGCCATAATGAACGGTCATCAGACCAACAGGACGGCACCGCCCTGCACGCTCATATGACATATCCGGTTCTGCCAGCTTCCTGCTAGCTGTATGCGGCTGTAATAATGGATATATTGGCTGTAATTCATCACTTTTATTATCTCTGGGAAGCAGCCGTGCAAAAAAGTAAGTAAATAGTTATAATAATATGCATATTTATAGTATTTTTATTGTTCAACACAGGCCATTTCAGTAGAGACATTAAATATGTTACAATAGAATAGAAATAATTTAGTTTTACTTTTGTACGGCTCTTCGTAGGCGGACGTTTTACTGGCATACGGTAGTTGCTTTCAGTCCAAAATGGCGGAGGCGTAGCTCTGCTGCTGGGGGCAGACGTTGCAATGGAACGAACAATTTACTTTAACTTTTTATCAATATACGTTCTTTGGGAGTAGGTCCTCTTCACGCCGCCATGTTTCTGCAGTAGCCAAGAACAGACAAACCAAACACTGGCTCCAGAGAGAGACATTCACATTTTCACGTTTCTTGACCCACCGTAGTTCTACGACACGCTTGGCACACGGGAGAAGTTTGAGTTGGTTGCAATCTGCAACCTCACCGCTAGATGCTGCCAGATCCTACACACTGCACCTTTAAGTACAAGTTTCATTTTCAAGTTCGGGTCGCACATTTTATGTTTAGGTTCATCTTTATTATGGTACACTTTGTTTGACTTTTTATCTTTTTAATGAATTGGGTGTTATTTCATTTTTTATGTTTAAACTCCTAACGCAATAACTCAAAATGTGATGTATATATGGCTGGAAAGTTTGGCTGTCCACATACTTTTGGCCTTGTTGTGTATCATGTTCGGTTTTCCTTTCGGTGAACCTGAACAAATAAATAACCGATGATAAATAGATGATCAACGTTTTTTTCTATCCAACTTTATTTTCAGTCTTTTTTTCTGTCAGCAGGATTCAGAAGAGACTTCTGTCTTCATTCATCTCCACACATGTTTATTTAATCCGTTAATTTATTAATGAAATACGGATTTCAAGTGGTATTTTATTTTTTATCCAATTCCGAGTCTCGAAGGGAAGAAGACAGTTCTGCAGACAGATTTCTGTTTAACATTTGTATTTTTTATATATTATATGCTTTTATATGGAGTTTTCTGTGTTTAGCAGCTGAAGACGGAGTTTAGTTTTTAATATTTCTGACAGTCAGCAGTCAGGTAATCCGTCAGAGCGACTCCCGACGAATCACCTCGGACATGATGACATTTGATTCTGCTGCGTCTCCGTCCCAGCGGCGCTCAGGTGTCTGCTGCTGCTCAGCAGTGACCCCCCACAGGACCAGACATTTCCTACATTAGTAGCCCAGTCACCAGAACTGTAAATGTAGGACTATTTAAAGGATAGGTTCACCATTTTTAAAGTCTTAAAACAATAGTCAGGTGCTCATATGAACATTGAAACCAGTGTTGACACTGGTGGAGGACTAAAGCTGTGACTGTGTAGACAAATCAAGAGAATATCTTCCAAAGTTGAAGTACGAAATTCTCCAGATTTGTAACTCAGCTCATTCAGTCTGAATCTAATGATTGGACGGTCTACCTGCATGTCTACCTGTCCACCTGCATGCACTCATTGTGCATCACCAGAGTCTTCCTCAAGCTGCCAGCGTGAAAGCTGTGAGTACTAATAGTAGCCATTTTCGTTGTTTACGTACATAATGATAATTTTGGGGGAGTGTCTTTGGAGGGAGGCCTGAAGGGACGGACTGTCAGTGATGCCGACTTTGCGACTTTCTCTCTAGATTTAGGGACTTTTGGAGCTAATGCTGCTAGCTACTTTCATTAGAAAAGAGTTGGCAACACTGGTCTGGGTTTTTTGGTTGAATCATTTTTTAAATCTAGAGTACTCGTACTAGTTTCTTAAGATTACCAACCCTAGCTTTAAGACAGACTAGTCAAAATGGTGAACCTATCCTTTAACATGGCAGAGTTAGTTTTTTTTGCAGGAAAAACTACAAGCTCCAACCACCTCTGCAGGAGGTTGCAAGTTTTAAAATTATCCGAAAGAAACATCAGAGGCATCAGAGTGATGTACTCCGTGTGTTGTTGCTGTCAGTCTGTCGTCGGGAGGTTTTTGACTCTGATGAAATCTGCTGAGAAGCTTTTAAAGCTTCACGTCGGTTTGTCGTCTCAGTCTTTGGATCATCAAACTTTAATGACCTTCAGAGGACTTTTTTTGTGGAGGTCCAGATCCTGCAGGGACTAATCTGGACTCTGGTCTGGAATATGCTGAGCAGCTCTGACGTGGTTTATTAATGAGCTTTGGTGTGTTTGTTTCATACTTGGGGATGTGTGTCTGTGTGCATGTGGACAATTAGCCTGCTTAATTTCATACCTCTCCATGATGTTAGACGGTCAGTAACTGAAGAGACTTTAGTTCTGAGTTTATTCTTAGCACTTCTCTCAAGGTTTGTTGCTTTTTTGCCTTAGAGGAGCCCCCCATATTTATATATTCATATAACTCCTCAGAAAGATGGGAACATGATTGGCTGCAGCCTTTCTCTGCAGGATAGACACTGTACCTCGAATTTGTACTTAAAGGTGCTCTGTTAGATATCCAGAGCATTAATATAGCACCAACAACTATTGTCTTTGTAAAGATATAGAGGAGTAATGTCTACCTGAGCAGAGAATGAAGTCTCTCTCCCTCTGTGTGTGTTGTAATCAGAGCTTCTCCTCGCTTTATTGACATAGCTGGTCTGGCTGTGCATGTCTTTTAGTGCACGTTAGTGTATGTGAGCGTGCCCAACTGGCTAGCTCACGGCCGCCGCTCTGCACTGCTCTCATACAGCGGTTACAGCTGATAACGCCTTTGCGGAAGCGTAGCACCCACCCTCCGGTTCCCCCCAGGTTAACACGGTTAGCTCTGTCAGTACTGTTGCTGTTGTTTTCACTGTTAGCGCTGTTAGCGCCGTTAGCTGCAAGCCACCGGCTCAGCCATCACCACGTTGAGAGCCGTGCAGAGGCAATAGAAATGCTAGGCGCTAAATAAGGGATTGGGAGAATTTGGGCGCGCATGGAGAAGAAGCTCTGATTACAACACACACAGAGGGAGAGCGATTTCATTCTCTGCTCAGGTAGACATAACTCCTCTAGATCTTTACACAGACAATAGATGTTCGTTACTGGATATTGAATTTAATACCTTAAAGTACAGTAAATGTATTTTGTTACCACTGATCTTTAGGTAGGTATACGGTGAATAGCGCTGCATTAAGGTGAGTATACACCCGTTTCCAAACATCATCTGGTTGATTTGACCCCAAACAGAAGTTTCTGACCTTTAACATCAGCTCCAGACCACCAGACAGAGTTGTTCTGACCACAAACACACAGCTTTTGTTTTTGTGAGAAAACTTTTATTCTGAAAAGATGAATTTCAACATATAAAATCGGTCCTTGTTGGTTGTGTGATGTAGACGTGTTGCTGATCCTCTGAAACAGTTTGTTCCTCAGACTGCAGCTTCTTCACAGGAAACACGAAGCTCAAACAAACTTTGCTGTCGTCGAGTGTAGAAAAATAAAAACCTCACGGAGGATGGAAATAATGGCAACGTACACAGGCAACAGACACTAAATCAACAGTTGGTAGCGTCTCTTGCAGCTGAAAAATCGTCCATGCGTCGTCATGAGGCGTTCTTGGAGCAGCAGCGGTGCAGGAACTTTTTGAAGAACTTCCTGAACTCGGTGTTGAAGACGGTGTAGATGACGGGGTTGAGGGCGCTGTTGACGTAGCCGAGCCACGTCACCACGCTCATCAGGGCCGGCGGGACGTGGCAGTCCCGACAGCGAGCTCGCATCGTGTGGAGGACAAAGAAGGGAGTCCAGCAGAACAGGAAGGTACCTGCAGGAGGAGGAGAAGAAGAAGAAGAAGAGTTTGTCTACGGTAAGACAGAAACACCAAGAACTACACTATGATTTTACCAACATTTAGACAAACCCTCTTCTATCCAGAGTCAGATGTTTCAGATGGATACTTTACCTTAATCTGACATTTGACCTCTTTCCTAATTGTAACCTGTCAATAGTCAACTACTATTAATTTTTCTAATCTTAAAATGTTTAATAATTAGCCCCCTGCCCCTGTTTTTATCTTTTGTTTTTTTGTTTCCTCTTGTTTAATAGGTAAATTAATTAATTTATTCATTTTTATTATTTAAAAAAGAATTACTATTATCTAGACTAAGACCTGTGCCAGTGCAATTCTATGACTCCTAGTCATGATTATAATCCCCTAATCCTAACCTACCTACCAATCTACCATCTTGCATTCAGCCCTACTCTGAGGATAACGCCTTAATTGTCAGATGTGCTAATGAAGCAGAGCTTCACCCACCAATTAACTTTCATACTTCACAAACCTACCAACTTACCTAACTACCTAAAAACCTACCTACCAATCTACCAACCGCTGCTAGATTATCCTTGGGTTGCCACCTGAATAGTCAGACGAGCTAATGAAGCAGAGCTTCACCTGCAAACTAATATAAACCGGGTTTCCACCAAAAGTTTTAGGCACTGGAACTAAAAAGGTTTGATGGTTATTTATTTGTGCTTTAGAACGGAACCGTGAAACAATCAGAAAATGACTTTTCTTTCTCTCATTCACAGCATCACCGTGATGTCTGTCCATTCTAACATTACCAATCACCATCGCAATCGCTCTCTCTCTCTCTTTCTCTCTCTCTCTCTCTCTCTCTCTCTCTCTCTCTCTCTCTCTCTCTCTCTCTCTCTCTCTCTCTCTCTCTCTCTCTCTCTCTCTCTCTCTCTCTCTCTCTCTCTCTCTCTCTCTCTCTCTCTCTCTCTCTCTCTCTGTTTTTAATGAGTCGGGAAGTCGACAGCAGACCTAAATCGATACCCTACAAATCCCATCCAGAAAGTCCCTGTACTTTCAGAAAGTACTCCCCCCCGACCAGGACCTTTCTGGGGGGTAAAATGTCCCTGGAACTTAATTTAGAACCTGGTCCCTGCAATCGAAATGCAATGAGTTCCTCAAAAGGTTCTTAGTTACGGGGGAAAGTTCTGCAGTGGAAACGGGGCTTTACTCACCAAACTACCAATTTACCTATCTAGTAACCTACCAATTTAACCTACATGTCTACCGAGCTGCCAATCTACCAACTCACCTACCAAGGTAATTATCAACCGAAAAACCTGGTACCAACTTCCCTATCTTCCAACCTTCCAATTAGCCTACTCACACACTTACCTACCAGTCTACCAACTTACCATTTAGCCTACTTACCAATTAACCTCCCTCCCATCCTGCAAACCTACTTACCCACCAACCTACTTTCCATCTTACACCATCTACCTACCAAGCTACCGATCTGTTGCTGAGTCAGATTAGCTAATGAGACAGAGCTTCACCTGCCAAGTTACTTTTTTTTGATCAACTGCCCTACCAGTCAACCAATTCACCTGCCTGCCTCCAAATCTACCCGTTTCTCTACCTGTCAGCCTACCAACTGTTTTACAAACCTACCTACCTGCCTGCCTCCACATCTACCTACCAACCAACAGAGCGGTGACCTTCTAATGTAGGTGATCACCTACATTATCACCAGCAGGCTCAGTGGTAGTTGAGTGTAAATGCCTGACAATAGGAGGACATACTGTAGTTGTAAGCTCACACCAATTAACTGCATTATTTATCTGATTCTATTCCTGCAGAAACCAGATCACTTTACCACCTGAACTGTCAGGTGAGCTGATGAAGCAGCAATTCATGTGAACTACCTGCACTGAAAATCGTGTCTGGCCAAGCTTTACGTAATAATTGGATTTCAGATTACAGTAAGGAGCTGCAGGATTAGCTGCAGTGTGCTAAAGGGAAGCACTTCTACGTATTAGAACCAACGCTGACTGCTATTAATAGGACGACCTTTTCTAACTGATGTGTTAGTGCCGCTAACCAGACATCAGAGGTGGAGGTGAGGCGTTCAGGTACCTGCAGCCTCTGAACAGAAATCAGAGGTGGAGGTGAGGCGTTCAGGTACCTGCAGCCTCTGAACAGAAATCAGAGGTGGAGGTGACGCGTTCAGGTACCTGCAGTTCCCATTATACCGTTTATATCTGGATAACTTTTTACTAGATCTTTTGTAACTCTAGCCTTGTTCGCTGTTTTACCACTAGTTGGAAGGACGGTTTATTTATATCAGTTTTGTATCTTTGAGTTCAATGAACAAACTTGTCCAGGATGTTTTAAGCCGGGTAAACAATGTGCAGATTAAGCGCCCAACTGATGTTAGAATCGGGCAACATTTCCACCAGATCGGCCGTCGTTTGATGTTCAGTTTGAGGATGGTCATTACGACTGCTTTAATAATCAATCTGTTGGACGATTGGAGGGATTTCTGGCGGGTGGAACATTTTGGTCAGCTTTGACCAGTTCTACGCAGTTACTGTATAAGTGCACTGTGCTGTGATTGAAATAAAACAGGTCATATTGTCTTCATCTTCCAGCCAACTGCAGCTTTATATTCTTTGTGGAATTGCACAAAGTAACGCTGTCTTTCGCCTTTTTACCACCATTGTTTTGTACAAAACCGATCAGGGTTACAATGTTTACATGAGTTTGTTCTCGAGCTTCACTGTTTGTAGCCCTAATGATTTATTGAAAATAAACAATTTAAAAAGCACAAAGCAGTTGGCACACAGTAAATCTGGAGCTCTTAGGGGGCACCTGGAGTTTTGAGTTCTTGGGGCTGTAGTGAGGTTTGTGGGCATCAAAGGCCGCCGTTGGTCTCACATTTAAATATTGATACCAGAAGTATTGCTGGAGTTTTGACCCTCTGAGACCTCTTTCCATGCACCTTACAAGCAGCTGAAGCTGTTCCAGAAACCCCCGACTCTACAGCGGCCCGAGGCCCAGAACTCACAACTATATAGGGAGACTGATATATTTCAGCTCACACAAGTGTTACTGGATTCTGGATCCTTTAAAGGAACATCATGTAACATTTAGAGGGATCTCATAGCAGTAATTGATCATAATATTCATACTATACTATGTTTTCTTTTGTGTATAATCACCTGAAACTGACAATCGTTGTGTTTTCGTTAGCTTAGAATGAGCCCTATCTTCATAGGGAGCAGGTCCTCTTCACGGAGTCCGCCATGTTGTTCTGCCATGTTTCTACAGTAGCCCAGAACGGACAAACATAACACTGGCTCTAGAGAGAACCTTTCGCGTTTTTACGTTACCTGAAGGCCTCCGTAGTTCTCAGACACACTTGTGAAACTGCGTTAACATGAGCCGCAGAGTGCAAAACCGTGGTACCGCCAGCCGCCGTCTGACTTCCGTTGCTCCTAAAGTAGTGTTATTATGGTAAGGATGACCTCTGGGCGAGGCGAACGGCGTTACCATGGTTTTGCATTCGGCGGTTCACGTTACGGCAGTCTTGGAAAGGGAGGAGTGTACGGCGGGGTATTAAATTGGGTGCAATCTGCAACCACACCACTAGATGTCACCAAATCCTACACACTGTCCCTTTAATCCCGGACTAGTTGCTCACTTTGTTGGTAATTCAGCTTTGTGTGGTAGTGATATAACTGCTAAACAGGTAGTGAACTCACCCACAACGACAGGAAGCACCTTCATGGCCTTTCTCTCCCGGCTGTTGATCTTGGCCGTCTTCCTCCTGCGAGGGTCCGGGTTGAACTTGATCTCTGCGAAGCTGACGGTCGGCACAGGGCCGTCTTTGTACTCTGACGAGTGGAAGTGCTTGTCTACGGACAGGATGGTGGACGGCTCTTCCTGGTTATCCGTCAGTTCCCTTTCTATGATGGGCGGCAGCGGCGGCGGCAGCGAGGCCAGCGGCGGCAGCGAGACGGCGGCCTGCTGCAGCTTGCGGCAGGCCTGGATGCTGTTCTTAAGTTTGGCTTTGCGCGCCTCCTCCCAGCGCCGCAGGCCGCGGAACATGCCGCAGTACAGCAGCAGCATGATGGGACACGGGATGAAGAAGGAGCACACGGAGGAGTACAAAACGTAGTCGTCGTTCTCTAGTTTACACTCGGTGGGGTCGCGGCCCGGCACGTTGTTGATGCCGAACATGATGGGCGAGGCCACCGCCAGGGCCACGATCCAGGTGGCCGACAGCAGAACCGTCTGCCGCAGGTCCACGTGCTTCCTGTTGTAGTTGAGAGGGATTAACACGGCGATGAACCTGCAACAAGTGAGAGACATTTTACAATCTGCTGCACCTGAAATGACAAACTGACCGCCTGAACAAACTGTGGAAAAAGTTTTATTCATGATATTCATTAAGTAAAATTAGTTAGTCCCGGTTGTACGCCTCCGCCAACCAGTCAAGTTGCCGTTTACATCCACGTCTGTCCAAAATGTCATCACTTCATCATTTTATCCTGTTAGACATTTGTGTGAAATTGTCATAATTAGCATCAGAATTCTTGAGTTATGGCCAAAAACATGTTTTGTGAGGTCACAGTGACCTTTGACATCCAAATTCTTAACAGTTCATCCTTGAGTCCAAGTCAGTGGGCAACGTCCGAGGTCTGGAAAGTGAAGCCAATGCTGAAGTGCCTTAAACCTGCATTCTTCATTCTACATAAATCTTCCTAACTTGAATCTTGACAGAATCAGAGCACTCTTCTTTGTTCGTCAAATGAATCAGATTCACAGAGCGTTTATTTTTCACCTTTCACAGCTGGAAGATCACAGCCGGAACTAATAATATTAATGACGCTTCCTTACAGCAATTAATTAAAAGTTATTAGCTGCACTTGTGATTGACAGGTCAGAATGTCCTTATTTATTTATTTATTTAATTCTTTATTTAAATAGGAAGTCTTATTGAGATCTAAATTTGTTTTTCAACTGATCTGTGTACAAGAGAACAAACAGTATGAGGAGGATTCAAAATGTCAGCGCACGATTATAATATTTTAAAATTAGAGATTTTCATTACAAAACTGTTCAGTTTAAAGCCATTTTTTCCCCCAGTTCTGATTGCTACAGATAACGTTAAAATAAATCCTGTGACCTGACATTATGCTGGCTGTATTTTGGGTGTAGTTTGGTAGTTATTGCAGTAGAGCTTTATGTAAGGGATAATGTACAGGGAGCGGGTCATTGTTGTGAAAGAAACCCCGACAGGGCGATGCTTTATTTCGCAGCAATGACCTGCTAGCTGTACATTATCCCACTTATTACATGGCTGCTTACTAAAGAAATCAATATTTTGACACAAAAACGGTCCTCCAGAGTCCGACATAAGAGCTTCGCCCATAGCAACGGTCTGTTATACATAGCAACGGTCTGTTATAAAGAAATTACAGAATTCCGATCGCCGTGATTGACCAATCAGAATCGAGTATTCAACACAGCGCGTGTAATAAAGTTCAATAAATGTACAGTGCAGCTCCCTTTTCACGCAAGATCTCTCGCTATAAACTACATACCAGACAAAACAGGTGAGTGAAGAGTTTAGCACCTGTGATGAACACAAACATTTAGTTTTATCAACTTTTAAAACAAGCTGGATGACAGAGATCTGAAATGTATAAATATAAAAAGGTTGATATTAGTGATGCAAATTCACAAACAAACTTTTTGACGCTAAAACATACGTACTTTGACCAACATTTGAATGTTCGGATTTGAATACTTGAGGAACACAACTGGGAAGCTACAGATCGATATAAAAACCTAAAAAAAATTAATTAAATTTTTACACATTGTTTTTTATGAATTAAACAAACAACATATAACATGTTAATTAGTGAACTTTAGAAGAGCTGGTAGGTGGATTTTGTTACTGTTGGACAAGGCTAGCTGTTTCCCCCTGTTTCCAGTCTTTACGCTAAGCTAAGCTAACCGGCTGTCAAATTATTCCTTTAAATTAGACCTTGATCAGGAGCAAAAACACGTGATGTGGACAAAATACTTCTGGCTGACCTCTTGGACTTTCAAGAACAAGAAATATTAACAGTCACATCATTCAGAGGCTCCTCAGGGGCCCCCCCTCGGCCCTCGGGCCCCTGGTCCTCTTCACTAATCCATCCCTGAATGACAGCAAGCCATCAGTCAGTTTGCTGTTAAAACCATCAAACCTGCAGAGGGACCAGAAGCCCCGTGGACAGCTGGACCGTCAGCAGACCTTCAGGATCTGTTTCCTGTCCCGCTCTGTTGAATTATTCAGACTCTTAAACCTCTAACTGCTGCCGGCAGCTTCAAAAAGCTTCAGATCATCACCATCAGTCCACGTTAGCATCACTGCCCCCATCGGTCTCTGATCTAATCATATTTATCTAGAGTTGGGACGTCAGATTTTAGGAGCAGCTCCGGGGTTTTCAGCTCAGAGTTTCATCCTTCAACATCGGCCGAGAGTTCGGATAATCTCATTGGGGTCAGACTAACGAGCGCAGAGCGATGCCGGCAGTTCATCACCGCAGACGCATCCTCCGATTTCTCTTCTTTTAGTGCTTTTACAGGAAACAAGACAAAAAGGTCATCCTCATATTTCCACATGAGAGTGAAGCGTGGGGTGACTGTCTGACCCTGATGACCTTGATTAATCAGATGGTTGACCCCTGACCAGAAGGCCGATTTTTAAAGCTCCGGTTATGACACAGAATCTGTTAGTTATGGCTGGATTTTGACCTCTTCCTTTTAATACACTGCACAGAGGTTCCTCTGATATTCCTGCAGGAGTTTCAGGGTTTGTTTGTGCTTTGCTACAGCTGAAGAAACTTCACCGTGATAAAAAAAAAACAGCTCTGGTGAAACATTCAGTCAGATCTGAGGACTATTTTTAAGTTTTCTGGATGAATTTATGGCCTTAAATGACCAGAGGGTAGCATTTAGGGGGATCTACTGGCAGAAATGGAGTATAATATTAAAGCAAGGGTAGGCAGTTTAGGCAAAAATTCCATAATAACCTTTCAGCATATTGTAATTCAAGTGTTCTGAGAGAAAACTAGACTTCTGCACCTCCTCATGGCTCTGTTTTCAGGCTTTAAAAAAATCTAGCCCGTGACCGGAGACTTTTGACCAATCACAGGTCATTTCAGAGAGAGAGAGCGTTCCTATTGGCTGTTCTAGAAATACAGATGCGCTACACATCCCCTCGGTGAAAGCCTGATTCAACGGAGGAATATCCTGCAGGAAAAGTTGCTATTCCAGCACTGGCAACAACTGCCTACACTGCAAAGGAAGACCGATATTTATCAAGAACAAAGTCTGACAATATCGGCGAAGCGTTTCAGAGATGGAGAGAAAATGTTGCTAATAGTTAGCTAATAGCCTTCTGCTCATGGCTGCAGCGATGATGTCTGACTTTCCTGCAAATTTAAACAATTTCTTTGCCATGCTAGGCCAACAGGATGTCGGTCGATCATTCTACCTCTGAAATTTCATACAGATATTCAAAGTCTCCAGACGATGAATCCTACTGACTTCGGTGATCATGTGACTTTTCCTCTAGCGCCACCATGAGGTTGTACTTTGTGGTTTTGAGTGAAATGTCTCGACAACAGTCGGATGGATTGCTATGAAAATTGTTATAAGGAATGTCCTCACTGAATTTTTGGATCATATGTTTGTTTTGTCTTTTGGTTTTAGGGTCGGCAAGTGCATACGTTTGGTTTCAAACAAATTCATTGTTAATTTCTTTAACGCATTAATGCAACTTGCGATTTTTAGGTTGTAGCAGGCTCAGTTTTAAAGCTAGAGTGAAGATACTGGTATCACATGAAACCAGAAAACCTAAGGAATCCATTGGTACCAACCATGTCATAGTAAATACTACTACTAAATACATACTAAATAAATAACGCTCCAAACTTACGCTCAATTTTGGCAAAGAAAAACTGGCATGGCCATTTTCAAAGGGGTCCCTGCAGCTGTTGTTGCCTGTTGGGCTTGAATTTGACATGTTATGATTTGAGCATATTTTTTTATGCTAAATGCAGTACCTGTGAGGGTTTCTGGACAATATCTGTCATTGTTTTGTGTTGTTAATTGATTTCCAATAATAAATATATACATATATTTGCATAAAGCAGCATATTTGCCCACTCCCATGTTGATAAGAGTATTAAATACTTGAGAAATCTCTCTTTAAGGTACATTTTGAACAGATAAAAAATGTGTGATTAATTTGCGATTAATCACGATTAAATATTTTAATCGACTGACAGCCTTAATATTTTTAATTAAGTAAAAGATCTGAGTACTTCATCCACCACTGACTACTGTTCAAACCACTTTAAAACTTGTCGACAACAAGTCGACGGTCAGACGGACGACTACTGACATCAACATTTAAATCCTTTCTTCACAGACTGACCTGCTGTTTACTTGTTGCGTGTACCTGTACAGGTGAGCACTGACCTGTCGATGCTGATGGCACAGAGGTTGAAGATGGAGGCGGTGCACAGCATCACGTCCATGGTCATCAGGCCGTCACAGATGCTGGTGCCGAGGGTCCACACGCCGTCCTGGAACTGAAAGAAACACGCTCAGTATGTTCACTCACACTCAACATCAACATACAAACTGTATGTTCTGTACACACATAGACATACTGTATATACATAATGTACACATATATACATCATGTCATTAAATACATTTACTCAAGTACTGTATTTAACTGAGCCGATAATATTTGTGTACTTTTACTTTAATTAAAATTTATATAAATCATCTGCATCGACAGGTCAGTGCTGGCCTGTACAGGTACACAAAACTGATAGACTACACTACAAGGAATAAATATTAATTCCTCAATTTAATAAAAGTAAAAATAAACAAACAAAATGCATAAAATAACATGAATAAATCAAACAAAATATAAATACATTAAAAATCTGAAGAATATAAAAATAAATACATTAAGGCAAATGAAAGTGTGAACGAACAAAAAAAAAATCCTTCAAATATAAAATAACAATAAGTAAATTAAAAAAATGCAGACTATATTAAATGTAATATACACAAGTAGATAAAAATATGAATAAATAATCTATAAACATGCAAACATATAAGACATAACTATATACATGCATGTAAATTTAATAAAAGTACAAATTAACAAATTTATAAAAATAAATAAAATAAAATAAAATAAAAAAACGTAAATAAATAAAATAAAATAAAAATACATTAAAAATCTGAGAAATATAAATACATAAAAATAAATACATTAATGCTAATGAAAATATAAACATATAAACAAACTACAAAAATAAACAAAGATATGAAATACCTTCTAATAAAAGTTCTAAAATGATTTATTGCAGAATTGATTCATTACTGTTAATTAAAAATTCCTTAATTTACCCCAAACACATTAATCTAAATCAATAAATCCTTTAATATCTCCATTAATATACTTGTAGTGGAGTATTTTGACATTGTGGTATTACTACTTTTACTTGAGTAAAGGACCTTCATAATACTTCTTATTTATTTCATTATGTATTCAAAATAATTTAAGTAGTTTAGTTTTTGAGGTCAAATGTTTGTTGTGACAATAAAAACAAAAAAAACAGTTTAAATTTCAAAACAAACAAAAGACGAACTGTGAGGAGGAAACAACACGATGATGACTGGATAAATAAACAGAGACTCATTTTCATTGTTTTCATAAAATCCATTGTTATTTGTGGGGCCCCTCGGCTGACCTTTGACCCCTGGAGCTGAGCCGACCTCAGCAGGAATGTACAGTGTTTGCTGTTCTCTGATCGACAAAGTGTTCACTGTTTAGGTTAATTTAAAGTTCATGGACAAAAAGAGGATTTCCTGCCTCCATCAGTCAGTTTGTGATCGCTGCGAAAAATAGTTTGGTTTATCCACTAATTTAAAGATTAATTAATTAATTAATGAGAGTAAAATAAAATAAAGAGTAATTAATATTTAATATTAGCTCTTTGTGCTGCTGTCAGACGTTCTGAGTCCGCTCAGTGATGTCACAGGAGGGGGCGGAGCTTGACCTGAGGGTCAGCTGGAGTTCAGAGCCGACGGTTAAAGGGACAGTTCACTGATTTTAAACCCCAGACTTCACTAACATGTTAGTTCAACACTGAGGTTTAATAAACAGATAGTTTTGACATAAAAATACATAAACAAATAAAAATAAATAAAATATCTATGACTAAATACAAATCATATGCTTCTGAAATAATAATATTAATTATTATTAATATTTTATAATATTATTTTATACATATTTATGATATATATATATATATATATATATATATATATATATCTACATATATATATTTATATATGTATATATATATGTATATAACACTATATGTGTTTATTTACATATATAAATAAATAGAAAATGCACACATATATTAAATGAATGAATGAATGAATAAACATGTAAATACAAATATGAAATAAAATAAATTATATATTTTATATATATATATATTTATGTATATAATAAATAATCTATAAACATACGAATTTATAAATAAATAAATAAATAAATACGGCAACTCACCCTATACGCTTATAACTACAGTGAGTGTGTTCATCAGGAAGAGAGAGCAGGGAGAATAACAATATTCAAATACTGTACTTAAGTACAGATTTGAGATTCTTGTACTTTATTTGAGGATTTCCATTTTCTGCAATTTTATACTTCTACTCCATTACATCGCAGAGGCAAATAGTGTACTTTTCCCTCCACTACATTAATTGTATAACTTAAGTTATAAAGAATATAATCAACAAATACATTTTATTTTTTATTTAAATAAATAAATCAGTTAAGATTATTGATCCATGGGGGTTAATTCACAAGCTTTTTACTTATATCATGTTACCACGATGTTATTTATTGTACCTTTATATTTTATTTGTATACTCCTGTCTTTACTTGTTTCTTAGTGTTTAATCACACTTTTATTAACACAAATCCGTCACAGTTAAGGCCGACCGTCCTCTCTCTTCGGTTTCTGAAAATGAGGGGCATCAGGTTCAAGATTTTATTGATCCCATGTGAAATAAGAACTCTTAATAAACTTTCTCTTTGTTCATACTTTCTCTTTTCCCTGTTCTTATTGTTTTTTCCCATCACTTTTAATGTCTTCCGTTGTGTTTTTATTGAGTTTATGTTTTTAATTTCGTCCGCTCAATACAGATCTGAACTGGTCACAAGGTCACAAGATGAAAAAGTTCCTGTTGTTTCTCTCTTTGAAGCAACTAAATCTTTATTTTTTCCAACCTTACAATACCCATACACTACAATAATGATGAAATTAAGGTATTTTTAATGGGATGATTAATGGATAAATTAATGGATTGTGTTATATTAAGAGGTTTAATGGTTTACCAGCATGGTTTAAAGGATTTTTAAGGTGTAGAAACCTCTTATGACCACAATCCTTTAGTTTATACCTTACAATATCATTTTTTTGTGATGACGTTCGCGCTTTTTGGTTCATTTTGAGAGGTTTTTAAACCTTAAAACCAAGCAGATACCCCATTAAAACACCCTTAATATATTATAATGAATTAAATGAACCATTAATAATGGACTGTGCTTGAAGACAAACAGAAAACAGAGATAACATCAGTCTAATGTTATTATCAGCAGCAGCAGCTAATTAATGTGTTAATTGAGGTGAAAGTCATGCACCCCTTAGAATCTACTTAATTTGATAATTACGGTGTTTTCATTTTGCCTCTTTTCAATCCGTTACATATACTTTAACATCACCTTAATGGAAATAAGAAATGGAAATAAGTAATGAATGTTTGTTTAATATTTCAAATTCATGTGTAAATTAAGGGGAAATCACCCCTCAGATAGATGTTTTAAGGGGCTTAATAACTAAGCTTTTCTAAATTAATGGAAAAATTAAGGGGTCCGTGGCTACCACCTTAATTTAAAGGTGTTTGGTGTGTTTTCAGGGGGTAAATTAATTTGGTAATTAATAGCTCTGGAAATTAATGTATTTTTAGGGACTTACTTTTTGCCATTACTTATCATTCCCATTAAGGAGTTATTAAAGTATATAACGGACTGTAAAGAGGCAAAAACTAAACCCCTTAAAACGCCTTAATTATCAAATTAAGAAGATTCTAAGGGGTGCATGACCCTTAATTAACATACTAATTAGCTGCTGCTGACAAGAGCATTACACTGATGTTATCTCTAAATCAGTCCATTAATTAATGGATCAATTAACTCATTATAATATATTAAGGGTGCTTTAATGGAGTATCTGCTTGGTTTACTGTACAGGTGACCAACTGTTTCAGGGGCCCCACAGAGTCTTCAGAGTCCAGATGCAGGTCTGTTGGGTCTCTAGCGGGTGTAATGGATTCAGGATTTACCATGTAGCAAATAAACCTTAATTTATCCTTGAAATCACACCAAACGCCTTAATTTAAATTTGGTGGTAACCAAAGATCCCTTTATTCGTCCATTCATTTAGAAAAGCAATAACCAAGCCCCTTAAAACATCTATCTAAGGGTGCTTTCCCCTTAATTTTCACATAAATTTGAAGTATTAAACAAACCCAATATCTGTCATTTTCATTAAGGAGTTATTAAAGTATATAACGGACTGTAAAGAGGCAAAAACTAAACCCCTTAAAACGCCTTAATTATCAAATTAAGTAACTTCTAAGGGGTGCATTACTTTCCCCTTAATGAACACTTGAACTGAACTGCTGCTGACAAGAACATTAGACTGATGTTATCTCTGTTATCTGTTTGTGGTTATAGCTCCATTCATTAATGGATCGATTAATTCATTATAATATATTAAGGGTGTTTTAATGGAGTATCTGCTTGGTTTATAGTACACGTGAGGTATTTTTTACATTAAATGTTTCCCTCACAGCTACATCCATGAGCTCTAGGGGCCCCCTGACTGTTTCAGGGGCCCGACAGAGTCTTCAGAGTCCAGATGCAGGTCTCTCCGGTCTGTAGCAAGTGTAATGGATACAGAATTGCCCTCTAAAAGGTTAGAGAAGCGAGCTTGAGACCGGAAGGTCACCGGTTCAATCCCCCGGACCGGCAGGATAAATTTGGGTGGGGAAAGTGAAAAGCAGCGCTTGCCCCTCCCTCATTACCACCACTGAAGTGCCCTTGAGCAAGGCACTTAACCCCAACCGCTCCAGTGGAGCTGCTCAGTGGCCAGCAGATCAGACTGTGGTTGTACTGGGCAGCTTCCAGGTGTGAATGTGTAACTGTGTGAATGTGATCAGGGCGTTCCTGAAAAAGAGAGCATTGCTCTCAGTGAACCTCCCCCTGAATAAATAAAGGAAAAAAAAAAAAAAAAAAGAATTTACCATGTAACAAAAAACCTTAAAGATGGGTAAATGAAGGCTTATTTGGGTATTTTAAAGGTTTTTTTGTTACATAAATCCAGAATCCATTACATTTGCTATGCATCTGCACCTGCATCTGGACTCTGGAGCTCTGGGTGCAGCTGTGAGGGAAACATTTAAAGTAAAAAAAAAGTACCTCACCTGTACTCAAACTAACGTGTAGTATTTCCACAGACAGTGTGATCTCACCTCGGAGTAGACGAAGAGCGGCAGCACGAGCACCGCGAGCATCAGATCCGCCACCGCGAGACTGACGATGAAGTAGTTGGTGGTGGTCTTCAGCGCCTTCTCGGTGAACACGCTCAGACACACCAGCAGGTTCCCGCAGATGATCAGCACGATCAGCAGCACCCCGAACAACAGAGCCGGCACGTTGTATCCCCCCGCGGCCGCCTCTGGAGCCGCCGCCGCCTCCGCCGCCGCGCTCATGTTGGCCTCCATCTCCGCCGCGGCTCCTCCGCTCCGTGCCGGTCCGAGCCACAGCAGCGCGGCCAGCGGGCTCTCATGAAGGCCGGGCCGGACTCCGGTCCCCGCACTGTGGTCTCATCATGGTGTCACGGAGACTCGAGTCAGACTCTACCGTGGAGCTCCAGAGCGCTCCGGCGCGCACTTTACGCAAAAAAGCTCCGCGTAAAACCGGATGGAAACAGGATGGAAACAGGTGGAATTTTGTATATTTCTACAACATAAAACACACATTTACACCCCTAACTCATAACTGTTAAACAGGTGCTCATAAAGTCCCGTTTGTCCTCTTCAGAAAGAACATTTTGCGTCGTGGAGATGAAAAAAAGAGTTGATCAAAAAGCTCATTAAAATCCTCAAATCATTAGACAGCTGAGGAGTAGATCCATGTCTCCTGTTGAACGCTCAGGCTGAAGAGAGACGAGCAGCCGGAGGGTCTCTGCGGTCAAACCGCGGTGAGTGTGTTGGACTGCGGCTGTTTTCAGCTCCGGTGTGTTTACCTGCAGCCTGCTAAAGGCCACCGGGGGCAAATTAGCCGATTAAAGCCGCTTATCAGCTGCGCTTTACGGTGTCCTTCAGTCCTTGAGCTCCAGCAGGAGACAGTTTGTCCATCTGTCTGTCTGTCTGTCCGCGTGTGTGCGTGTGTGTGTGTGAGTGTGAGGAGCAGTCGCTGCAAAAAATATCCACAACTTTTATTTAACAGCAGCGAAACAGATATTATAGACCTACACTATATAATATATAATATATAGCCTACAATATGTGTATACATGCAAATATTATGAACCAGAATCCCTTCATTGTTTCCCTTTAAATAAATATATCACGTTAGAGATGCAATTAAAGGTATTTTAATGGGATTTATTCATTCAACCCTATACATTTAAATGAATGAATAGGGTTAGATTAGGATTATGAAAGGATTATACACAGATTAAGGGTGTTTCACAACAGACATTTTTCACTCTGCAGTTTTCACCAGTGGTGGAAGAAGCACTTGAAGAAGATGTTTTACTGAGTTAAAATAGTAGAAAGTAGAAATACTCTGCAAGGAAAAGTCCTGCAAAATTTCACTTCAGTATAAAAATATACTCAGAGTATAAAGAATAACTTTAGCTGGTAAAGGTGGGGCTAATTTTACATACTTAAAATGCTGCTGGGTGTCTCAATATATCATAATTAGGGCTGTCAATCGATTAATATATCTAATCGCGATTACTCACAGATTAATCACATTTTTTATCTGTTCAAAATGTACCTTAAAGGGAGATGTGTCAAGTATTTAATACTCTTATCAACACGGGAGTGGACAAATATGCTGCTTTATGCAAATGTATGTATATATTTATCATCGTGAATCAATTAACAACACAAAACAATGATAGATATTGTCCAGAAACGCTCACAGGTACTGCATTTAGCATAAAAAATATGCTCAAATCACAACATGGCAAACTGCAGCCCAACAGGCAACAACAGCTGTCAGTGTGTCAGTGTGCTGACTTGACTATGACTTGCCCAAAAACTGCATGTGATTATCATAAAGTGGGCAT
The DNA here is from genome assembly GCA_916701645.2 of Sebastolobus alascanus. Taxonomy (NCBI): domain Eukaryota; kingdom Metazoa; phylum Chordata; class Actinopteri; order Perciformes; family Sebastidae; genus Sebastolobus; species Sebastolobus alascanus. The sequence goes on from CAKAOJ020000276.1 coordinate 311,008, forward strand.
GTCTGTAAAGGGGAGACTCGTGGGTACCCATAGAACCCATTTTCATTCACATATCTTGAGGTCAGAGGTCAAGGGACCCCTTTGAAAATGGCCTTGCCGTTTTTTCCTCTTCAAACCATACCAGTATCTTCTAGCTTTAAAACTGAGCCCACTACAAACTCGTTAAACGATTTTGTGTTAACGCGTTATTATAAGTTTGACAGGCTTAATTTTGATATATTCTTGTTTTATAGTAAAAATATGATCTATGTTGTTTAAACTGAAGACACAGCAGTCAGGTTAAAGAGACTACTTAGTACTAGATATTAAAATAAAGTTTAGTGATCTTTAAACCAAAGCATCTGTGGGATTAAAAGAGTTTCAGAATAAAAGCCTTGGGGAGATTTGGAGGCTAAAACACGTTTGACATTTTTTGCAGTGTAGAGTGAAGGACTGTGGGTTAAACTGAGCAGAGAGCTGCAGGGTCTGACAGGAGGAATACCCCCCCTCAGAGAGCAAACTGCAGGAATCCTGTGCTGCTGTTTAGTCTCAACATCTGGATTTATTTAGATCGAGAGATAAGACTCACATCAGTGGAGGCTGATTACAACCAGAGGGGACTATAAAAACAATTTTCTTCAGTTAAAACTTCATACTGCACAAATTGTATAAGAACATTAAGGTATCACACAGAGGGCAACCTCCAGGGCTGAAAAGTGAAGCCAATGCTGAAGTGTCTTAAACTTGCATTCTCTCTAACAGCCAGCAGGGGGCGACTCCTCTGGTTGCTAAAAAGAAGTCTGATTGAATAGAAGTCTATGAGAAAATGAGCCTACTTCTCACTTGATTTATTACCTCAGTAAACATTGTAAACATGAGTTTATGGTCTCAATCACTAGTTTCCCAGCATGCACCTGGGTGGGCTTATGTTTTTTTTACCAGAACAAGAGAGGCAGCGACATCCATGTTTTCTTTGTGCTTCGTTTGCTTGCTTTTTTTGGATAAATAATTAATCAGAAACACATAAACTTTGCATGGACAACGGACACTTTTGCCTGCATAAACCAGGTGGAGTGGTTCACTACGAATATAAATATTAAAAACTTTAATCAATGTGAAGGTTGGCATATTTTGCAGTTAAAAAAAAAAGAGTCTCCTCCAGGCTAAAAATAGTCCTCAGAGTGACGGAGGTCACGCCGAGTCCCTGAGGGGAAACTGTACTGATCAGGCAGACGGGGCTGCCGGTCTCCTCCGCTCTGCAGTTTATGTTGATCCGATGTATCAACGGGTGTAAACGAGTCTATATGATCCAGATTCAGAGTGTTTGTCGGGACGTCAGAGCTCAGCTGCTGCAGTCAGAAATCACCGCCGCCGGTCAGACTGCACATCAGTCCGCCTCTCAGGAAGTCAGTCACATGACCTCACCTGTTTCCAGGTGAGACCGTCTTGGTGCAGAGGTCATTATTACACACTGTCAGTGGCGGATTAAGGTGGTCAGGGGCCCCTCTTTGTATGGGCCCCCCCACCCTTACTCATCATGCTTTAACGTTACGAGAAAAATGTAATTTAGTGCTATGTGTAAAAGCATGCTAGGAATATTACACAGTCCACACGTACACATTAGGGGAGCACTGTCATACACACACACATACATTGATAGAGCCTTCAATATAAACCTTGAAATATCTGGTCAATTTAGGGATTTTCTTTCGTAGATCTTGGTCTTCTATCAGCCGTTGTGCTTTTCGTTTTTGTGCTCTGTGATCATATTTTCATTCTACTGCTATTCTGTCCAGTAGTGACGTATTATTGAGAACCAAATTGACCTTATGACCCCGGTCACATCATGGGGCCAGGTTCTTAAGGTCAACTGATTGGGTAGATGTGGTCCACATCTACCCAATCAGTTTCTTATGGGCCAATAGGGGTAAAGCTTTTTTTTCAGAAGTACATTTAAATAATTAAAAATAATCTGTCCCATCTGGGGCCCTTGCAAACACGGGTCCCACAAAATACTTAACTTACACCACTGATAATCGGCAATTATTTTGGTAATCGATTAATCGTTAAAGTAATTTTTCATGTAAAAATGGCAGAAAATCCTGTTTTCAGCCTCTCAAATATGAAAAATGTCCCGCTTCTCTCTGTTTTATATAATATTATTACACGGCTTTGTTGAATACTTGATTCTGATTGGTCAATCACAGACCGTTGCTATGTATAAGAGACCGTTGCTATGTATAGCAGACCGTTGCTATGTATAACAGACCGTTGCTATGTATAACAGACCGTTGCTATGGGCGCAGTTCTGATGTCTGGCGGACCGTTTTTTGTGTCAAATTATAGATTTCTTCAGTAAGTAGCCGTGTTATAAGCGAGATAATGTACAGCTAGTGGGTCATTGTTGTGAAATAAACCCCTTCAGGGTGATGAGAGACCGCAGCATCGCCCTGTCGGGGTTTATTTCACAACAATGACCAGCTCGCTGTACATTATCCCTTACTAACTGAATATATTTGGGATTTGGACAAACAAAACAAGACGTTTAAAGACATCATCTTGGACTGTGAGAAACTGGGATGGACATTTTTCACTGTTTTCTGATATTTTATAGACCAAACAATTTATCGATTAATCTAGAAAATAGTCGGCAGATGAATCCTTAATTGCAGCCTACTGTTCAAACGTACAGAATATATAAACACAGAGTTGAGTTATTAAAGGAATTCATGTTTTTATCTGTAGTTTTTCAGTCCAAAACTATCAAATCCAATTACAAATATTATGAATGGATAAGTATTTGTTTTATCATTTATAATATCATGTGGGAAACAAGTTAAATAAATAAATGAAATGAAAAATCCTTCAGAAATTGCAGTCTGGTTCATGGACAGTCACAAATGTCTTATGCAAGTGAGGTGGAGATATTTAGACTCATGACGTCAGTGTTTCTAAAATAAGAGCAGTGCTGTGAAGGAAACTGACTTTGATGGGATTTAAATTTTTTATTCTTTTTATGAATAAAAAATGTGACGAAATAGTCGGGAATGCTGTGTTCGTAAAACAACTAAATTACAGTTTCCCTCACAGTGTTGCTCAGTCAGCCAGTATTTTCAGACTGCTTTCACATCATTTTCATACTGCCGCTGCCCTCCAGTTTGCTTCAGGATCCAACAGATGCTTCAACATCCTCCTCCTCCTCCTCTTCATCCCTCCATCCTGACCCTCCTGCCTGTGGCTTTAAGCAGAAGGAGCAGAGAAAAGAAAAAGAGGAGGGGAGGATCATTGCTGTTAGTCTCATGATATACTTCATTTTTAAACAACTTAAACATCTGCAACATGATCATGCAACATTTTCCCAGAACCTGAACTTTAAAGAACCTTTAATACGATTTTCTACTCGTGTTTCCACTTTATTTTACAAATCGGGACGTTTCAGACGCGCGTCGTTACAAAGAAAAGACAGCAGGACTTAATTTTGTTCTGTTTTGAAGGAGTCAGAGGTTGTGGGAAGAAGTGGACCTGATTTTGTTATTGATTTTCTATCTGGACTCTGAATCCCTGCTGAGACTGACGCTAACCGGCTCCACTGTAGCGTTGTGATCCATTATTTTTTTCTATAATGTGGTTTGATCTGTATCATATTTAATCTAACTCAAGGGGTCATTTTAGTTCATGGGCCACGTACAGTCCAATTTGATGTCAAGTGAGCAACACAGAGAGACTGATGCACGCTTTTATAACTAGCAGGCTTGACTATTGTAACGCTCTCCTTTCTGGTCTAGGCCCCTCAGATCCTCTGGTTCTTCTCTTTTAGTTGTTCCGCAAAGCAGAACAAAAACATTTGGTGATGCTGCTTTCAGCCTTTACGCTACCAGGCGCTGGAACAACCTACCAGAGGACCTGAGAGGAGCTGAAAACATTGGTCCAGTGGGCCGTCTCTGGCCCCCCCATGGACGTACGTTTGACACCCCTGATTTAACTAATCCTGAACAGCCTCCAGGGACTCTGACGAGGGCCTGGACTCTCTTCTCAAGGTGGTTTTTAATTTGAGGCCTTTGTTGTCTGAGGTGATGATGGATCAGCTGGGCGGCAGAGTGACGTCGTCCAAACCTCCCGGGGCAGCAGAGTGACGTTGGACACACCTCCTGTCTGTCTACGGAGACACTTCAGAAACACAATCATATTTAGTGTTACATTACGGTTTAGTTGACCTTCCAGCAGCCGTGAACACAGAGAACCAGTTTGATGCTGCATCTGTTTTCGGCTGCTCCAGTTTGTAAAAAAAGCGTTGTTTTGTGTGAGTCCTTGTTTCTCTGAATCTCTACGACGGAGGTGACGTCTGCAGAGTTAACACGACGCAAAGAGCCACAACAGCCATGTTTATGGGAAACACGCCAGGTTAAAATAAACCGGAATTTTCCTTTAAGGCCATTGGATCCCCTGAAGGACCCTGATCCCTCCTCAACGACCACTGGAGACCTCTCAGTGATGACTAGAACCTCCTCAGGGACACACAGAACCCCTTCAAGGACCACTGGAACCTCCTCAAGGACCAGTGGAACAACCTTGGGGACTGCTGAAACCCACTCAAGGAGCCCTGGACCTCTACCGCTGGGATCTCTTCAAGGACCACCGAGACCTTCTCAGGGACCATTGGAACCACTTATACAACAAGGACCCCTGTAACCCCTGTTCTCAAGGACCATTGAGGACCCCTGGAACCACCACAAGGACCACTGGAATTCCTCAACGATCACTAGAATCTCTCAAAGATAACCAGGACCTCCTCAAGGACCATTGGAACCACTTATACAACAAGAACCCCTGCAACCCTTCTCAAGATCTATTGAGGACCCCTGGAACCACTTCAAGGACCACCGGAGTTTCTCAATGATCACTGGAATCTTCTCAAAGATAACTCGGACCTCCTCAAGGACCATTGGAACCACTTATACAACAAGGACCCCTGTAACCCTTCTCAAGGACCACTGGAGTTCCTCAATGATCACTGGAATCTTCTCAAAGATAACTAGAACCATCTCAGGCACATTGGAACCACATTATGGAACCACAAAACTTCCTCAAGGACCATGGGACCTGTTCAAGGACCACTACAACCTCCTTCAGGAGTGGTGAAACCTCCTGAAGGGTCTCTAAAACTATTCAAGGCCAGGGAAGGGTTGAATTTATCCTGATATCCTTGTCTTGAAGTGTTACACTGATAGAAATAAGACAAACTTCTTCTTGTTTATGAAAGATAATAAACCACGAGTTCATTATAACGGACTGAATTAGTTCATGAGGTTTTGTTACAGCAGCAGTAATGAAGCTTCCTGGATGTTCATTGTTTTAAATTAAATATGTGTTTGTGTTGAGGAGGTGGAGCTGAACAGGAGATGATGATGGCAGCAATCATCAGAAACCTCACTCAGGATAATGAAAACAACACGTTTTCTGCTCCGGATCATTTAGACGATGTAGAAACAGACGACCACAGAGGGCTGTTTCATTTCACCGAGCATGTTTCAATTTGTGGCGGCGGAGACGAGACGGCGGCTCCTGAAATGCAATCAGCTCAGCCTCCGTCCCATTTACATCTTCTGGTGTCTAAAACTGATCACATGAACCTGCTGGATTCTCTGGACACAAATATACTCTGTTGCTCTGATTATATTTATGATTGATCTATACGATATCCTGGAATACCCTCAAAGACCTCAAAAATCTCAGACCTCCTCAAGGAACCCTAGAGAAACCCCAAGCACCCCTGGACCACTAGGGCTGTCCATCACTCAAAATAATTAATCCTGATTAATCGTAAATCAATCACACATTTTTTATCTGTTCAAAATGTACCTTAAAGGGAGATTTGTCAAGTATTTAATACTCTTATCAACATGGGAGTGGACAAATATGCTGCTTTATGCAAATGTATGTATATATTCATTATTGGAAATCAATTAACAACACAAAACAATGACAGATATTGTCCAGAAACCCTCACAGGTACTGCATTTAGCATAAAACAAATATGCTCAAATCATAACATGGCAAACTGCAGCCCAACAGGCAACAACAACAACTGTCAGTGTGTCAGTGTGCTGACTTGACTATGACTTGCCCCAAACTGCATGTGATTATCATGAAGTGGGCATGTCTGTAAAGGGGAGACTCGTGGGTACCCATAGAACCCATTTTCATTCACATATCTGGAGGTCAGAGGTCAAGGGATCCCTTTGTAAATGGCCATGCCAGTTTTTCCTCGCCAAAATTTAGCGCAAGTTTGGAGCGTTATTTAACCTCCTTCCTGACAAGCTAGTATGACATGATGATACCAGTATCTTCATCTAGCTTTAAAACTGAGCCCGCTACAACCTCCAAAAGTGTGATCGCGTTAATGCATTAAAGAAATTAGTGCTGGAGTCTATTCAAGAAAAAAACAACAACCCTCAAGGTTCCCAGGAACCTCCTCAAGGACGTCTGTGGCATCTAGGACTAGATTAACCCATTAACGACCTCTGGAGCCTCTTCAAGGACATCTGAAACCTCCCCAAAGATGCTGGAGTCTCTTCCATAACCCCCTCAAGGACTGCTGTGGCATTCAGCACCACAGGAGAACCTAATTAAGGACCCCTGGTACCTCATCAAGGACCTCTGCTGTCTCCTCAAGGACCCTGGAACCTTCTTAAATACACAGAAGGTAGAAATGTAATGAAGCAGCCTATTGTTTTACATTAACTGCCTCTTTTTGGCTGGACCGCAGAGGGCCAGCCCCACAGACGCAAAAGTCTGTCGCTGAGTGAGTGACTGAGTGATGAAGTTACAGGATTGGTCGGCTGACTGCTGGAGCTTCCTCATTGGCTGTTACTCTTTCAAAATGAAAAGGCGGAGAACAGTTATGTGTTTACGTTTTCTGGGGAGCGTGTCGGCGGTTTAATGTAACATTACATAGCGCTGTTGTTGTGCATGTGTTATTGTTTATGTTCGTTTAACTTACGTTATGTTCGCACATTTTCCTCCATTTCCGCCATGAACTGACTGTATCTAGCAGCCACACGTCGCTACTGCGGCATGAACCCAAAATAAACAGACTGTGCTGTGATTTAATTGCAATAAATAGTTCAAAATAAGGCTGAAATAACAACATAAATATATCGATTTGTAAAAAGTCTGAATTCATTCTTTGTCAAGTCTGTCCGCAACACAACAAGCAAACAACTTTTAAAATGCTTGTTTTCTGAACGGAGTTCGGATCGATCGATGCCAGGCTGTGATAACACCAGCTGCTCCGTCAACACTCAACATAACGTCATCTAGGCATAAATACGGCAGCGACGTTGTTGTAAACGGATCAAAGTGTGCCGAAATAACTACATAATGATGCTGATTAGTAAAAAGTCTGAATTCATGCTTTGTCGGCTCTGTTACCATGACGACAGGCAAACAACTTTTAAATTGCTTGTTTTCTGAATAGAGTTCGGATCGATCAGTTGCAGGCTACGTTAACATTGCAGCTGCTCCATTAACACTCCATCTAGGAATAAATACAGCAGCAACAACGTCAGTGATGACAGCTGGAATATCTCAACGCTGATAAACTTTCACAACGTATATTGAACACCACTTATATGATGAATGCTTTTGATACACATGCTTTCATAAAAAACGGAAATACTTTTAACCTTGCATAATGTATGTCATGCTAATACCTTTTCACCTTATATCAAATGTATAATATGCTGACTAGTAAATGTTACCATTTACTATTACTGAATGCCATTTGCTTCATTATAAGTTGGCTTTCAATCAAACATTAAGATATAAGTGAACAAAACTGTTCACAAAACATTATAGACATGACCACTGACTATTTATATAACAATTTAGCCACAAATTCACAGACTGACCATATGGTCCAGCCATATACTCGGTTTTGACCGAGTCTTGTTTACTGACTAAAGTTAGTTTTTAGTGAAGTTCTCTGCTGCCGCCTGCTGGTCATTTTTAAGCATCACAGCAACAAAAACATAACGACTGTAATTCCCTTTTTCTTTTTAATATTTTATATGTGGATATCTTCCATATCCATATATCAAGACCACTGGGGCAGACCCAGTCATGAGATTTACAATATACAAAAAATATCATCTTTCAGGACTTCGGCGTCTGTAAAACTTTATGCTCCTCTGGGAAGCAGCCGGGCAAAAAGTTTAATAAATAAATAAATAAGTAAGTAAATAGTTATGCATAGTATGCATATTTATAATATTTTTTATTGTTCGACACAGGCCATTTCGGTAGAGACATTAAAATTATGACAATAGAATAGAAATAATTTTGTTTTACTATTGTACGGCACTTTGTAGGAGGACGTTTTACTGGCGTCCAGTAGTCGCTTTCAGTCCAAAATGGCGGAGGCGTAGCTCTGCTGCTGGGTGCAGACGTTGCAATGGAACGAACAATTGGCTTTCACTTCTTAGCGATATACGTTCTTTTGTACAACTCACATTTCTTCTCATCATTAACATGATCAGATTTAAAGTCCCCCTACTGGACTGTGATACAGTTACACACATGCTGTTTCATTCACGTTTATTTATAGCATCCAGTTAGAGAGCTAAAATAAAAAAAATACATGTTTGTCAACAAAATATATATAATCAGTTTACTGCTGTGTGACAGTGTCCAATCCTGTTGTTTGAATGTTGGTGGTGGGCGGGGCTTAGCTTTACATCATGTTCACTGATTGGCTCTTTAAGGCTCGCTGAGCTGAAACGATTTGTTCTAACAGGTGTTTAACTTGCAGTTCAGTCTGAGGGTTTGGCAGCTTGTTTCAAAGACACAGTGGAGTTTTTTGTGAGGTCATGTGACAGTACATCCCTCCCCCTCATGATGTCATCAGTCGTCCAGGCCGCTGAAGCCGTCACTGAGCAGGAAGTGAGGTCGGAGCAGTGACAGGATGGGGCTCCGCGGGGCCCCGGCCAGACAGTACGCCTCGTCCACGCTCACGCCGCGGTATCGCAGCGTCCGCAGGGCGCCGCTGCAGCTTTCCCTGCCGCCGCGTGACGTCACCAGGACGATGCTGAGGGGGCTGTCCAACATGCCGAACTTCCGCCGCATCTCGCCGAGCTGAGCCGAGAAACTCTGCGGAGCAAGGATGTGAATTATCCTTTAAAAAATCACTCAAACATCTAATATCTTTAAGTCAGCTTTGGAAAAAAAAAACTTCTGCATGAATTAAAAAGTAAAGACGGCGTATCAGCAGGATGTTGCTGTGAGTACCTGAGCGGCCTGTCGGCTCGCCGGCATTGGTCCAGTGTCAGGCCGGATGACGGCGTCCCCGCAGAACATTACTCTGAGCTGCTCTGACGGAGCTACCTGCCGGTCCAGCAGCGCCGAGAGAACACCTGGACCAATGACAAAGGAGGACGATTCACCTTCTCACATCACACTCACCTGAACACCTATCAATACTTTATCAATCATTATCAAAACTCATTGATTTCTGGCTAAACTGTGAGCTTTCAGGGGGAAACTATCAGCTGTAATAAATACCAGAGAAGAAGAAACTTCCTGACCTTTCTGCGACGCCTTCGGCACCTCGTTTCCGTCCGTCGACAGGAAGAGATGCACATTATTACTCAGTAAACTCTCGATGAAATCCTCCTCGCTGGAAAAACAGAACCTGCTGACTTCAAGACCTGCAACAGAGCGGCGATGACGTCATGACAGGAAGTCATCAACAAGACTACAAAAACTACAACACTGATCAGCTGCTGACTGCAATCCGTCTTCTGAGGATTAAAGTTAGATTACCATAATGTCTGGTGCTGGAGATGATGGTTAAAGTTGGATTACCATAATGTCTGGTGCTGGAGATGATGGTTAAAGTTAGATTACCGTAATGTCTGATGCTGGAGATGATGGTTAAAGTTAGATTACCGTAATGTCTGGTGCTGCTGATGATGGTTAAAGTTAGATTACTGTAATGTCTGGTGCTGCTGATGATGGTTAAAGTTAGATTACCGTAATGTCTGATGCTGGAGATGATGGTTAAAGTTAGATTACCGTAATGTCTGGTGCTGGAGATGATGGTTAAAGTTAGATTACCGTAATGTCTGGTGCTGGAGATGATGGTTAAAGTTAGATTACCGTAATGTCTGATGCTGGAGATGATGGTTAAAGTTAGATTACCGTAATGTCTGGTGCTGGAGATGATGGTTAAAGTTAGATTACCGTAATGTCTGTGCTGAGATGATGGTTAAAAGTTAGATTACTGTAATGTCTGGTGCTGGAGATGATGGTTAAAGTTAGATTACCGTAATGTCTGGTGCTGGAGATGATGGTTAAAGTTAGATTACCGTAATGTCTGATGCTGGAGATGATGGTTAAAGTTAGATTACCGTAATGTCTGATGCTGGAGATGATGGTTAAAGTTAGATTACCGTAATGTCTGATGCTGGAGATGATGGTTAAAATTAGATTACTGTAATGTCTGGTGCTGGAGATGATGGTTAAGTTAGATTACCGTAATGTCTGGATGCTGGAGATGATGGTTAAAGTTAGATTACCGTAATGTCTGATGCTGGAGATGATGGTTAAAGTTAGATTACCGTAATGTCTGATGCTGGAGATGATGGTTAAAGTTAGATTACTGTAATGTCTGGTGCTGGAGATGATGGTTAAAGTTAGATTACTGTAATGTCTGGTGCTGGAGATGATGGTTAAAATTAGATTACTGTAATGTCTGGTGCTGGAGATGATGGTTAAAGTTAGATTACTGTAATGTCTGGTGCTGGAGATGATGGTTAAAGTTAGATTTACCGTAATGGTCTGGTGCTGGAGATGATGGTTAAAGTTAGATTACTGTAATGTCTGGTGCTGGAGATGATGGTTAAAGTTAGATTACCGTAATGTCTGGTGCTGGAGATGATGGTTAAAATTAGATTACTGTAATGTCTGGTGCTGGAGATGATGGTTAAAATTAGATTACTGTAATGTCTGGTGCTGGAGATGATGGTTAAAGTTAGATAACCATAATGTCTGGTGCTGGAGATGATGGTTAAAGTTAGATTACTGTAATGTCTGGTGCTGGAGATGATGGTTAAAGTTAGATTACCGTAATGTCTGGTGCTGGAGATGATGGTTAAAGTTAGATTACCGTAATGTCTGGTGCTGGAGATGATGGTTAAAATTAGATTACTGTAATGTCTGGTGCTGGAGATGATGGTTAAAGTTAGATTACTGTAATGTCTGGTGCTGGAGATGATGGTTAAAGTTAGATTACTGTAATGTCTGGTGCTGGAGATGATGGTTAAAGTTAGATTACCGTAATGTCTGGTGCTGGAGATGATGGTTAAAGTTAGATTACCGTAATGTCTGGTGCTGGAGATGATGGTTAAAGTTAGATTACCGTAATGTCTGGTGCTGGAGATGATGGTTAAAGTTAGATTACCGTAATGTCTGGTGCTGCTGATGATGCGGGAGCTCTGCTGCTGTTGCTGGTTGTCGGTGGTGATCAGGACGACATCAAACAGCAGCGCCTCAGCAGGATTTTCCTCCAGCAGACGTTCGTTCACTCTCTGCAGCGCCTGAATTGTGAATCAAATAAAAAATATTACTCTATATTTTTGTTATTGTCAACAAAGTTCATCTCTCAATGTTTTTTGCTCCAAACCCATTGGTTGTTTCTAAAGACGTAACTCTTTAAAAACAGCTCACAAATATATGTATACAGTATGTTTCAATAAAAAAAGGCTTGGTAATTTCCAGCTGGGCACTGTAGTTTTTATTAAACGTTACTCAAACAAGAAGAAATATTGCATTTGTTTGGGGACTATTTTCATCTGCAGATTAATCCAAATTTGGTGCTCTAGTGAGTATTTTGGGCAGCAGGGTGGTGTATGTGAGATTGAGTCAAAATAAACTACAGTGTGTGTGTTCATGGTAATGAAGGAACATGTCACCCAGTGCAACAGTGAGGCTCATTGAGGCGTTTTTGGACAAATATTGAGCTGAGGAAGAAGGTATATGAGTGAATAAATATCTCTATTCTTACATACAGGCATCTAAAATGGGTAATAATTTCTCTACACACACAAAAACAACAGTTTAAAGTTTTAAATTGATGTCAGCTGTTTAATTCTGACCTGCAGCAGCGGGAAAGCCACGCCCATTCCGTACACCTCATCACCATCATCAGCTCCAGATTCAAACACTGCACGAGACGCAACCGCGACAACCACTGCACGATCAGCATCCTTCTGCAGAGGAGACAAAACACCTGCATCTTCATCCAACAAACAATACTCAACACACACAGAGCCAACATAGCATCTATATGAAATCAGTAGATACAAACACAGAACCAACATGCATCACCACTTACAGTGAGAGTAAAAAATAATAGAATTTGAAGTGAAACCTGGCCTTTGAGCTCATACAGACATTTAAAGCTGCAGTATGCGATATTGGCGCAAATATGATTTTAAAAAGTTATTTTTAGAAAACGGCCGCTATATCGTGACAGTAGTACATGAAACAGGTAACCTGAAAGAAAACATGTTTCCTCTGTGTCCTACTGTGTCCTCCGGTGCTCCTAACGGCATCTGAAGGATTTCACTTACCGGAGGAAAACAAGTTCCGCTGTCCAGCTGCAGTCTATGAGAGCCGGCTGTCAATCACTCGTGAACTCCGACCAAACGGTCAAACTAGGCAGCGCTGATCAGATATGAGTCAATATTCTGTTACTGTAATGTCTATTTCTCGCCTCAAATGTTCTCAGAATCATCTTGGAGTTACTGTTTAGCTGTAAAATGAGAAAGTTTGTGATGCAGCCGCCATTATAAAATCTGTTGAAGGAAGCCAAGTTCTGGTCACATGACCGGAGCACAGCCAATAGGAACGCTCTCTCTCTCTGAAATGACCTTTAATTGGTCAAAATCTGCCGTCACGGGCTAGATTTTTCTAAAGCCTTAAAACAGAGACATGAGGAGGAGCAGAAGTCTAGTTTTCTCTCAGAACACTTGAATTACAATATGCTGAAAGGTTATTATGGAATTTTTGCCAAATTATGCCAAAAAATTGTTGCCTACTGCCACTTTAACTAGCATATTCTTACACATATTTTGTATGTCAGAACACACTATGCTACTGTACAATCCCCCACTGTCTTAAAGAATAGTTCTGCTTGTTCTGTGCAGCTAGCAGCTCTTGAGCTTCTGCAGAACGCTGCCCTAATTTTAGCCTCATGTTTTCCGGTCCGAATCCCCATTACAAAATATGCAATTTTAGCATTGCGCCTCTAACTGGTGAATGTATATCACAGTTAAAAATATACTCATGGTGTGTTTTAAATGATTAGTTCTCGCTCATCAAATCGGCATATATAACATACACTAATACACCCATATTTCATATAATTTTAACATTTAAAATACGTTTGTCCCTTTAAATTTTCTACCACTCTGACCCACGTTTGAAAGTGCAATAGTGGGCTGTATGGTGAATTATTTATGAGCTGAATTTGCAGGAAGACACTCACATGTCGAGTTATAAGATTTACAAGATGTTCCATTGAAAATAAGGAAGATTACATTAAAATACCTGATTTTTTTAATGCAATTTGGTGGAAAACTCTGAGAAATAGCATAAAACATAAAGTGGAATACATATATATTATTTGCAAAGGGGTGGATGGGAGTTGTTCTGCAAGTTTGTGATGTGTCTCTGCAGGTGAGAGAGTCCTACATAACAAGCCTCAGGTGAGTCTTACCTGCTTCACGTCGGTGTTCTGGATCGTGGAGATCATGTCCGCCTCTCAGCTGAAACCCTGCAGGTTACAAAGAGTCTTACCCACCTGTTTAAAATGTCACAACACAGTAATTACAGCTGGACAGGTTGTCAAACTAACTCACTTGCAAAGTTCCTCCAGGAAACAGAGAACTGGTCTGTTTTGGCTCCGCCCACTTCCGCCCTACGTTCTCTTTAAGAACGCAACGTGATGGCGTCACTTCCTTGTTTGTCTGCCGCTGGCCGACCCCGCCCACAGCAGTGATTATTGTACCAGGTGGAGAGCGCGGCCCGGTTTTACCTGTCTTTTACCCCCTGAAAACCTCCACATCTGGACTAACTGTTTGGGTCAGAGGAAGGGGGGTGATCTGGAGCGGGTCTGAGAGGAGCCTGGTTCGGTTTGGAGCGGATTTGACCCGGTTTGAAGCGGGTTTTTTGTTCACCGGTCTGGACCGTTTGGGGAAAGTTTGCTTCGGTTTCACGGTGAGAAAACCCTTGATTTGTTCCCTCTTTTCCTCACTTCCTCACCTCCTACCCCTCCTCACCTTGGTCCTCTTGGGTGTCCAGGTGTGGCAGGACCACTCGGACCCGGATCGGCTTCCTGTTGAGCCTCTTGCAGGTCGACAGGTGAGCAGCAGGTGATTAGCTGATTGTGTTCAGGTGAGGCTACTTTCTGTTATCAGAGACTCAGATCAGTTTAACTGTCAGTCAGTCACTTAAAGGTAAACGTTAGTCCTTCAGTCAGTCTGTCTGTAAGCAGTGGTGGAATGAAACTAAGTACTTTTACTCAAGTAGGCCTACTGTACACAACACAAGTACACATTCAAGGTACTTTACTTGAGCATTTCCATTTCATGCAACTACTCCACTACATCTCAGAGGTAAATATTGCACTTTTTACTCCACTACATTTGTTTGACAGCTACAAATTACAGTTTTTGAATACATGACATAAATTGATATTTCTGTTTTAATTTGCTTTTTTTTTTTTTTTATTTACCTATTTATGTATTTCTTTTTATGAATTTTTAAATGTATTTATTTTTGCATTTATTTTTATTTATGTATTTATTTCTTTTTTTTATTTCTTTTTTTTTTAAAGTTATTTTGCCTTTTATTTATTTATTTATTTATTTTATATTTATATTTTAAAAAATATGTATTTATTTATGTGTTTATTTTTATGAATTTTTAAATGTATTTATTTTTGCATTTATTTTTATTTATGTATTTATTTTTGCATTTATTTATTTTTTTTAAGTTACTTTGCATTTATTTATTTATTTATTTTATATTTATTTTTAAATCTATGTATTTATTTATTTGTTTAAGCATTTATTTATTTAGTTATTTATGCATGACTTTCCCTTAGCATTTCACCCCTTATTTATTTCCCCAAACTTATTTATCTCTGTATTCTTTTCTTTACACATTTATTCATACATTTGTTTTCACATTTCGTCATGCATCTGCTGCCCTGTGCGCAAGTGCAAGTTAATCCAGAAACATCATATAGAATAGTAAAACACTGACAGGGAACATTTTACTCCACAATGAGTACTCTTACTTTTCATACATTTTGAATGCAGGACCTTTACTTGTAGTGGAGTATTTTTTACAGTGTGGTATCAGTACTTTTACTTAAGTAAAGGATCTGAATACCTCTTCCACCACTCTCTCAGTCACTTTAAAATCACGTACCAATTCAGTCAGTAAATACTCAGTTGATAAGTCAATAAACAGTCATCAGTCAGTCTCACCTGTACAGTGCCGGAGTGTGATCCAGGTTAAGGATGAGACTGTAATCATTAGAAGCAGTCAGACCAGTCAGTCTCATTATCTGTCTGTCAGTCAGTCAGTTATTATAGTGTGTGATTAAATATAATTTCATCAGTCAGTCAGTTCTACAGGTCCTGTACAGGTATTACAGGTGTTGGACTTGTGTAGATATATTATTAGACAGTAATCATGAGGATTAGTCAGACATGCAGCTCACCCATCCTCAAACTGTACACACAGTCTTCCACACGCTAAAGCCAGCAGCCTGTTAGCTTAGCTTAGCATAACGACTGGAAACGTAGGGAAACAGCTAGCCTGGCTCTATAAAGATAACAAAATCCACCTCTTAAGCTCATTGATTAAAACACTATATCTTGTTTGTTTAATCCGTACTAAAACTGAAATGTTTAAAATGTCAATTTGCCATCTTAAGGCACGGTCTCACAGATGCACGAATGCAGGCGAGTAACCATCGCTTGCTGAGGCGATATTTGCCTGAAAGTTCACCAAAGTTGAACTCCACGCAAATTTGAATATGTCAGCAAACGCCAAAGGAAGGACATTTTTTTTATGGCTGCCAGTCGATTAAAATATTTAATCACAATTTATTGCATGATTGTTCATGATTGTTTTACTCCTCTGTTTTTGTATACATTAAACGAACAAGATAAAGCGTGTAAATTGGTGATCTTTAGAGGGGCTGGTAGGTAGATTTTATTACCTTTGGACGGAGCCAGGCTAGCTGTTTCCCCCTGTTTCCAGTCTTTATGCTAAGCTATGCTAACCGTCTGTTGGCTTCTTAACAGACAGATATGAGAGTGGTATCAACCTTCTTTACATCTAACACTCCACCAGAAAGTGAATAACCACCTTGCCCAAAATGTCGAACTCTTCCTTTAAAGAAGGAGCTGTTTGTGGGCGTGTTGGTGTCGCAACCAATCACACAGTGCTGTTTTGGTTGCAGCTCACTTGTCCAACCTCAGCCTCTTTGACCAAATGAGAACCAGTATCTGGTGATCAGTGATAAACCAGGTTTTAGGTGAGCTGGTTTGGAGACCACACAGAGTCCTACAGTCATGTTTTATGGTCCCTGTTTGAAAGCAGAGGATGAAACATGAACAGGGGAACATTAAGCAGATTATGAAACATTTCCTCCTCCCTGAACAAACAGGATGAGGAGTCTGATTGGCTGCTTCAGCTGTTTGTATGAGCCTTTATGGGAGACGCGTTGATTGGCGACTCTCCCTGTGTAAATAAAGCTTTATAATCAGTTGAAGGAGCCTCACGTTCAGGTCAGTCATAAGACTCATTAGAAACAAAAGTTTTTGTTTTGTCTATTGTTTCTGCTTTTCAACCAACTGTAGTTTCAGGTTCAGTGGAGATTTCTGCTGTCGGTTAATGTGTTGAATTATCTCACAGGATGTAAATGACCAGCAGCTTTAACGTTGAATCTGTTCAGTTGAATTCTTGTAAAATTACGTCAGATGAATTTTAATATTGCAAGTGTGTCAAAACATATCCTGGGAACTTAAAGGTATAGTTTGGGTGTTTTGAAGTGGGGTTGTATGAGGTACTTATCCATAGTCGGTGTATTACCTACAGTAGATGACGGTCGGCACGCCCTCAGTTTGGAGAAACAGACAGGAGTACCAGCACGGGAGCAAAGTAAAGTACTGCTGTGGACGGGGGCAGCAGCAAAATGTATTTTAGTCACCTAAAGTACCTCATAAAACCCCACTTCAAAACACCCGAACTATCCCTTTAAACGTTCTTCAGCATGGCGCTAGGGATGGGTCATTTATTCTGTCCATTACTATGGTCTAGACTGAAATATCTCAACCGCTGTTGGAGGGATTGTCATCACATTTTGTGCAGGCATTCATGTTCCCCAGAGGATAAAGCCTAATGACTTTGGTAATCCCCTGACTTTTCCTCTAGTGCCACCAGAAGGTCAAATTTTTCAGTTATTCAGTGAATGGACATTCATGGTTCCCAGAAGATGAATCCCACTGACTTGAGATCCCCTGTTTTTCCTCTAGCGTTTCACATTTGTTGTTCTGGTTCAACAACTATTGGATGGGTCACCATGAAATTTGGTGCACACATTCAGGATGAATTGTAATACAAGTTAAGGGATTGTGATCCCTTAAATAGTCATCTAAGACCATCATCAGGTACACATATCCAACACTTCATTTATTGACTAATGACTAAAGCTTCAGTTGCACCTCGTGTGTAGTGCTAATTAGCAAATGTTAGCATGCTAACATGCTAAACTAAGATGGAGAACATGGTAAACATTGCATCTTCTAAACATCAAAATGTTAGCATTGCCGTTGCCATTAGTTATGCAGGTATTATACAAATTTATATTAAAACAAAGTATTGGACAAATAAAACTCTGACCTGATGATGGTGCTGGAGGAAAAGTCAGGAGAACAACATTATTATAATTCATCCTCTGGGGACCGCTAACGTGTGAAGCAAATTTCAAGACAATCCATCCAATAATTGTTGAGACAATTTCACAAAAATTTAATGTACAAATGTCAACCAACCTCATGGTGGCGCTACAGGAATAGTCAGGGGATCACCAAAATCATGAGGATACATCTTCTGGGAACTGTGAATATCTGTATAAAATCTCATGGTGATCCATCAAATAGTTGTTGAGATATTTCAGGATGGACCAAAGACACATTGCCATGCTTAGAGACAGAATCTGATGATCACCATGGAAACACATGTTAGTTATCAGTTTATTGAAATCAGGTTATTATTAACTGTTTTGTTGTTCCTCTCCTCTTTCAGTGTCTGCAGCGCCGCCGGCAGCCATGTCCAGGTAGAGACCGGCTCCACGGCGCCCACCATGCGGAAGCATCTGGACAGGATCCGGTTCCGGGGCCAGAGACGGGACGAGTTCCTGGATCTGGCCGATTCGCCCAACACGTCCGACACAGAATGCACCGAGGAGGTCGGGATTAAACCTCGACTCTCCACCAGAGATTCGGAGGAGCTGAGGGATGCGGAGGGAGAGCAGCAGAGTGACGCTCAGGTACACAAAAACACCTGAGAAAACACATCAACCAGGAGTTTAAATAGAGACGGTGTTTTCCTGATCCTCATCTTTAAAAACAACAAAATTCTGTTATAAATTCTGTTTTGACCGAGCCCAAACACAGGTAGGATTTCAACAGATTCTTTCCGTGCGTTCACTTTCTTCTGTTCTAATAATTGTAATCCATAATTGGGTTAAAATTGCAGGTTAGTAACCTGCTGGTCGTCTCAAGACTCGTGTGGCTGCAGGACTCCGCTGTGATCAGGGCTGTCAATCGGTTATAATATTTATTCATGATTAATCGCACATTTTTTATCTGTTCAAAATGGTTGGTACCAATAGATTTCTTAGGTTTTCTAGTTTCATATGATGCCAGGATCTTCACTCTAGTTTTAATCTGAGCCTGCTACAATTGAAAAATCGCAAGTTACGTTAATGCGTTAGAGAAATTAGTGGCGTTAAAATAAATTTGCGTTAACGTGTTATTATCGCGTTGACTTTGACAGCCCTAGTTATGAACAATACAGAAACACTCCATTACAACACCTGCATTTATAATCCTTCAGTAGTTTCATCAGCTAAATGTACTTAAAATTTAAAAAATGAAAGTACTCATTCTGCAATTATATGTGACATTAACATCAATGTTAGAGCAGCATGTTACTGTTGTAGCTGCTCCATGTGGAGCTACTTTTAACTACTTTATATACAGTTAGCTAGTTTAGTCCAGTGGTTCCCAACCTAGGGGTCGGGCCCCTCCAAAGGGTCACCAGATAAATCTGAGGGGTCGTGAGACGATAAATGGGAGAGGAAAGAAGAAAAAATAAAACTCCTGTAACATAGGACTCATTATTCACTTTTTCTAATCGTAGCTTTTTTTTGTGAAATATTTGATAATCTCACCTCTTTGGGCCTCAAACAGTTATTTAAATGAAACCATGTGTGAAGTTTAGAGGCAAAATGTCTCTTTGATTAAACCGTAAACAACTCAAACAACATCTGAAACATGACGCTGCTTTATTCTAACAGGTCACAAACCAAAAAAGGTTGTTTAAAAACAATTTCACATTTCTGTCTGTGTGTTTGTCTCTCAGGCTGGTCCAGGAATATTTTCTGCAGCTCTCCAAGACGACTCGAGGACGGATCTCAACGAGATCAAAGGTCACCTGGAAATCGCCTTGTTAGAGAAACACTTCTTACGTGAGTATTCTGACCTGAACTGCACTCTGTGTGGGGGTTTCTTTGGTTTTATTAAACTTAAAGTAAATGTATATGAATATGAACCCAATGTACCAATGTATTCATGAAAGGTATAAAATAATACATTTTACCTTCAAAGAGCATGCAACTATGATTCTTACTTACTATGAACGTTATATTTATTTTAACTATCCAACAAATAATTAACTTTTGATGGAAATCTGTCTGTAGACGGAGCTCTTGCACTCATAAAGCGTGTGCTTCAGTGAATTGAGTTCTTATAATCCTACAGGATCTTGATTGTTTAACTTCCTGTTTGCAGAAGATAATAAATCAAACACATTACAGTGTAGTAGACACTTGACACAATGTAATTCAGAAACTCTGAAGGTAAGAAAATAAAGTGTATTAAACTATCTAGACAGAGGCAGACGAGACGTTGAGGTTAAGAAATGGTATGGTCCACTTTAGGGGTGTCGGAAATCGTATTACAAGATTCTTCCAAGCATGGTTAGTTGTAGTAGTCTGGTTAATATCTTGCTGAACAAAACGTGTAAATATCGTAATCGTGTGTTTGCCAAAGAGTTTGTTTTCTGCAATAATCCAAAAAGCCAATGGAACAATCCCATTGGCTTTTTGTGGAGGGAACCAGGGCGATGCTAACTTCCTTGTTGGCCTAAAAAGATACGCCATCCCTGGAGCGCTCTATTCCGTATTGAGCACCTTTTAAGATAATTTTTGTCAGACTATCGTCTTTCACGTTCAAACAAATAAAGTAGTAAAAGTAAAGTGTCCCTTTAAATCTGTGGCAGGAAGAGTTGTGTGTTGATTGGTTGTTGGGTCGTTACGACTTCTCCCATCAGTTTGGAGTCAAACGTCCCACAGCACAGCAGCATGCTGGGTAATCCGTCAATATCTGTCCGTCAGCTTTATGTAACACACACACACAGCTATTAATAACCCTGCTGACCTCATCTGACACACACACACTTTTCCAAGTCTGTCTTAAAACAATATTCACATGTCCGTATGTACATTGAAACAGCTTTTTCTTACCATTAACTCTTCACTTTTTGGCATGTGAATGTTTTGTATTTGCACCTTAATGTTAGCCAGTTATATTTATGACACTTACCATTAACTGTTTACATTTCTGGCATTGTGTACATTTGGTTTTCGCATGATGGTCCATAGTTTATTGTGATTAATTGCACCTTTTTTATCTGTTCAAAATGTACCTTAAAGGGAGATTTGTCAAGTATTTAATACTCTTATCTACATGGGAGTGGGCAAATATGCTGCTTTATGCAAATGTATGTATATATTTAGTATTGTAAATCAATTAACAACACAAAACAATGACAAATATTGTCCAGAAACCCTCACAGGTACTGCATTTAGCATAGAAAATATGCTCAAATCATAACATGGCGAACTCCGTGTACTCAGTTAGTCTCCATCATCTGTTTCAGAGGAGGAGCTGAGGAAATTTAAAGAGGAGTCCAACGTGGATTCACTGAGACAGGAGCTGGAGAGGGAGCGCAGCAGGTGCATCGAGCTGGAGCAGAAGATCAACGACGTCCTGAAACCCAGGTGGATATTTTAAAGCTAATCTTTATTTAAGGAGCTGGTTTGAGACATCAGACGGAGCAGCTTGTTCCTGTGGTTTAATGCCTTCACTGACTGGTCGTTTCTGTCACTTCACAGACTTGAAGACTCACCTTCTCAGACTCCTAAAGCCCCGCCCCCTGCTCCACCTGCAGTCAGCAGTACAGGTGAGCTTTTCTTTAAACACTTAATGGCCTCTTTATTAGGCACACACAGCTTGGCCACATATTCTGATAATGTTCAATTTTTGTTAAAACTTTCTGAGAGGTTTTTATTACTGAGGTCGTAGTTGTTGGTGATGTTATACTGGGCTGCATTATATTGAAATGTGTCTCCTAATATTTTATCCGCCTCATCTAAGTCTGGTACAAACCTCAGAGTATAAACTTTGATAAAAGTGGTAAAATGTTAACGGACATGTCGGTTACCTCCTTCAGACTCTTTTCTTTTCCCGTCCTCAGACAAACAGAAGGACACTTTGTCCGGCAGCTTCCTGAAGTGGCTTTATGATCGTTTTGGCGTTTATATCGAGGACTTCCGCTTCCAACCGGAGGAGCAGACGGTGGAGACGGAGGAGCCGCTGAGTGCCAAGAGGTGAGGAAGATGGACATGTTCAACAACACAATGACTTAAAGCAGCTGAAGCTGTAATCTACTGTATGCTTTTTTTATTATGTTAGAGCTGTATTCGTATTAAATCTAACATAAGTATCTGGTTTCTGATCCACAGACTGACTGAAAACATGAGACGGCTCAGTGAGTATTTCTTTCAGAACATACATTTTGGTCACTTTCTGCACTTTAGATGCTTTATTTAACCGTTTATTTAAAACAACACAGAAGAGGTTTCTCTGTCATGATAAATTCTCAGTCTGTGATTGGTCGGTTGGTCCGTGTTTCCAGAGCGAGGATTCAAACCTGTGACCAACTTCAAGAGGAACCTTTCTGCCTTATCCAGCTGGTACTCCGTCTACACGTCGGCCATCGCCTTCATTGTGAGTCCACACAGACAGCTGGTCACTGATGATGGATGTTAATGACCAGAAACAGCTCTGTGACCAACACTACCACAACAATTTAATGTTTATGATAACAAATGTGATAAATTTTATGATTGTTCATACAATCAGAAATTAGGGGTTAGAAAAAAAAGCCACCTTAAATGGATTCACCTTCATCTGTTTGTGTCCATTCACATGTTTTTATTATCTTTATAATAAAAACTTCGCTTCACTTGGTGTGTGTTCTCTACAGGTCTACATGTACGCAGCGTGGCACGGCTGGGTCGTCCCCATGTTCCTGTTCCTCGCCATCCTCCGCCTCTCCTTGAATTGCCTCATCGCCAGGTCAGTGAAAGCCCCGCCCCTCCTCCCCCTCACTCTTTCAGCCAATCACACGGCCAGAATCAGAAAAACCAGGTTCAGCACCGACTCTTTGCTATAATGAGGGAATAGGTGTTGTTTTCATATCGCCTTTAGATCCCCACTCTCCTCACATTGACATGCATCTTCTGGTATAGCCCATTCCCACTTCATAAAGGGACTGATGCAACTGAGAAGATAACTTTTTCTTGACAGACATTTTGACTTTTCATAGCAGGAAAAGCACAAAATTAACGATGGAAACGAACCGGGGACGATTTGGTTGCATGGTATGCGTCATAACTACTACAGGCCAACGGACGCCTCATCAATGAGCCTCTGATTCCGGGTTGCGTTAGGATACTTTGACCCCGGTATACGTACCTGCAAGTTTAGTTATATTTTTAAAGCTACTAAAGGGGAAATGGGCCTAAAGCTAGAGTGAAGATACTCTTATTTGAAACTAGGAAACCAGAGGAATCCATTGCTACCAACCATGTTATACTAGCATGTTGGGAAGGAGGTTAAATAACGCTCCAAAGTTAGGCTAAATTTTGGCGAGGAAAAACTGGCATGGCCATTTTCAAAGGGGTTCCTTGACCTCTGACCTCAAGATATGTGAATGAAAATGGGTTCTATGTGTACCCACGAGTCTCCCCTTTACAGACATGCCCACTTTATGATAATCACATGCAGTTCGGGGCAAAAACCATCCAATTCATTAATTAATTCATGTTTATTTCTGATTTATGACTAGAAGAACTTGACACACAGTGCTGAGCGGCATCTCAAATTAGGTTCCCAGCTTTTATTAGTAAATGCACCGTGTTTTAAAACCACCTGATGATTCTGAGCAGTTGAATTTAAATCTTTGACACACAGATGTGTAGTGCGTGTGAAATGATCTCCTATCTACCTGTGTGTGTGTTCCCATGATGCACTGCTCTCAGAGGCTGGAGGATCCAGTGGAGCATCGTACCTGAAGTCTCGGAGCCTGTGGTAAGACATCTCTCTTCACACCTGTCTTTGTTTGTTGTCCTACCTGGACAGAAGCTAATCTGACAGTTAGACAGCTCTACCTGATGGACATGTGACGTCTTTAAATAAAGCATCTGAATACTTCTTCCACCACTGCACGATGGTGTGCAGGTGATGCCAGGTGACTGATAGGTGTCGGTGTTTATGACTTTACTGTCTCCTCCGCTTTTTCAGGAGCCTCCTAAAGAAGACCTGACGGTGTCGGAGAAGTTCACGCTGGTTCTGGACGTCGCTCAGAAAGCTCAGGTGAGACGTTGACAGAGAAGTCAGAGGCTCTACGTCAGCGTGAGACACCTGATGACGGATTTCACAACGTTTTTTTTTTTTGTTTCGTCTTCACAGAATCTGTTTGGGAAGATGGCAAACATCCTGGAGAAAATAAAGAAGTGAGTTTGTCTGCACACACTGTGTTCCAGGTTACAGTGAACTGATGGACCATACACAGATCTTTAATACTGTGTGTGTGTGTGTGGTGTGTGTGGTGTGTGTGTGTGTGCAGTCTGTTCATGTGGGTTCAGCCAGAGTTGACTCAGAAGCTGTACGTTGGTCTGTGGGTGGCCTTCATCTCATCCTGCCTGCTGCCGTTCAAACTGCTGGGATTCATCATAGGTACAACACATATATACTGTATATAGTATATACACTTACATACTGTCATCATTATACATTTATTATAATCACTGGACACTGGGGTTTAATATCTGGAAACGGGATTCCTGGGAATACACATCCAAACTATTTCCCAATTCCTGAAAAATATAATTACTAGGGCTGTCAATCGATTAAAATATTTAATTGCGATTAATCGCATGATTGTTCATAGTTAATCGCAAATTAATCACACATTTTTATCCGTTCAAAATGTACCTTAAAGGAAGATTTGTCAAGTATTTAATACTCTTATCAACATGGGAGTGGACAAATATGCTGCTATTATGCAAATGTATGTATATATTTATTATTAGAAATGAATTAACAACACAAAACAATGACAGATATTGTCCAGAAACCCTCACAGGTACTGCATTTAGCATTAAACAATATGCTCAAATCAAAACATTGCAAACTGCAGCCCAACAGGCAACAACAGCTGTCAGTGTGTCAGTGTGCTGACTTGACTATGACTTGCCCCAAACTGCATGTGATTATCATAAAGTGGGCATGTCTGTAAAGGGGAGACTCGTGGGTACCCATAGAACCCATTTACATTCACATATCTGGAGGTCAGAGGTCAAGGGACCCCTTTGAAAATGGCCACGACAGTTTTTCCTCTCCAAAATTTAGCGCAAGTTTGCAGCGTTATTTAGCCTCCTTTGCGACAAGCTAGTATGACATGGTTGGTACCAATGGATTCTTTAGGTTTTGTAGTTTAATATGATACCAGTATCTTCACTCTAGCTTTAAAACGGAGCCCGCTACAACCTAAAAATCACAAGTAGCGAAATTAGTGGCGTTAAAACAAATTTCCGTTAATGCGTTATCGCGTTAACTTTGACAGCCCTAATAATAATAACGGGAAAAACTAGTCACTTTCTTGGCGTAATCCAAATGGGCTGATGCGTACAAAATATACGTATCACTAAAGAAGTCCTTTACGTCCTCCGACGTGGATGCAAAACTCAGCAGCACACCGGTAACTTCCTTTTGGCCCACCAAATTCATCTATTGTATGCAGTGGGCAACCTCCGGGTCTAAAAAAGTGAAACCTTAAACCTTCATTCTTTCTACCAGCCAGCAGGGGGCGACTCCTCTGGTTGCAAAAAGAAGTCTGATTGTATAGAAAGTCTATGAGAAAATGAGCCTACTTCTCACTTGATTTATTACCTCAGTAAACATTGTAAACATGAGTTTATGGTCTCAATCGCTACGCTTTCTGTCCAACACAACAAACACTCACGTTTCCACCATTCAGAACGAGACTTCTCCTTGAGCGAGACTCTTTCTCCATAATGTCAGACACTTATAATAACAATCAGAGCCTGTCATGGCGAAAATGAGCACTAAAAGTGGACGTAAATTTGTCAGTTAGACACAACAACATGATAAAATAGGTTTGAAAAATACAGAACTGACCCTTTAAATTGAATAACAGACTGAATACTGCTGAGTGTCTCTGATGAGTGTCCTCCTCCTCCTCCTCCTCCTCCTCAGGTGTGTACGCAGGTATAAAGTTCTTCATCATCGGCTTCATCTTTAAGAGTTGTCCGAAGCTGAGGCAGCGCTACGACACCCCCTACATCATTTGGAACAACTTACCCACCGACCTGCAGCTGAAGGAGCGCGGCAACACCACGCTGAGCAGAAGGGTCAGTTCAAACTCTCTGAAAATATCCAGAAAAGTACAGCTCACAGACCGCCGCGCTGGTCTGGAGTCAGCCACCGGTTCAGATACGTCCCGGTACAAACTGGTTCTTCACTGGTCCCAGTAGGTGATCTCTGGTCTGTGTTGGTTTCAGTTCTCTGTTGTTGTTTTTTCTCTCTCAGCTGTCTGAGTGTGAACAGGTAGGATCCTGATGTGTGTGTGTGTTGTGTGTATTTACAGTCGCAGTGTAGACGTCAGTAGTGTTTATTGTAGTTAGAGACATAGAATCAATACTGAATATAACCAATCAGCTGCTGTTATTATTAGTCACGCTGATAGTCTGTCTCAAAACCCTCTGGTCAGATTGTCAGTGAACGTCTCATTCCTGCTCTCCAGAGGACGAACCCTTTAGATTGTAATGACCTTTCCTCTAGCGCCGCCTTCAGGACAAACTCTGGATCAGATCTTACTTGAATTTTCAGTGTTTTACCCAACATTTAATGTTTTTTACCTGAACTGGGTTGAGTCAAAATCTTTGTTGTCTTGACCCGAGTTTCGTGTCTGTCCCTGAAGTTTTGGTCTAAAAATTAGTTTTGAAATTTTTGAACTAAATTTTCAAGTTGGATCTTATCTGAATTTGTGCATTTCTGCTGTTTCACGGAGCAAATGTTTGAAAAAAAGTACAACACACATGGTGCTGTCAATCGATTAAAATATTTATCGGTATTTTTCGCATCGGAGGATTCTTTCACAGCAGTGACCGGCTCGCTGTACATTATCCTTTACTTAATGCAGGCATTTCGAGGAAGACGCTATCATCATCTTCAGCCCATATGTTAAGGAGGCATCTCACTTCGTCGTGAGTCCAGGTTTGTCCCCCGCCACTCGACATTTTGCTAGCAAATAGCCACCGGTAACCAAAACAGAAAATAAAATGAGGCATTAAATGGTACGCGTCCTGTGATTGGTTCGAACCGCTCCAGAGTTCACTTAACAGCTTCCGAGACCATCCCTTCGAGGCGGACCAGGGAACGGTTGTTTGGTCCGCACAAGGGTTCGATTCCTGCGTTCACACCAACCCAAAGGAACCGCACCAAGGGGGGTAAACGCTCGAGGGTTCGGTTCAACCCGGACTAAACAAGGCTGGTGTGAACGCGCCCTAAGAATCGCTAAATCATCAGGAGGATATTGTCGAGATCTTAGCCACATTTTAAGAACAACAACACAGAAACAGAGTGAAATATCACAAGTGTTTGTCAAACAGCTGTGAGCACACCTGGACAGGTGAGTTGTTTTTGTCAACTGCAGCTTCGCTCTCTGACTGTGATGCTCAGGATGCCACTGAGGTACCGCTCCTGCTTCTGATTTGCTAATCTTGTACCTGCCCCCCCCCCCCACCTCTGTCCAGGCAACCATGACGGCCGGCCGAGGCAGCGTCGCCGCTGCAGCTCCTCTGGGCCTCAGCCGGGACGAGGACGGAGGACGATACTACAGCACCAAGAGAGGAGCTTTTCACGAAGTCTTCAACCTGCCGGAGAGTGAGCGCCCTCTGACAGGTGGGTCAGGAACTGCAGGAGGGAAGGGGGGTGAATATAAAAACTTATTCAGCTCGGCTTCAGATTTCAAACTTCTAACTGGAAAAAAAAGTATTTTCTATATTTTTTACACCATTTTTTGCAGGACCGTAGCCAAGAATTTTGTCAAATTAAGTCCCCCAACGCAGTATTTATACAATTAAATGCTCAATTCTAAGTTTTATCTCCAAACATGAAACTCTAAATGCTTTTTCAAAGTCTTCACAGCGTCAGGAATTGAACTCTGATGAGAAATACTGAATTCTTTTATTAATTTATGACCCTCAGTCA
Organism: Sebastolobus alascanus; assembly: GCA_916701645.2. Classification (NCBI taxonomy): domain Eukaryota; kingdom Metazoa; phylum Chordata; class Actinopteri; order Perciformes; family Sebastidae; genus Sebastolobus; species Sebastolobus alascanus. The sequence continues at coordinate 338,991 of CAKAOJ020000276.1, forward strand.
TACGCTGTCAATAACCCTCTAACAACAAAAATATCCACTGCTGTTATTATAATTATAATTTTTAAAGGCTTTGATGCACAAACTTTTTAAAAAAATATGTACATATCATCTGTCACTATAAATATAAATCCTACATGCTGTACATACAGTATACAGACATGTATACATGTACATACTGTACATAATCATCCAGTCCATGTGTATCCATTCAGTATATATTTCTTTGCACTATTTGTATTGTTTACCCTTAAATAACACTTGACTTGCAAATAGACATTTTTTTATTTTATTCTTATTTTATTGTTGGTCATTGGTGCTTTATATATATATTTATAAAATATTTATATATACACCTACTGTATTTCTTTCACTACTTATGTACATAACAGTCCTGTCTATTTCTCACCTTTTTTTGTCCAGCTTTGTTGTCCTTGTCGTTATTTTTTCTATTTCTGTGTAAATAAATAAAACTGATTCAGATTTTTTTTAAAGTCAAAATTAAATATATTTAGTCCAAAAACAATGGAATCAGTCAAATAACCACCATGTGTGATGTGGCTCCTAAACCCCCCAAACTTCCAGACAAAGGTATCTGACCTTACCTGCAGCAGGTGCCGTAAACTGTTTCTCTGATTCTTTGTGTTGTCGTCTCAGTGTGTGAGAACGGCTGGCGCTGCTGCCTCATCAACAGAGACAGGAAGACACCGACAGACTACATCCGCAACGGAATCCTCTACGTCACCGAGAAGTGAGTCCTTCAGTTTCATTGTTGTTGCTGCACTACAGAGAGAACAGAGAAAAAGAGTGGGATCCAAGCTAAGTTATATATTTAAATGTTGTGGTTTGGAGTCAGTTTACAGGTGTTACTCTTTTAATTGAAATGAGTAAACTTCTTTACTCCTTCAAAAGGCGTTTTCAGACACAACACAGCGACGTGAACGTGCACGGTTGGACGTGAAGTGAGGCAAAGACATATCTGCGCGAGTTTAGAAAATGTCAACTTGAACGAAAAATGTGTGAATAACCTGAGGCTTTATGAGTCCATTTCATAAATGTACCGAGATGAGGGGAGAAAGGAGAGAGAGATGAGAGAAATAATTGAAGTTCTGAGATCAATCTACGTTCTGAGAGGCTTTAGATTTAGTATTTTGAGTGGTAGGGACAACTTCTCCTGCTTCCAAGGTCCATGTAGAAGGGAAAACAGTCTGAAGAGGTGAAAAAACTCCTGCCATACTTGTAGAATAAAGAACAACTTTATTGTCGCGTTTCAAAATAAAGTAAAGCCCCTTTCCTACTGGACAAAAACCCACTAACCAGCTCCGATTAGCAGTGATGGAAACACGACACCCGGGTGCTCATTTTTGCCCCTTTTCCAGCGTGATGCGAAGTGAATATATAAGAAATAAAATCAACAGGGATTTGGACAATTATTATAATTTATTATCATACAAAACATACAATTAATATGCTCTCCTTAAAGTCACCAGACTCCATTGATAGAAACATTAATTTTACCTCGCTGATCATCGAAACACGCTTCATTCAACCTCGACAGAAACAAAATAAAACTCATCAAAACCGTCTTTTTTAGTCTTTCCACTGTTCCAACAATCACCAACTCTGGTTTGAGAGTTTGAAAGAGAGTTTGAATAAGTAACAGATATAAAAAAGAAGTAACCACCTTAACATTTTCAGTGTTTACTAACCCTGTTTCTGACACATTAATGACGTTGAACGTGACAAACCAGAAACAAAACAGAAAGGCTGCTCGCAATAGAAAAGGAGTCTATTACCTATTTTTAGCCCATGTTTAAAAAACCCTGCATAGACGCACTGATGTTGGTGGGAAAAGGGTATCATAGTAAATGATTTATCAACTTGATGTTCGGTGTAAAACTAGTAAACCTGGAGCTCTGACCTCTTTCTCCTCTGTCCTCCTCAGTCATCTGTGTTTCGAGAGCTCCAGCTCCAGATCTGGATCCTCCAAGAGGAACAAAGTCATCAAACTGCTCGACATCATCGACATCCAGAAGGTATGTAGAGTCTCTGGTTCTGATCCAACGTCCTCCCTAAACCCATTTTTTTAATTGCTGGAAAAAATGTAATAATGTTGTTTTTAATGTGGTGTCATAAACTTTATTGCAGCATTAGCTGATGCTGATTCTTGACAATGAAGTTTATAGGTGTTTTCTTTTCTGTCACTCACAGTACAAAGTTTTGTCTGTGCTGCCTGGATCTGGGATGGGCATCTCCATAGCGACGCCATCCACCCAAAAGGTAAGAGCTCAGAGGGCGCTATGACCTGATAATATGTTAAAGTTACAATGGGTTAAATTAAAATAAATACCAAGACGTACCTAACTGGAAGTAGCAATACAACAGTGTAAAAATACTCTGTTACAAGTATGCATTCAAAATATAAGTATCTAAATGTGTGTGTATAAATACAAAATGAAAATCCGCATAAAAACAGGTGTCTGGAAATGCACCTATATATAGTTTGGTGACATAACGTAATTCCCAGCATCGCTCCGCTCAACTTACTCCTGACTAAGGAGATCCGTGCCCAGTCCAGTTAAAAAGGTGGTCTCGAGTACGGCTCGTGTACTCGGGTACGGTTTGCATCAGGTGTGCAAACCAAAATCAGGTGTGAAGAAAAGTACAATATTTGCCTCTGAACTGTAGTGAAGTAGAAGTATAAAGCTAGATACAATTATTAAGTACCTCTAAAATAAAATACCTGGAAGTTATAGATGAGTAAAGTTCCCTTCTGTACTGTTGCAGCCGATGGTGTTCGGCGCGATGATCCACAGAGACGAGGCCTTCGACGCCATCTTCACTCAGTACATGAAGATCGTCACCATGGCTACAGCCACCGACCCGGAGACATAGTAACGCCTTCACAAGATGGCTGCCATCTCACACACACACACACACACGCACTGTAACTGTATTCACTAGTGACGTCTTCAAACAGCTGCTGACTTCAGTTTGAGCTCTCGTGTGATGAGGGTCACCTCTTCAGTCAGCAAACTAAATGATAACGCTGACGTTAAATCACTGATTGATGTTACACCTTCTGATTCCAACAAATCCCCTGATTTCATGTCAGAATCAGCCAACAACCAGTACCTATCACTGTTCTTAAACTGTGTTACAGAAAGTTCCCACAAAACCGACAACTTAATGTCAATCCTGAGCGCTAATTTGCCACAAATTCGCAAGTTATTGGCTGGTGTCTCAAATAATCGCCTGTATATAAACAATTAGAGACCGGGTAAAATCACTGAGGAGGCCGGCGTTACCTGTACTATAACGTCTCACTTGATGAATTCAGTACAAAGTACATTTCGTTTTCTTCTACTTGACTGTTTTTTTTTTTTTTTATATATTTTATCCCTGTTAAGTTCTGCTTCACATTAAAAGCCTCCCAAGGGCACAATCCCTCCTTTACTTGGACGGCTTTTAATGTGAAACATCTGCAGGGACTGTGTAATTTCAGTTTAACTTCCATGGAGGTATATTACACTTAAATATACCTATTACTCTACTACTCTATTAACAATTTTGATAATAGATTAATCATTTAAGTCACTTATTAATCATTCTTTGGTTGGAGCTTCTCCAATGTGAGGATTTTCTGCTGTGCTTTTTCTGTTTTATAAATCACTGTAAACTGACTGTTGGTCGGACAAAACAAGACATTAAAAGACCTTGGAATTTATTAATACTAAACAAAAATATAAAAACAGATGAAAGAACATTTGTATCAAACAATAATAGGACATCTTCCTTGTTAATAATAAAGACTTTATGTGAAGGACTTGAACATGTCTGGTTTTGGCGACAACTGGCGGTAATACCAAAAATGAGATTGAGTCAACAATAATAACCCCGAAACTGAACTTTAAAGGGACTCTCTGTGAGAATCATGAATTGCTTGTTAACGGTGACGCCTTGTGGCCGTTAAGTCAACGACAGTCAGCGTCCTGTCCTGTAGAGGTGAGCGAGCATCGGTCAAAACAGTGAGGCGACACACACGACACGATAGACAGCTATCATGTTGATTAGCAACATTAGCAGCTAAAACCACAATATCACTATATTTCACATGCTTGGCAGTAATGTTAGCTCACCAACGAAGGTCCCTCCATGAATCGATGTTGATCTTAGTGTTAACTTATCCTGCTTCAGCTTCCTGACGGTGATCAGAAGACGCAGGGGAGACGCCGTAGTTTCCTGAGCCGAAGTCGATAACGTTACTCGCTCTGGAGTTAACCCCCCGCTGTCACTCCTCTCATATATTTCTGCACAAACTGCAACTTCCACTGAACATTCACTTGATATTCTCAAAGCTAGAATAACTCTCTTCTGCTCCGCTGCACGCTAGTTTTCTCACACACTCGCCGCCGCTCTCTCTCTCTTGCTTCACCACTCACTTCCCACGTGTGCACACACTCCCACAACGCTAGTTTTTACCCGACGATGATCACATTCCTGTTTTGCAGGACGGATTTCACTAGATATAACTTTGTTTTTTTTTTGTGCTTCCGTGGAGTTTGTGTTGGAGTCTGAGTTGTGGTGGGGGCACTCGCGAGCGTGCATGACGTCACATCCGTTGGATTTTCCCGGAAAAACGAGCCCTTTTAATGAGTTCTTAACGTTAAAAGAAGTGTACAGGCTGATAGAGCAAACCCAGAATGTCGCAGAAGGTCTCAGTTTTTAGTTTACGTTACAACCTGTTCACACATTGGTAATAAAAAGCGATTTATACGTATAAAAAGTTACATACAGCCCGTTTTAAAGTGGGGCTGCAACTATCAATTATTTTCAATCTAATAAGGCTGATATTTTCTCAATTAATCATTTTGTCTAAAAAAAAAAAAAAGAAGTGAGAAAGTAGTGAAAATGATGAATAGTTAAAAACCCCAAATATTCAGTTTAGAATGATATAAAACCTTACTTCCTTTCCCTATTTTCATTACTGCAGCGTAAAGGCCTTTACACACGGCAGCGGTTTTTTTTTTCCGTGCGATTAATTTGCACGTCAATATATTTTTTCGAACTGTTGTTTTCGTCAATGAGTTTGTTCACACTGAACGTGAATATTGACATGGTGAAAAATCCTAACAAGGTCGATTTTTCTGAGCTGTCGCACCGTGAATAAAGGCATCAACCAATCACGTTGTGCGGAACGGGTTGAGTTGCACTTATATTTTTGCACAGAGGCTCCGTAGTCTGAACCAAGCGGCAAATTGTAATACTCCTTTCGGGCTTGACAAAAACGGCACATACCAGATCCACTGCTCCCGTTCTTACCTTTCACAATAAAAGCCCTTTACATGTAATATTCGCAGGCGAGTATTTCGCATTTTCGTGTCATTTATTCGTCACGCCCCTGGTGTCTAAAGGCCTTTACACTGATATATATATCACCAGGAGGTTTACTACAAAACAAAAAAAAAAAAATACAAAACAATTTTCTGGATATATTCCACCAACTTCTGAAAGAAAAAAAAAATGATTTTTTGGACTTAATTACAATTTAAATCAGTTGTTTTACAGTATTAGCAGATAAACATGTTTAAACCTCATTCATTTACATTAGTGTCTTCAGGGATTTGTAAAAACTTCACTATATAACTCTGTATGTACTTAGCAGCTAAATACAGTCAGTTAATATCATAGTATGTTGTTTTTTTATGTGGTGGTAAGAGACTGTTTGTATTCTATATGAATGTTCGCGAACATTTAATGTAAACCACAAAAGTAGCGTAGCTATTTTTGTCTTAGCTAAAAGCTGAAAAAAAAGCTAAAGCTAGCAACACAGATACAACCTGTAATACTGAAGTTTTGTCCAATCATTGTTAATTCAGCTTATGCTTTAGCTTTCTTTCGCAATCAATGAATCAGCTAAGACGCTAAAGCTAAAAAAAAATGATGTCAAATACTGACTTTTCGTCCAATTTGTTTCAACTTTAGCTTTTCTCCTAGCTTGAAGCTAATCGGCTAAAGCTAAACAATTGAAAACACAATCACGGGAAATGTTTTTTAATCACAGTTCAGTTATCTTTTAGGTTTAGCTCTCTTTCATAGCCAAAAAGCTAAGAGGCTAAAATATTGGCTTTTAAAAAAATCTGTTTAGCTCCTGTTTAAAGTGGCAATAGACAAGTTTTTTGCTTTAACTTATCACTATGAAATATATGCTGATTGCACAATGTATTCGCTATAGAATAATGATACCATCAGCGTTTGGATTGGTTCCCTATTAGCCTCGCTTATAGGCGCTGGGTACGATCTCCTGGGAAAATGAAGGCTTGATTTACGGCACAAAGGAAGTGCATCAACCATTGCGCAACCAAAACCGGAAGAGGATAGCGCTTTTCACCGGTAGCTATCAGTAGCTATCCCCAGTTACCAAAGAGCATCAATAGTCGTGTTTCCACTCAATTGTCAAGCAAATTTTAAGCAAACTATTGAAATGTCACAAAAAAGAAATGCAAATTAGGGCGCGTTTTCATCAAGTGATTTGGCGCAAATAAACTCGGCTACAGCTTAGTTTTGGTCAGAAGTTGGCGCTATAGGCTACGCATGGCTGTAATCTTCCAGTAAACAGTAGAAGTTTCATGCTGTCTGGAGACGGTTACGTTACGTGAATATCCGAGAAGACACCGACATCATTTGTTAGTTGCAGCGAGGGAGAGACTGTGTTGTTGGCAGAAGAGCCGTGGAATGTGATTACTCTGAGCAGCTTTGGGAATGAATTACAATACAATATATTTGAATATGGTTCTTGTTTTTCTCACTAGTAGCAGGCTCTGAGGAAAATGTAATGTGATCCGGTGATTTTACAACAACAACAACCACTTGGAAACGCTAGCGGGGGAAAAGTTGAAAACTTGTCTATTGCCATTTTAAGTGTAGCTTTTTTTCTAACCCTAGCTATCGGCTAAAGCTAAACGAGTTAAAACAACACAATGAAGTTTTTTTTCCTTTCAGTTTAGCTTCTCTTTTTACTTTGTCATAGAATAAAAAAAACAAAAACTCATTTGTTCACATAAATGAATAATTGTTACTCTCAAATTGCTATAAATCGGATCAAAGTGATATTAAACTTTTAGTTTTTAATTTGAACCGAGATACGTAGATGACATCCGAACATCCATAAACATGTATGTTTATTATTATTTTCTCCGCAACACCTGTCAGGCGTTTTAAGTTTGACACTAAATGAGGAAGCAACTTTTTTTGCAGCCTGATAAAGTGTTTGTTAGCCAGCTTAAATTGCAGCTATGTACCTTTTTAAGTAGTGTGTCTGTTCCTGCCGATCACCACCGGTGTGTATTAACTGTCAGTCTGAAGGCTGTCACACCAGCATTTACTACTTTTATGTCACATCAGATTCACTCCATTTCAATGAAAACTAATTTGACCAAAAAACAAACTATCCAAAGAGTAAAGTGAGTAAAGGTAAAATTACTGCAGATAATTGTTTCTAAATTTCATATGAAACATTCAGCATGAATGAGAGCGGTTTGTTTTCTGCTCGAGTCATTAACGTATATCAATGTTTGTTCAAATACACAGTTTTGATAAATCTTTCTCTCTGGTGTGATCGAGCCTCACAAAGCTCTTTCGTTGCCAAATAGTTTGTCTTTTGTAGTTTTTAATTCAATTTCTTGCAAATATTGATGCCAGTTGTTAACGCCATGTTGCCTCATTCAGACTTTTTGTTTTTACGCGCGTCCTGACTCTCTTTCGCTTCAACTCCTAATCTTCCTCGGTTTGTTTTGTGGTTTCTCAGGTTTCGTTTCCGCCTCGTTTACGTCAACGCTGTGCACTTTTTCTCTGTCGGCCTGTTGTGTCTTTGGGATTTAATGGTTTTATAAAATGGTGTCATTGTACAAATAGGTGTAATTTTTTAAAATGAAATGATTTCTGTTGTTAAAATGTGATGTACATTTTTTTTTATTTAAGTAAATCAATCAAATGTCAAACATTGTTGTTTCTGTGCAGTACCTGCTTCTGCCTGTTGGTGTCACTAGAGAATCATCTGCAGGTTGGATTCTTCCTCTGTGGTTTCAGAAGGAAAGTTTCTCTTTTTGGTGATTAACTTACTGTGTAAACTGCATGAACCACATATTCAATATAAGCAGTAAATTCATATTTACTTTAATCTCTCTTCAATTAATGTCAAATATTATTATTATTATACAAATATATGTTCATTTTGTTTTGAGCCAAACATCAACAGACTTTTATTCATCATTCATTAAATCATTTCATTTTATATCAGCTCTCTGCTCCAAGTTCAACATTAGTGTTAATACTTTCAGTTCATCTGCTGACAGATGTTTCTGATAACGGCTCTGTGTCATTTAATGGAAGTTCAGTTTGTTTCCGTCATAATGTTTTACAACCTTCAGTATCAGCAGGGAGGGTTTTATTATCACAGACTGTAACAGACACGTTTCTGTTCTTATCACCTGCTGTTTCTCTCTGTGCATTTCTAGTTTTAAAAGACATGATGTATTCATCTGTCAGCACTGAACAACCAAAACGACCAGTAAATAATCAACTCAAAATACCAGTAACTCTACTGCAAAACAGAAGTGTTGCAAAACTTTAACTACAGTGAGAGCTGATTCCTCCTTCAATTATATCCTCATAATTAATAATAAATGTATGTATGCACACCTTAACACACAAGTAAGTAAGTTTAAAATACATGACTGATTTTAGTGAGCATGAATCAATAAATACTAGGGCTTTCAATCGATTAAAATAGTTATTCGCGATTAATTGCAAATTAATGGCAAATTTTTCTGTTCAAAATGTACCTTAAAGGCAGATTTGTCAAGTATTTAATACTCTTATCAACATGGTAGTGGGCAAATATGCTGCTTTATTCAAATGTATGTATATATTTATTATTGGAAATCAATTAACAACACAAAACAATGACAGATATTGTCCAGAAAACCTCACAGGTACTGCATTTAGCATAAAACAATATGCTCAAATCATAATATAGTAAACTGCAGCCCAACAGGCAACAACAGCTGTCAGTGTGTCAGTGTGCTGACTTGACTATGACTTGACCCCAAACTGCATGTGATTATCATAAAGTGGGCATGTCTGTAAAGGGGAGACTCGTGGGTACCCATAGAACCCATTTTCATTCACATATCTGGAGGTCAGAGGTCAAGGGACCCCTTTGAAAATGGCGATGACAGTTTTTCCTCGCCAAAATCTAGTGTAACTTCGTAGCGTTGTTTAGCCTCCTTCACGGCAAGCTAGTATGACACGGCTTTAAAACTGAGTCCGCCACAACCTAAAAATTTGCAAGTTGCGTTAATGCGTTAAAGAAATAAGCGGCGTTAAAACGAATTTGCGTTAACTTTGACAGGCCTAATAAACACACGTTTAGTTAGAAATCTTCCACGAACCATAACAGAAACGTTGGTGTCCATTCCTGTATTTCTACTACACTGATCTCAGTAGCCTCAAACTCTCTTTATACATGGACATAGTACCTTTAATCAGGTTACATTACATTCATTATGAAACATGAAGCCTTTACATTAAGAATAAAAGCTGTAAAAGGTTCAATTAACTTCACACACACAGGGTGATGCTAATGAATTAGATTCATTATTACTTGACATTTTTAAAAAAATCTTTCCATAAGGTGTGTTCAGTCCTGGTTCTGAGCCACTGAGTTTTACAAGACTGCTGATAAATTGTCATTAGATTTTATTATGGGTGGTTCCCGCTACGTCTTTCCCTTTGACGCCTTTCACAGATCAACGGTCAGCACTTCGTCACCCTCTGAGTCCTCAGCAGGATCCTCCATCTTCACCCCGAGTCCACTGTCCAGATCTGCATCATTAAAGACGACCCTCTGGGTTTTTATCCGCGGGTCGTCTTCGTCGTCGTCTTCGTCGTCCTCTCTGCCGCTGGATGACGGTTCCTCGTCTTCCTCCTCGCTGTCGTCCTCTCTGCTGTCTGGGATAATGACCACCTCCTCTTTGGCGTCGGGGTCGATGTCCTCCTTAAACCAGACTGACTTGTACCCGTCGTCCATGCGTCTCTCCTTGGTCAGGATGGGTTTCACCTCCTTCTCGTTGTCGACCTTGTCCGAGCCCGCCTCGCTGGTGTCGTCACGCATGAGGGCACGCAGCGGCGCCGACGACTGGGCGACGGCCTTATTGAGCGGAAAGTCCCGTGCCGCTCCACCAGCCGTTACGCTTCCCCCCACTGGACCGCCGGAGCCAGTGCTTTCTCCATCGTCATCGTTTTGGAAGGCCTCATTGGTGTACTGGATGCCCTCCTTCTGACCGCCTTTAGCCAGCTGTGGAAGGACAACACTTTCAGTTATGAGCACAAATGGAAAATTGTGTCCTAAAGATGATCCAAGAGGAAAGGGTGATGACCAAAAGCAGGACTCATTCTCTGGGAGCCATGAATAACTACCACAACGTTAATGGAAATCTGACCGGTAGTTATAGGGATATCTGTCTCTGAAGCAAAGTGTTGGACAGACAGACGGACGGATTCTAATGTGTTTGTCACTTTAGTGAAGTGGTGTACAGTAATCTTGAACTTACAGAGCTTTGGAACATGCTGGCTTCGTAGATCTTTCTCCAGTCGGCGTTCCCCCTACGAATGCAAAGGGCGAGCACCACGACGACCACCAGAGAGATGAACAGCAGGACACCCAGTGTTGCACCGAGCGCCGCCATGTCCACCAGCCTATAGCCACCTGACGGTACCATCACTAAAGGAAAAAAAGGGTCAGTAAATACAGGTGACACCAAAATACAGCCAACTCTGAAACCAACATGACGGTCAATCTTAAACGTGACTGCAGTCTAAATACTTATGACCTATACTATGATATTGTTGTGACACACAATTATATGAAACACATTTTTATGGATACTATTTTCATTTTCATTTCATTTCAAAATTTATTTCGAACATGTAAAAAAAAAAAAAAAAAAGAATAATAAAAGAGAATGATCATACTATGACATCTTTTGTGATAAACTATAACATATTTGTGACATACTATACTATGACTCTTTTAATGACTTTTTTCGATGTACTATGATACAACATTTTTTGACATACTATACTATGACCTTTTTATGACTTTTCAACATACTATACTATGACTTTTTTTTTACACAATATTACTTTTTTTTTTAACAAACTATACTATGACTTTTTTTACGTACTGTACTGAATTTTTCGACATACTATACTATGACTTTTAATGACTTTTTTCAATACACTATACTATGACTGTACTATAACTATTTTCAACATACTATCACTTCTTTCGACGCACTATACCATGGCTTTTTTTGGACATACTACACTATGACTTTTTTATGACTTTTTTCGACACACTATACATTGACTTTATTAGACTTTTTTTGAATAAAACTATACTACGACTTTTTTCGACATTTTATTTAATGGCTTTTTTAAAACTTTTCTAGGCATACTATACGATGAATTTTTAATGAATTTTTCCAACATACTATACGAAGATTTTTTAAAGATATTTTCCACATACCATACTATGACGTTTTTCAACATACTATAATATGACGTATTTCAACATATTATTCTATGACTTTTTATGACTTGTTTTCGACATACAATATTATGACCTTTTTATGACATTTTTCAACAAAGTAAACTGAAAAAAAGTCATAGTATAGCATGTCGAAAAATGTCATGGGAAAAAGTCATAGTAGAGATTGTCGAAAGATTTAATGAAAAAAGTCATAGTATAGCATGTCGGAAAATCTCATGAAAAGGTCATAGTATAGTATGTCAAAAAATTTCACGAAAAAAAAGTCATAGTAAGTACAGTATGTCGAAAATGTTCATGTAAAAAAGTAATATTGTAGTATGTCGAGAAATTTCATGAAAATAAGTCATAGTATAGTATGTCGAATAATTTCATGAAAAAAAGTCATAGTATAGTATGTCGAAAATTTTCATGAAAAAACGTCATAGTATAGTATGTCGAAACATTTCATGAAAAAATGTCATTGTTTAGATTGTCGAAAGATTTCATGAGAAAAAGTCATAGTATAGCATGTTAAAAAATTTTATGAAAAAAAGTCATAGTATAGTATGTCGAAAATTTTCATGAAAAAAAGTCATAGTATAGTATGTCGAAAAGTTTCATGAAAAAACGTCATAGTATAGTATGTCGAAAATGTTCATGAAAAAAAAGTCATAGTATAGTATGTCGAAAATGTTCATGAAAAAAAAGTCATACTATAGTATGTCGAAAAATGTTATGAAAAAAAGTCATAGTATAGTATGTCGAAAAGTTTCATGAAAAAAAAGTCATAGTATAGTATGTCGAAAATGTTCATGAAAAAAAAGTCATACTATAGTATGTCGAAAAATTTCATGAAAAAAAAGTCATAGTATAGTATGTCGAAAATTTTCATGAAATAAAGTCATAGTATAGTATGTCGAAAAATTTCACTAGAAAAAGTCATAGTATAGTATGTCGAAAAATTTCACGAGAAAAAGTCATAGTATAGTATGTCGAAAAAATTTCCCGAGAAAAAGTCATAGTATAGTATGTCGAAAAAAATTTCTTGAAAAAAAAGTCATAATATAGCATGTCGAAAAATTTCATGAAAAAAAGTCATAGTATAGCATGTCGAAAAATTTCGTGAGAAAAAGTCATAGTATAGTATGTCGAAAATTTTCATGAAAAAAAGTCATAGTATAGTATATCTAAAATTTTCATGAAAAAAAGTCATAATATAGTATGTCGACATTTTTCATGAAAAAACGTCATAGTATAGTATGTCGAATATTTTCATGAAAAAAAAGTCATAGTATAGTATGTCGAAAATTTTCATGAAAAAACGTCATAGTATAGTATGTCGAAAATGGTCATGAAAAAAAAGTCATACTATAGTATGTCGAAAAATGTTATGAAAAAAAGTCATAGTATAGTATGTCGAAAATTTTCATGAAAAAGTCATAGTATAGTATGTCGAAAAGTTTCATGAAAAAAAAGTCATAGTATAGTATGTCGAAAATGTTCATGAAAAAAAAGTCGTACTATAGTATGTCGAAAAATTTCATGAAAAAAAAGTCATAGTATAGTATGTCGAAAATTTTCATGAAAAAACGTCATAGTATAGTAGGTCGAAAAATTTCACTAGAAAAAGTCATAGTATAGTATGTCGAAAAATTTCACGAGAAAAAGTCATAGTATAGTATGTCGAAAAATTTCCCGAGAAAAAGTCATAGTATAGTATGTCGAAAAAAATTTCTTGAAAAAAACTCATAATATAGCATGTCGAAAAATTTCATGAAAAAAAGTCATAGTATAGCATGTCGAAAAATTTCGTGAGAAAAAGTCATAGTATAGCATGTCAAAAAATTTCATGAAAAACGTCATAGTATAGCATGTCGAAAAATTTCCTGAAAAAAAGTCATAGTATAGTATGTCGAAAATTTTCATGAAAAAAAGTCATAATATAATATGTCGAAAATTTTCATGAAAAAAAGTCATAGTATAGTATGTCGAAAAGTTTCATGAAAAGAAAGTCATAGTATAGTATGTCGAAAATGTTCATGAAAAAAAAGTCATACTATAGTATGTCGAAAAATTTCATGAAAAAAAAGTCATAGTATAGTATGTCGAAAATTTTCATGAAAAAACGTCATAGTATAGTATGTCGAAAAATTTCACTAGAAAAAGTCATAGTATAGTATGTCGAAAAATTTCCCGAGAAAAAGTCATAGTATAGTATGTCGAAAAAAATTTCTTGAAAAAAACTCATAATATAGCATGTCGAAAAATTTCGTGAAAAAAAGTCATAGTATAGCATGTCGAAAAATTTCGTGAGAAAAAGTCATAGTATAGTATGTCGAAAATTTTCATGAAAAAAAGTCATAATATAATGTCGAAAATTTTCATGAAAAAAAGTCATAGTATAGTATATCGAAAATTTTCATGAAAAAAAGTCATAATATAGTATGTCGAAAAATTTCATGAAAAAATGTCATTGTTTAGATTGTCGAAAGATTTCATGAGAAAAAGTCATAGTATAGCATGTTAAAAATTTTATGAAAAAAAGTCATAGTATAGTATGTCGAAAATTTTCATGAAAAAAAGTCATAGTATAGTATGTCGAAAAGTTTCATGAAAAAACGTCATAGTATAATATGTCGAAAATTTTCATGAAAAAATAGTCATAGTATAGTATGTCGAAAATGTTCATGAAAAAAAAGTCATACTATAGTATGTCGAAAAATGTTATGAAAAAAAGTCAGTATAGTATGTCGAAAATTTTCATGAAAAAAAGTCATAGTATAGTATGTCGAAAATTTTCATGAAAAAAAGTCATAGTATAGTATGTCGAAAATTTTCATGAAAAAACGTCATAGTATAGTATGTCGAAATATTTCACTAGAAAAAGTCATAGTATAGTATGTCAGAAAATTTCACGAGAAAAAGTCATAGTATAGTATGTCGAAAAAAATTTCTTGAAAAAAACTCATATAGCATGTCGAAAAATTTCGTGAAAAAAAGTCATAGTATAGCATGTCGAAAAATTTCGTGAGAAAAAGTCATAGTATAGCATGTCAAAAAATTTCATGAAAAACGTCATAGTATAGCATGTCGAAAAATTTCCTGAAAAAAAGTCATAATATAGTATGTCGAAAATTTTCATGAAAAAAAGTCATAGTATAGCATGTCGAAAATTTTCATGAAAAACGTCATAGTATAGCATGTCGAAAATTTTCATGAAAAAAAGTCATAATATAGTATGTCGACATTTTTCATGAAAAAACGTCATAGTATAGTATGTCGAATATTTTCATGAAAAAAAAGTCATAGTATAGTATGTCGAAAATTTTCATGAAAAAACGTCATAGTATAGTATGTCGAAAGATTTCATGAAAAAATGTCATTGTTTAGAATGTCGAAAGATTTCATGAGAAAAAGTCATAGTATAGCATGTTAAAAAAATTTATGAAAAAAAGACATAGTATAGTATTTCGAAAATTTTCATGAAAAAAAGTCATAGTATAGCATGTCGAAAATTTTCATGAAAAAAAAGTCATAGTATAGTATGTCGAAAATGTTCATGAAAAAAAAGTCATACTATAGTATGTCGAAAAATGTTATGAAAAAAAGTCATAGTATAGTATGTCGAAAAATTTCACTAGAAAAAGTCATAGTATAGTAAGTCCGAAAATTTCACGAGAAAAAGTCATAGTATAGTATGTCGAAAAAATTCCTGAGAAAAAGTCATAGTATAGTATGTCGAAAAAAAATTCTTGAAAAAAAGTCATAGTATAGCATGTCGAAAAATTTCGTGAGAAAAAGTCATAGTATAGCATGTCAAAAAATTTCATGAAAAACGTCATAGTATAGCATGTCGAAAAATTTCCTGAAAAAGTCATAATATAGTATGTCGAAAATTTTCATGAAAAAAAGTCATAGTATAGCATGTCGAAAATTTTCATGAAAAAAAGTCATAATATAGTATGTTGAAAATTTTCATGAAAAAAAGTCATAGTATAGTATATCGAAAATTTTCATGAAAAAAAGTCATAATATAGTATGTCGACATTTTTCATGAAAAAACGTCATAGTATAGTATGTCGAATATTTTCATGAAAAAAAAGTCATAGTATAGTATGTCAAATTTTCATGAAAAAACGTCATAGTATAGTATGTCGAAAATTTTCATGAAAAAACGTCATAGTATAGTATGTCGAAAATTTTCATGAAAAAAATGTCATAGTATAGTATGTCGAAAATTTTCATGAAAAAAAGTCATAATATAGTATGTCGACATTTTTCATGAAAAAACGTCATAGTATAGTATGTCGAATATTTTCATGAAAAAAAAGTCATAGTATAGTATGTCGAAAATTTTAATGAAAAAAAGTCATAGTATAGTATGTCGAAAATGTTCATGAAAAAAAAGTCATACTATAGTATGTCGAAAAATGTTATGAAAAAAAGTCAGTATAGTATGTCGAAAATTTTCATGAAAAAAAGTCATAGTATAGTATGTCGAAAATTTTCATGAAAAAAAGTCATAGTATAGTATGTCGAAAATTTTCATGAAAAAACGTCATAGTATAGTATGTCGAAATATTTCACTAGAAAAAGTCATAGTATAGTATGTCAGAAAATTTCACGAGAAAAAGTCATAGTATAGTATGTCGAAAAAAATTTCTTGAAAAAAACTCATATAGCATGTCGAAAAATTTCGTGAAAAAAAGTCATAGTATAGCATGTCGAAAAATTTCGTGAGAAAAAGTCATAGTATAGCATGTCAAAAAATTTCATGAAAAACGTCATAGTATAGCATGTCGAAAAATTTCCTGAAAAAAAGTCATAATATAGTATGTCGAAAATTTTCATGAAAAAACGTCATAGTATAGCATGTCGAAAATTTTCATGAAAAAAAGTCATAATATAGTATGTCGACATTTTTCATGAAAAAACGTCATAGTATAGTATGTCGAATATTTTCATGAAAAAAAAGTCATAGTATAGTATGTCGAAAATTTTCATGAAAAAACGTCATAGTATAGTATGTCGAAAGATTTCATGAAAAAATGTCATTGTTTAGAATGTCGAAAGATTTCATGAGAAAAAGTCATAGTATAGCATGTTAAAAAATTTTATGAAAAAAAGACATAGTATAGTATGTCGAAAATTTTCATGAAAAAAAGTCATAGTATAGCATGTCGAAAATTTTCATGAAAAAAAAGTCATAGTATAGTATGTCGAAAATGTTCATGAAAAAAAAGTCATACTATAGTATGTCGAAAAATGTTATGAAAAAAAGTCATAGTATAGTATGTCGAAAAATTTCACTAGAAAAAGTCATAGTATAGTATGTCCGAAAATTTCACGAGAAAAAGTCATAGTATAGTATGTCGAAAAAATTCCTGAGAAAAAGTCATAGTATAGTATGTCGAAAAAAAATTCTTGAAAAAAAGTCATAGTATAGCATGTCGAAAAATTTCGTGAGAAAAAGTCATAGTATAGCATGTCAAAAAATTTCATGAAAAACGTCATAGTATAGCATGTCGAAAAATTTCCTGAAAAAGTCATAATATAGTATGTCGAAAATTTTCATGAAAAAAAGTCATAGTATAGCATGTCGAAAATTTTCATGAAAAAAAGTCATAATATAGTATGTTGAAAATTTTCATGAAAAAAAGTCATAGTATAGTATATCGAAAATTTTCATGAAAAAAAGTCATAATATAGTATGTCGACATTTTTCATGAAAAAACGTCATAGTATAGTATGTCGAATATTTTCATGAAAAAAAAGTCATAGTATAGTATGTCAAATTTTCATGAAAAAACGTCATAGTATAGTATGTCGAAAATTTTCATGAAAAAACGTCATAGTATAGTATGTCGAATATTTTCATGAAAAAAAAGTCATAGTATAGTATGTCGAAAATTTTCATGAAAAAAAGTCATAATATAGTATGTCGACATTTTTCATGAAAAAACGTCATAGTATAGTATGTCGAATATTTTCATGAAAAAAAAGTCATAGTATAGTATGTCGAAAATTTTAATGAAAAAAAGTCATAGTATAGTATGTCGAAAATTTTCATGAAAAAACGTCATGGTATAGTATGTCGAACATTTTCATGAAAAAACGTCATAGTATAGTATGTCGAATATTTTCATGAAAAAAAAGTCATAGTATAGTATGTCGAAAATTTTCATGAAAAAACGTCATAGTATAGTATGTCGAAAGATTTCATGAAAAAATGTCATTGTTTAGAATGTCGAAAGATTTAATGAGAAAAAGTCATAGTATAGCATGTTAAAAAATTTTATGAAAAAAAGTCATAGTATAGTATGTCGAAAATTTTCATGAAAAAAAGTCATAGTATAGCATGTCGAAAATTTTCATGAAAAAAAAGTCATAGTATAGTATGTCAAAAATGTTCATGAAAAAAAAGTCATACTATAGTATGTCGAAAAATGTTATGAAAAAAAGTCATAGTATAGTATGTCGAAAATTTTCATGAAAAAAAGTCAGTATAGTATGTCGAAAAGTTTCATGAAAAAACGTCATAGTATAGTATGTCGAAAATTTTCATGAAAAAAAAGTCATAGTATAGTATGTCGAAAATGTTCATGAAAAAAAGTCATACTATAGTATGTCGAAAAATGTTATGAAAAAAAGTCAGTATAGTATGTCGAATATTTTCATGAAAAAAAAGTCATAGTATAGTATGTCGAAAATTTTAATGAAAAAAAGTCATAGTATAGTATGTCGAAAATTTTCATGAAAAAACGTCATGGTATAGTATGTCGAACATTTTCATGAAAAAACGTCATAGTATAGTATGTCGAATATTTTCATGAAAAAAAAGTCATAGTATAGTATGTCGAAAATTTTCATGAAAAAACGTCATAGTATAGTATGTCGAAAGATTTCATGAAAAAATGTCATTGTTTAGAATGTCGAAAGATTTAATGAGAAAAAGTCATAGTATAGCATGTTAAAAAATTTTATGAAAAAAAGTCATAGTATAGTATGTCGAAAATTTTCATGAAAAAAAGTCATAGTATAGCATGTCGAAAATTTTCATGAAAAAAAAGTCATAGTATAGTATGTCAAAAATGTTCATGAAAAAAAAGTCATACTATAGTATGTCGAAAAATGTTATGAAAAAAAGTCATAGTATAGTATGTCGAAAATTTTCATGAAAAAAAGTCAGTATAGTATGTCGAAAAGTTTCATGAAAAAACGTCATAGTATAGTATGTCGAAAATTTTCATGAAAAAAAAGTCATAGTATAGTATGTCGAAAATGTTCATGAAAAAAAGTCATACTATAGTATGTCGAAAAATGTTATGAAAAAAAGTCAGTATAGTATGTCGAAAAATTTCATGAAAAAAAAGTCATAGTATAGTATGTCGAAAATTTTCATGAAAAAACGTCATAGTATAGTATGTCGAAAAATTTCACTAGAAAAAGTCATAGTATAGTATGTTCGAAAATTTCACGAGAAAAAGTCATAGTATAGTATGTCGAAAAATTTCCTGAGAAAAAGTCATAGTATAGTATGTCGAAAAAAATTCTTGAAAAAAACTCATAATATAGCATGTCGAAAAATTTCGTGAAAAAAAGTCATAGTATAGCATGTCGAAAAATTTCGTGAGAAAAAGTCATAGTATAGCATGTCAAAAAATTTCATGAAAAACGTCATAGTATAGCACAGGGGTGCCCAATACGTCGATCGCGATCTACCGGTCGATCGCGAAGGTAGTGTGGGTAAATCGCATGGCATTAAAAAAAAAAAATTTAAAAATTTAAAAAAAAAAAACATTCAAAAAATAAATAGACGTCAGCCTATCATCCATCCTCACTATGAAATTTGTCACTTGATTGACATACACAGAGCAGATTGAGAACTGTCTGTCAGAGTTTGACAGACGCTTTCAAGACTTTGTTTTACTGGAGCCAGTCGCTACATTCATGTGCTACCCTTTTCGGGAAGATGCTGAGGTTGATTCACTCGCATCAAAAATTGCAACACTGTTTCACCTGAACTCATCTGGAGTGGAGGATGAGATTTTGACACTACAAACTGACATTCAGCTTAAGTCCAGGGCTCATGGACAGTTCTGGAACTTACTCACAGAGGAAAAGTACCCCAACATGAGGAAATGTGCTACCTCCATGACTGCATTATTCGGCTCCACTTATTTATGCGAGTCAGCCTTTTCCCACATGAAGATTATTAAGTCCAAATACCGTTCCACCTTGACTGATGATCATTTGGAAGTGTGCTTGAGGCTGGCTATCAGCAGCTACTGTCCGGACTATGCATCCCTAGCTGATTCCATTCAGTGCAAGTCATCAGAGTAAGGTAATGACAAAAAATGTACAGAGTTATATTGTACAATATGGGTTCATGCAGTTATGCAAGGTACACCAACATATATTGTACATATAAAGAATACTCAATATATTTATAAATAAATATATGTTTTGCATTTTTATAGTAGGTAGATCATTTTGACTTGGTCATTTTATAAGTAGCTCGCATGCTGAAAAAGTGTGGGCACCCCTGGTATAGCATGTCGAAAAATTTCCTGAAAAAAAGTCATAATATAGTATGTCGAAAATTTTCATGAAAAAAAGTCATAGTATAGCATGTCGAAAATTTTCATGAAAAACGTCATAGCATAGCATGTCGAAAATTTTCATGAAAAAAAGTCGTAATATAGTATATCGAAAATTTTCATGAAAAAAAGTCATAGTATAGTATATCGAAAATTTTCATGAAAAAAAGTCATAATATAGTATGTCGACATTTTTCATGAAAAAACGTCATAGTATAGTATGTCGAATATTTTCATGAAAAAAAATTCATAGTGTAGTATGTCGAAAATTTTCATGAAAAAACGTCATAGTATAGTATGTCGAAAATTTTCATGAAAAAAAGTCATAGTATAGTATGTCGAAAATTTTCATGAAAAAACGTCATAGTATAGTATGTCGAATATTTTCATGAAAAAAAAGTCATAGTATAGTATGTCGAAAATTTTCATGAAAAAACGTCATAGTATAGTATATCGAAAGATTTCATGAAAAAATGTCATTGTTTAGAATGGCGAAAGATTTCATGAGAAAAAGTCATAGTATAGCATGTTAAAAAATTTTATGAAAAAAAGTCATAGTATAGTATGTCGAAAATTTTCATGAAAAAACGTCATAGTATAGTATGTCGAAAAATTTCACGAGAAAAAGTCATAGTATAGTATGTCGAAAAATTTCCCGAGAAAAAGTCATAGTATAGTATGTCGAAAAATTTCGTGAGAAAAAGTCATAGTATAGCATGTCAAAAAATTTCCTGAAAAACGTCATAGTATAGTATGTTGAAAAATTTCTTGAAAAAAACTCATAATATAGCATGTCGAAAATTTTCATGAAAAAAAGTCATAATATAGTATGTCGAAAATTTTCATGAAAAAAAGTCATAGTATAGTATATCGAAAATTTTCATGAAAAAAAGTCATAGTATAGTATGCTGAAATTTTTCATGAAAAAAAAGTCATAGTAAAGTGTGTCGAATATTTTCATGAAAAAACATCACATTATAACATTTTGAAAAATTTCATGAAAAAAAGTCACAGTACAGCATGTCGAAAAAATTTCATGAAAAAAAAAGTCACAGTATAGTATGTCCAAAAAAAATGTCAGATTATAGTATGTCGAATATTTTCACGAAAAAAAGTCATAGTATAGTATGTCGAAAAATTTCTTGAAAAAAACTCATAATATAGCATGTCGAAAAATTTAATGAAAAAAAGTCATAGTATAGTTTGTCGAAAATTTTCATGAAAAAAAGTCATAATATAGTATGTCGAAAATTTTCATGAAAAAAAGTCAAAGTATAGTATATCGAATATTTTCATGAAAAAAAAGTCATAATTTGTGTCGACATTTTTCATGAAAAAACGTCATAGTATAGTATGTCGAATATTTTCATGAAAAAAAAGTCATAGTATAGTATGTCGAAAATTTTCATGAAAAAAAGTCATAGTATAGTATGTCGAAAATTTTCATGAAAAAAAGTCATAGTATAGTATGTCGAAAAATTTCATGAAAAAAAGTCTTAATATAGTATGTCCAATAAAAATGTCATATTATAGTATGTCGAAAATGTTCATGAAAAAAGTCATAGTATAGTATGTCGAACATTTTCATGAAAAAAAAGTCATAGTATAGTATGTCGAAAATGTTCATGTAAAAAAAGTCATACTATAGTATGTCGAAAAATGTTATGAAAAAAAGTCATAGTATAGTATGTCGAAAATTTTCATAAAAAAAAGTCATAGTATAGTATGTCGAAAAGTTTCATGAAAAAAAAGTCAGAGTATAGTATGTCGAAAATGTTCATGAAAAAAAAGTCATACTATAGTATGTCGAAAAATTTCATGAAAAAAAAGTCATAGTATAGTATGTCGAAAATTTTCATGAAAAAACGTCAGTATAGTATGTCGAAAAATTTCACTAGAAAAAGTCATAGTATAGTATGTCGAAAAATTTCTTGAAAAAAACTCATAATATAGCATGTCGAAAAATTTCATGAAAAAAAGTCATAGTATAGCATGTCGAAACATTTCGTGAGAAAAAGTCATAGTATAGCATGTCAAAAAATTTCCTGAAAAACGTCATAGTATAGTATGTCGAAAAATTTCTTGAAAAAAACTCATAATATAGCATGTCGAAAATTTTCATGAAAAAATGTCATAATATAGTATGTCGAAAATTTTCATGAAAAAAAGTCATAGTATAGTATATCGAAAATTTTCATGAAAAAAAGTCATAATATAGTATGTCGACATTTTTCATGAGAAAACGTCATAGTATAGTGTCGAATATTTTCATGAAAAAAAAGTCATAGTATAGTATGTCGAAAATTTTCATGAAAAAACGTCATAGTATAGTATGTCGAAAATTTTCATGAAAAAAAGTCATAGTATAGTATGTTGAAAATTTTCATGAAAAAAAGTCATAGTATAGTATGCTGAAATTTTTCATGAAAAAAAAGTCATAGTAAAGTGTGTCGAATATTTTCATGAAAAAACATCACATTATAACATTTTGAAAAATTTCATGAAAAAAGTCACAGTACAGCATGTCGAAAAAATTTCATGAAAAAAAAAGTCACAGTATAGTATGTCCAAAAAAATTGTCAGATTATAGTATGTCGAATATTTTCACGAAAAAAAGTCATAGTATAGTATGTCGAAAAATTTCTTGAAAAAAACTCATAATATAGCATGTCGAAAAATTTAATGAAAAAAAGTCATAGTATAGTTTGTCGAAAATTTTCATGAAAAAAAGTCATAATATAGTATGTCGAAAATTTTCATGAAAAAAAGTCAAAGTATAGTATATCGAATATTTTCATGAAAAAAAAGTCATAATTTGTTTCGACATTTTTCATGAAAAAACGTCATAGTATAGTATGTCGAATATTTTCATGAAAAAAAAGTCATAGTATAGTATGTCGAAAATTTTCATGAAAAAAAGTCATAGTATAGTATGTCGAACATTTTCATGAAAAAAAGTCATAGTATAGTATGTCGAAAAATTTCATGAAAAAAAGTCTTAATATAGTATGTCCAATAAAAATGTCATATTATAGTATGTCGAAAATGTTCATGAAAAAAGTCATAGTATAGTATGTCGAACATTTTCATGAAAAAAAAGTCATAGTATAGTATGTCGAAAATGTTCATGTAAAAAAAGTCATACTATAGTATGTCGAAAAATGTTATGAAAAAAAGTCATAGTATAGTATGTCGAAAATTTTCATAAAAAAAAGTCATAGTATAGTATGTCGAAAAGTTTCATGAAAAAAAAGTCAGAGTATAGTATGTCGAAAATGTTCATGAAAAAAAAGTCATACTATAGTATGTCGAAAAATTTCATGAAAAAAAAGTCATAGTATAGTATGTCGAAAATTTTCATGAAAAAACGTCAGTATAGTATGTCGAAAAATTTCACTAGAAAAAGTCATAGTATAGTATGTCGAAAAATTTCTTGAAAAAAACTCATAATATAGCATGTCGAAAAATTTCATGAAAAAAAGTCATAGTATAGCATGTCGAAACATTTCGTGAGAAAAAGTCATAGTATAGCATGTCAAAAAATTTCCTGAAAAACGTCATAGTATAGTATGTCGAAAAATTTCTTGAAAAAAAGTCATAATATAGTATGTCGAAAATTTTCATGAAAAAAAGTCATAGTATAGTATATCGAAAATTTTCATGAAAAAAAGTCATAATATAGTATGTCGACATTTTTCATGAGAAAACGTCATAGTATAGTGTCGAATATTTTCATGAAAAAAAAGTCATAGTATAGTATGTCGAAAATTTTCATGAAAAAACATCATAGTATAGTATGTCGAAAATTTTCATGAAAAAAAGTCATAGTATAGTATGTCGAAAATTTTCTTGAAAAAAAAGTCATAGTATGGTATGTCGAAAATTTTCTTGAAAAAAAAGTCATAGTATAGTATGTAGAAATTTTCATGAGAAAAAGTCATAGTATAGTATGTCGAAAATTTTCTTGAAAAAAAAGTCATAGTATAGTATGTCGAAAATTTTCTTGAAAAAAAAGTCATAGTATAGTATGTAGAAATTTTCATGAGAAAAAGTTATAGTATAGTATGTCGAAAATTTTCTTGAAAAAAAAGTCATAGTATAGTATGTCGAAAATTTTCTTGAAAAAAAAGTCATAGTATAGTATGTCGAAATTTTCATGAGAAAGTCATAGTATAGTATGTCGAAAATTTTCTTGAAAAAAAAGTCATAGTATAGTATGTCGAAAATTTTCTTGAAAAAAAAGTCATAGTATAGTATGTCAATTTTCATGAGAAAAAGTCATAGTATAGTATGTCGAAAATTTTCTTGAAAAAAAAGTCATAGTATAGTATGTCGAAAATTTTCTTGAAAAAAAAGTCATAGTATAGTATGTCGAAATTTTAATGAGAAAAAGTCATAGTATAGTATGTCGAAAATTTTCATGAAAAAACATCAGATTATAACATTTTGAAAAATTTCATGAAAAAAAGTCACAGTACAGTATGTCGAAAAATTTTGTGAAAAAAAAGTCATTGTATTGTATGTCAAATTGTCATGAAAAAAATGTCATAGTATGTTGGACATTTTCATGAAAAAAAGTCATAGTATAGTATGTCGAAAAATTTCACGAAAAAGTCATAGTATAGTAAGTCGAAAAATTTCATGAAAAAAAGTCATAGAAAAGTATGTCGAAAAATTTCATGATAAAAAAGTCATAGCATAGTATGTCGAAAAATTTCATGAAAAAAAACTCGTAGTATAGTATGTCGAAAATTTTCATGAAAAAAACTCATTGTATAGTATGTCGAAAATTTTCATGAAAAAACGTCATATCAAGTATGTTGAAAAATTTCATGAAAAAAAGTGATAATTTAATAAATTATAATGATAAATAACAAATTTCATGTGACAGTGAGTTTTGTGGGCTAACGTCAAATGAAGAAGTCAGACCATAACAAACACTGCACCAGTGTATCTGGTCAGATAGCTCAGTGGGGTAGACATTTGGATGGAATGCTGGAGTTTGTGGGTTCGATTCTAATGTGGTACAGTCTGTTTTCAGGTCTAACTTCTAATGACGAAGTCAAATATACCAAGAGAACAGTCCTAGTGTATCTGGTGGTATAGCTCAGTATGGTAGATATCTGGTTGGAATACTGAAGGTTGTGGGTTCGATCCTTATGTGACAGTCTGTTTTCAGGTCTAACTTCTAATGACGAAGTCAAATATACCAAGTGAACAATCCTAGTGTATTTGGTGGTATAGCTCAGTGTGATAGATATCTGTTTGGAATACTGAAGGTTGTGGGTTCGATCCTTATGTGGCACAGTCTGTTTTCAGGTCTAACTTCTAATGACGAAGTCAAATATACCAAGAGAACAGTCTAAAGTGCGTGTGGCATTGGTGGCTTGGTTGCTAAGTTCCCGGGTTCTGGCTTCGGCAGAGCAGGGTTCGAATCTCACCCTCACATCGATGCCCGGTGCCCGACAGTGGAGTGAGACGAGCGTCTCCTCCCAGGTTTTCGGAGAGACACAACTGGAGGGTTATGACGAAAACCAGAAATTGGAATAAATTTTACTGCGTATTTGAAGGGCTAGGGTTAGGGTTACCTGCCGAGATGTTGAAGGGCTAGGGTTAGGGTTACCTGCCGAGATGTTGAAGGGCTAGGGTTAGGGTTACCTGCCGAGATGTTGAAGGGCTAGGGTTAGGGTTACCTGCCGAGATGTTGAAGGGCTAGGGTTAGGGTTACCTGCCGAGATGTTGAAGGGCTAGGGTTAGGGTTACCTGCCGAGATGTTGAAGGGCTAGGGTTAGGGTTACCTGCCGAGATGTTGAAGGGTTAGGGTTAGGGTTACCTGCCGAGATGTTGAAGGGCTAGGGTTAGGGTTACCTGCCGAGATGTTGAAGGGCTAGGGTTAGGGTTACCTGCCGAGATGTTGAAGGGCTAGGGTTAGGGTTACCTGCCGAGATGTTGAAGGGCTAGGGTTAGGGTTACCTGCCGAGATGTTGAAGGGCTAGGGTTAGGGTTACCTGCCGAGATGTTGAAGGGCTAGGGTTAGGGTTACCTGCCGAGATGTTGAAGGGCTAGGGTTAGGGTTACCTGCCGAGATGTTGAAGGGCTAGGGTTAGGGTTACCTGCCGAGATGTTGAAGGGCTAGGGTTAGGGTTACCTGCCGAGATGTTGAAGGGCTAGGGTTAGGGTTACCTGCCGAGATGTTGAAGGGCTAGGGTTAGGGTTACCTGCCGAGATGTTGAAGGGCTAGGGTTAGGGTTACCTGCCGAGATGTTGAAGGGCTAGGGTTAGGGTTACCTGCCGAGATGTTGAAGGGCTAGGGTTAGGGTTACCTGCCGAGATGTTGAAGGGCTAGGGTTAGGGTTACCTGCCGAGATGTTGAAGGGCTAGGGTTAGGGTTACCTGCCGAGATGTTGAAGGGCTAGGGTTAGGGTTACCTGCCGAGATGTTGAAGGGCTAGGGTTAGGGTTACCTGCCGAGATGTTGAAGGGCTAGGGTTAGGGTTACCTGCCGAGATGTTGAAGGGCTAGGGTTAGGGTTACCTGCCGAGATGTTGAAGGGCTAGACTTCATGACGACAAGGCTGACACAAGATTGAGGGCACAACATTTGATTTTTATAAATCCTTCAACATGTCAGCAGGTAACCCTAACTCTAACCCTAACCCTAACCCTAACCCTAACCCTAACACCATCTCGGCAGGTAACCCTAACCCTAACACCATCTCGGCAGGTAACCCGAACCCTAACACCATCTCGGCAGGTAACCCGAACCCTGACCCAAACCCTTCAACAGGCAACCCTAGCCCTAACCCTTGAACATCTCAGCAGGTAACCCTAACCCTAAGCCTTCAAATACGCAGTAAAATTTATTCCAATTTCGTCATAACCCTCCAGTTGTATCTCTCCGAAAACCTGGGAGGAGACGCTCGTCTCACTCCACTGTCGGGCACCGGGCATCGATGTGAGGGTGAGATTCGAACCCTGCTCTGCCGAAGCCAGAACCCGGGAACTTAGCAACCAAGCCACCAATGCCACACGCACTTTAGACTGTTCTCTTGGTATATTTGACTTCGTCATTAGAAGTTAGACCTGAAAACAGACTGTGCCACATAAGGATCAAACTCACAACCTTCAGTATTCCAACCAGATATCTACCGCAGTGAGCTATACCACCGAATACATTAGAGACTGTTTCTCTTGGTATATTTGCCTTCGTCATTAGAAGTTAGACCTGAAAACAGACTGTGCCACATAAGGATCGAACCCACAACCGTCAGTATTCCAACCAGATATCTACCACAGTGAGCTATACCACCGAATACATTTGGGAGTGTTCTCTTGGTATATTAGACTTCGTCATTAGAAGTTAGACCTGAAAACAGACTGTGCCACATAAGGATCAAACTCACAACCTTCAGTATTCCAACTAGATATCTATCACACTGAGCTTTACCACCAGGGACTGTTCTCTTGGTATATTTGACTTCGTCATTAGAAGTTAGACCTGAAAACAGACTGTGCCACATAAGGATCGAACCCACAACCTTCAGTATTCCAACCAGATATCTACCACAGTGAGCTATACCACCAAATACATGTGGGACTGTTCTCTTGGTATATTAGACTTCGTCATTAGAAGTTAGACCTGAAAATAGACTGTGCCACATAAGGATCGAACCAACAAACTCAAGCATTCCAACAAGATATTCCAACCAAATGTCTACCCCACTGAGCTATCTGATCAGATGCACTGATGCAGAGTTTGTTTTTGTCTAACTTCTTCATTTGACGTTGGCCCACAAAACTCACTATCACATGAAATTTGTTATTTATCATTAAAATTTATTATACTATGACGTTTTTTCATGAAAATGTTCCACATACTATACTATGACTTTTTTTTCATGACAATTTTCCACATACTATACTATGACTTTCTTTTCATGAAATTTTTCGACATACAATACTATGAATTTTTATTCATGAAAATTTTCGACATACTATACTATTACTTTTTTTCATTAAAATTTTCGACATGCTATACTATGCCTAATTTTCATGAAATGTTTCGACATACTATACTATGACGTTTTTTCCTCCAGTTTTTCGACATACTATACTATGACTTTTTTTTCATGAAAATTTTCGACATACAATACTATGACTTTTTTTTCATGAAATTTTTCGACATTCTATACTATGACTTTTTTTTCATGAAATTTTTCGACATACTATACTATGACTTTTTTTCATGAAATTTTTCGACATGCTATACTATGACTTTTTTTCATGAAATTTTTCAACATACTATAGTATGACTTTTTATTCATGAAAATTTTCGACATACTATACTATTACGTTTTTTCATAATATTTTTCGACATTTTTATACTATGACTTTTTTGCATGAAATTTTCGACATACTATATAATGACTTTTTTTCATGAAATTTTTCGACATACTATACTATGACTTATTTTCATGAAATTTTTCGACTTGCTATACTATGGCTTTTTTTCATGAAATTTTTCGACATGCTATACTATGACTTTTTTTCATGAAAATTTACAACGTACTATACTATGACTTATTTTCATGAAATTTTTCGACATACTATACTATGGCTTTTTTTCATGAAATTTTTCAACATGCTATACTATGACTTTTTTTCATGAAATTTTTCGACATGCTATACTATGACTTTTTTTCATGAAAATTTACAACATACTATACTATGACTTTTTTTCATGAAAATTTTCGACATACTATACTATGGCTTTTTTTTCATGAAAATTTTCCACATACTATACTATGACTTTTTTTTCATGAAATTTTTCGACATACAATACTATGAATTTTTATTCATGAAAATTTTCGACATACTATACTATTACCTTTTTTCATGAAAATTTTCGACATGCTATACTATGGCTTTTTTTCTTGAAATGTTTCGACATACTATACTATGACTTTTTTTCCTCCAGTTTTTCGACATACTATACTATGACTTTTTTTTCATGAAAATTTTTGACATACAATACTATGACTTTCTTTTCATGAAAATTTTCGACATACTATACTATGACGTTTTTTCATAAACATTTTCGACATACTATACTATGACTTTTTCCTCTCCTTTCGACCTACTATATTATGACTTTTTTCATGAAAATTTTCGACACACAATACTATGACTTTTTCTTCATGGAATTTTTCGACATACTATACTATGACTTTTTTTCATGAAATTTTTCGACATGCTATACTATGACTTTTTTTCATGAAATTGTTCAACATACTATACTATGACTTTTTTTCCTCCAATTTTTCGACGTTATACTATGACTTTTTTTCATGACATTTTTCAACATACTATACTATGACTTTTTTTTATGACATTTTTCGACATGCTATACTATGACTTTTTTTCATGAAATTTTTCAACATACTATACTATGACTTTTTTTTCATGAAATTTTTCGACATGCTATACTATGACTTTTTTTCATGAAATTTTCGACATTCTATACTATGACTTTTTCATGAAATTTTGTGACATACTATAATATGACTTTTTTTTATGAAATTTTTCGACATGCTATACTATGACTTTTTTTCATGAAATTGTTCAACATACTATACTATGACTTTTTTTCCTCCAATTTTTCGACATGTTATACTATGGCTTTTTTTCATGACATTTTTCAACATACTATACTATGACTTTTTTTCATGAAATTTTTCGACATACTATAATATGACTTTTTTTTATGAAATTTTTCAACGTACTATACTATGACTTTTTTTCATGAAATTTTTCAACATACTATACTATGACTTTTTTCATGAAATTTTTCGACATACTATACTATGACTTTATTTCATGAAATTTTTTGAAATACTATACTATGACTTTTTCTCCTCCAATTTTTCGACATACTATACTTTGGCTTTTTTTCATGAAGTTTTTCGACATACTATAATATGACTTTTTTTTATGACATTTTTCAACGTACTATACTATGACTTTTTTTTCATGAAATTTTTCGACATACAATACTATGACTTTTTATTCATGAAAATTTTCGACATACAATACTATGACTTTTTATTCATGAAAATTTTTGACATACTATACTCTGACATTTTTTCATGAAAATTTCAACATACCATAGTATGACTTTTTTTTCATGACATTTTTCAACATACTATACTATGACTTTTTTTCATGAAATTTTTCAACATACTATACTATGACTTTTTTTTCATGAAATTTTTCGACATGCTATACTATGACTTTTTTTCATGAAAATTTTCGACATACAATACTGACTTTTTTTTCATGAAATTTTTCGACATACTATACTATGATGTTTTTTTCATAAACATTTTCGACATACTATACTATGACTTTTTTTCCTCCAGTTTTTCGACATTCTATACTATGACTTTTTTTTCATGAAATTTTTCGACATACTATACTATGACTTTTTTTCATGAAATTTTTCGACATGCTATACTATGACTTTTTTTCATGAAATTTTTCAACATACTATAGTATGACTTTTTATTCATGAAAATTTTCGACATACTATACTATTACGTTTTTTCATAATATTTTTCGACATTTTTATACTATGACTTTTTTGCATGAAATTTTCGACATACTATATAATGACTTTTTTTCATGAAATTTTTCGACATACTATACTATGACTTATTTTCATGAAATTTTTCGACTTGCTATACTATGGCTTTTTTTCATGAAATTTTTCAACATGCTATACTATGACTTTTTCATGAAATTTTTCGACATGCTATACTATGACTTTTTTTCATGAAAATTTACAACGTACTATACTATGACTTATTTTCATGAAATTTTTTGACATACTATACTATGGCTTTTTTTCATGAAATTTTTCAACATGCTATACTATGACTTTTTTTCATGAAATTTTTCGACATGCTATACTATGACTTTTTTTCATGAAAATTTACAACATACTATACTATGACTTTTTTTCATGAAAATTTTCGACATACTATACTATGGCTTTTTTTTCATGAAAATTTTCCACATACTATACTATGACTTTTTTTTCATGAAATTTTTCGACATACAATACTATGAATTTTTATTCATGAAAATTTTCGACATACTATACTATTACCTTTTTTCATGAAAATTTTCGACATGCTATACTATGGCTTTTTTTCTTGAAATGTTTCGACATACTATACTATGACTTTTTTTCCTCCAGTTTTTCGACATACTATACCATGACTTTTTTTTCATGAAAATTTTTGACATACAATACTATGACTTTCTTTTCATGAAAATTTTCGACATACTATACTATGACGTTTTTTCATAAACATTTTCGACATACTATACTATGACTTTTTCCTCTCCTTTCGACCTACTATATTATGACTTTTTTCATGAAAATTTTCGACATACAATACTATGACTTTTTCTTCATGGAATTTTTCGACATACTATACTATGACTTTTTTTCATGAAATTTTTCGACATGCTATACTATGACTTTTTTTCATGAAATTGTTCAACATACTATACTATGACTTTTTTTCCTCCAATTTTTCGACGTTATACTATGACTTTTTTTCATGACATTTTTCAACATACTATACTATGACTTTTTTTTATGACATTTTTCGACATGCTATACTATGACTTTTTTTCATGAAATTTTTCAACATACTATACTATGACTTTTTTTTCATGAAATTTTTCGACATGCTATACTATGACTTTTTTTCATGAAATTTTCGACATTCTATACTATGACTTTTTCATGAAATTTTGTGACATACTATAATATGACTTTTTTTTATGAAATATTTCGACATGCTATACTATGACTTTTTTTCATGAAATTGTTCAACATACTATACTATGACTTTTTTTCCTCCAATTTTTCGACATGTTATACTATGGCTTTTTTTCATGACATTTTTCAACATACTATACTATGACTTTTTTTCATGACATTTTTCGACATACTATAATATGACTTTTTTTTATGAAATTTTTCAACGTACTATACTATGACTTTTTTTCATGAAATTTTTCAACATACTATACTATGACTTTTTTCATGAAATTTTTCGACATACTATACTATGACTTTATTTCATGAAATTTTTTGAAATACTATACTATGACTTTTTCTCCTCCAATTTTTCGACATACTATACTTTGGCTTTTTTTCATGAAGTTTTTCGACATACTATACTATGGCTTTTTTTTCATGAAAATTTTCCACATACTATACTATGACTTTTTTTTCATGAAATTTTTCGACATACAATACTATGAATTTTTATTCATGAAAATTTTCGACATACTATACTATTACCTTTTTTCATGAAAATTTTCGACATGCTATACTATGGCTTTTTTTCTTGAAATGTTTCGACATACTATACTATGACTTTTTTTCATGAAATTTTTCGACATGCTATACTATGACTTTTTTTCATGAAATTGTTCAACATACTATACTATGACTTTTTTTCCTCCAATTTTTCGACGTTATACTATGACTTTTTTTCATGACATTTTTCAACATACTATACTATGACTTTTTTTTATGACATTTTTCGACATGCTATACTATGACTTTTTTTCATGAAATTTTTCAACATACTATACTATGACTTCTTTTTCATGAAATTTTTCGACATGCTATACTATGACTTTTTTTCATGAAATTTTCGACATTCTATACTATGACTTTTTCATAAAATGTTTTGACATACTATAATATGACTTTTTTTAATGAAATTTTTCGACATGCTATACTATGACTTTTTTTCATGAGATTGTTCAACATACTATACTATGACTTTTTTTCCTCCAATTTTTCGACATGTTATACTATGACTTTTTTTCATGACATTTTTCAACATACTATACTATGACTTTTTTTCATGACATTTTTCGACATACTATAATATGACTTTTTTTTATGAAATTTTTCAACGTACTATACTATGACTTTTTTTCATGAAATTTTTCAACATACTATACTATGACTTTTTTCATGAAATTTTTCGACATACTATACTATGACTTTATTTCATGAAATTTTTTGAAATACTATACTATGACTTTTTCTCCTCCAATTTTTCGACATACTATACTTTGGCTTTTTTTCATGAAGTTTTTCGACATACTATAATATGACTTTTTTTTATGACATTTTTCAACGTACTATACTATGACTTTTTTTTCATGAAATTTTTCGACATACAATACTATGACTTTTTATTCATGAAAATTTTCGACATACAATACTATGACTTTTTATTCATGAAAATTTTTGACATACTATACTCTGACTTTTTTTCATGAAAATTTCAACATACCATAGTATGACTTTTTTTTCATGACATTTTTCAACATACTATACTATGACTTTTTTTCATGAAATTTTTCAACATACTATACTATGACTTTTTTTCATGAAATTTTTCAACATACTATACTATGACTTTTTTTTCATGAAATTTTTCGACATACTATACTATGAATTTTTATTGATGAAAATTTTCGACATACTATACTATTACCTTTTTTCATGAAAATTTTCGACATGCTATACTATGGCTTTTTTTCTTGAAATGTTTCGACATACTATACTATGACTTTTTTTCATGAAATTGTTCAACATACTATACTATGACTTTTTTTCCTCCAATTTTTCGACGTTATACTATGACTTTTTTTCATGACATTTTTCAACATACTATACTATGACTTTTTTTTATGACATTTTTCGACATGCTATACTATGACATTTTTTCATGAAATTTTTCGACATACTATACTATGACTTTTTTTTCATGAAATTTTTCGACATACTATACTATGACTTTTTTTCATGAAATTTTCGACATTCTATACTATGACTTTTTCATGAAATGTTTTGACATACTATAATATGACTTTTTTTTATGAAATTTTTCAACGTACTATACTATGACTTTTTTTCATGAGATTGTTCAACATACTATACTATGACTTTTTTTCCTCCAATTTTTCGACATGTTATACTATGACTTTTTTTCATGGCATTTTTCAACATACTATACTATGACTTTTTTTCATGACATTTTTCGACATACTATAATATGACTTTTTTTTATGAAATTTTTCAACGTACTATACTATGACTTTTTTCATGAAATTTTTCAACGTACTATACTATGACTTTTTTCATGAAATTTTTCAACATACTATACTATGACTTTTTTCATGAAATTTTTCGACATACTATACTATGACTTTATTTCATGAAATTTTTTGAAATACTATACTATGACTTTTTCTCCTCCAATTTTTCGACATACTATAATATGACTTTTTTTCATGAAATTTTTCAACATACTATACTATGACTTTTTTTTTATGAAATCTTTCGACATACAATACTATGACTTTTTATTCATGAAAATTTTTGACATACTATACTCTGACTTTTTTTCATGAAAATTTCAACATACCATAGTATGACTTTTTTTTCATGACATTTTTCAACATACTATACTATGACTTTTTTTCATGAAATTTTTCAACATACTATACTATGGCTTTTTTTTCATGAAATTTTTCGACATACAATACTATGAATTTTTATTCATGAAAATTTTCGACATACTATACTATTACCTTTTTTCATGAAAATTTTCGACATGCTATACTATGGCTTTTTTTCTTGAAATGTTTCGACATACTATACTATGACTTTTTTTCCTCCAGTTTTTCGACATACTATACTATGACTTTTTTTTCATGAAAATTTTTGACATACAATACTATGACTTTCTTTTCATGAAAATTTTCGACATACTATACTATGACGTTTTTTCATAAACATTTTCGACATACTATACTATGACTTTTTCCTCTCCTTTCGACCTACTATATTATGACTTTTTTAATGAAAATTTTCGACATACAATACTATGACTTTTTCTTCATGGAATTTTTCGACATACTATACTATGACTTTTTTTCATGAAATTTTTCGACATGCTATACTATGACTTTTTTTCATGAAATTGTTCAACATACTATACTATGACTTTTTTTCCTCCAATTTTTCGACTTTATACTATGACTTTTTTTCATGACATTTTTCAACATACTATACTATGACTTTTTTTTATGACATTTTTCGACATGCTATACTATGACTTTTTTTCATGAAATTTTTCAACATACTATACTATGACTTTTTTTTCATGAAATTTTTCGACATGCTATACTATGACTTTTTTTCATGAAATTTTCGACATTCTATACTATGACTTTTTCATGAAATTTTGTGACATACTATAATATGACTTTTTTTTATGAAATTTTTCGACATGCTATACTATGACTTTTTTTCATGAAATTGTTCAACATACTATACTATGACTTTTTTTCCTCCAATTTTTCGACATGTTATACTATGGCTTTTTTTCATGACATTTTTCAACATACTATACTATGACATTTTTCATGACATTTTTCGACATACTATAATATGACTTTTTTTTAAGAAATTTTTCAACGTACTATACTATGACTTTTTTTCATGAAATTTTTCAACATACTATACTATGACTTTTTTCATGAAATTTTTCGACATACTATACTATGACTTTATTTCATGAAATTTTTTGAAATACTATACTATGACTTTTTCTCCTCCAATTTTTCGACATACTATACTTTGGCTTTTTTTCATGAAGTTTTTCGACATACTATAATATGACTTTTTTTTATGACATTTTTCAACGTACTATACTATGACTTTTTTTTCATGAAATTTTTCGACATACAATACTATGACTTTTTATTCATGAAAATTTTCGACATACAATACTATGACTTTTTATTCATGAAAATTTTTGACATACTATACTCTGACTTTTTTTCATGAAAATTTCAACATACCATAGTATGACTTTTTTTTCATGACATTTTTCAACATACTATACTCTGACTTTTTTTCATGAAAATTTCAACATACTATACTATGACTTTTTTTCATGAAATTTTTCAACATACTATACTATGACTTTTTTTCATGAAATTTTTCGACATGCTATACTATGATGTTTTTTTCATAAACATTTTTCGACATACTATACTATGACTTTTTTTCCTCCAGTTTTTCGACATTCTATACTATGACTTTTTTTTCATGGAATTTTTCGACATACTATACTATGACTTTTTTTCATGAAATTTTTCGACATGCTATACTATGACTTTTTTTCATGAAATTTTTCAACATACTATAGTATGACTTTTTATTCATGAAAATTTTCGACATACTATACTATTACGTTTTTTCATAATATTTTTCGACATTTTTATACTATGACTTTTTTGCATGAAATTTTCGACATACTATATAATGACTTTTTTTCATGAAATTTTTCGACATACTATACTATGACTTATTTTCATGAAATTGTTCAACATACTATACTATGACTTTTTTTCCTCCAATTTTTCGACATGTTATACTATGGCTTTTTTTCATGACATTTTTCAACATACTATACTATGACTTTTTTTTATGACATTTTTCAACGTGTTATACTAAGTCTTTTTTTCATGAAATTTTTCAACATACTATAATATGACTTTTTTTTCATGAAATTTTTCGACATGCTATACTATGACTTTTTTTCATGAAATTTTCGACATTCTATACTATGACTTTTTCATGAAATGTTTTGACATACTATAATATGACTTTTTTTAATGAAATTTTTCGACATGCTATACTATGACTTTTTTTCATGAGATTGTTCAACATACTATACTATGACTTTTTTTCCTCCAATTTTTCGACATGTTATACTATGACTTTTTTTCATGACATTTTTCGACATACTATACTATGACTTTTTTTCATGAAATTTTTCGACATACTATAATATTACTTTTTTTTATAAAAATTTTCTACATACTATAATATGACTTTTTTTCATGAAATTTTTCAACATACTATACTATGACTTTTTTCATGAAATTTTTCAACATACTATACTATGACTTTATTTCATGAAATTTTTTGAAATACTATACTATGACTTTTTCTCCTCCAATTTTTCGACATACTATACTTTGGCTTTTTTTCATGAAGTTTTTCGACATACTATAATATGACTTTTTTTTATGACATTTTTCAACGTACTATACTATGACTTTTTTTTCATGAAATTTTTCAACATACTATACTATGACTTTTTATTCATGAAAATTTTCGACATACAATACTATGACTTTTTATTCATGAAAATTTTTGACATACTATACTCTGACTTTTTTTCATGAAAATTTCAACATACCATAGTATGACTTTTTTTTCATGACATTTTTCAACATACTATACTATAACTTTTTTTCATGAAATTTTTCAACATACTATACTATGACTTTTTTTCATGAAATTTTTCAACATACTATACTATGACTTTTTTTTCATGAAATTTTTCGACATACAATACTATGAATTTTTATTGATGAAAATTTTCGACATACTATACTATTACCTTTTTTCATGAAAATTTTCGACATGCTATACTATGGCTTTTTTTCTTGAAATGTTTCGACATACTATACTATGACTTTTTTTCATGAAATTGTTCAACATACTATACTATGACTTTTTTTCCTCCAATTTTTCGACGTTATACTATGACTTTTTTTCATGACATTTTTCAACATACTATACTATGACTTTTTTTTATGACATTTTTCGACATGCTATACTATGACATTTTTTCATGAAACTTTTCGACATACTATACTATGACTTTTTTCATGAAATGTTTCGATATACTATACTATTACTTTTTTTCAAGAAAATTTTCGACATTCTATACTATGACTTTTTCATGAAATGTTTTGACATACTATAATATGACTTTTTTTTATGAAATTTTTCGACATGCTATACTATGACTTTTTTTCATGAGATTGTTCAACATACTATACTATGACTTTTTTTCCTCCAATTTTTCGACATGTTATACTATGACTTTTTTTCATGGCATTTTTCAACATACTATACTATGACTTTTTTTCATGACATTTTTCGACATACTATAATATGACTTTTTTTTATGAAATTTTTCAACGTACTATACTATGACTTTTTTCATGAAATTTTTCAACGTACTATACTATGACTTTTTTCATGAAATTTTTCAACATACTATACTATGACTTTTTTCATGAAATTTTTCGACATACTATACTATGACTTTATTTCATGAAATTTTTTGAAATACTATACTATGACTTTTTCTCCTCCAATTTTTCGACATACTATAATATGACTTTTTTTCATGAAATTTTTCAACATACTATACTATGACTTTTTTTTTATGAAATCTTTCGACATACAATACTATGACTTTTTATTCATGAAAATTTTTGACATACTATACTCTGACTTTTTTTCATGAAAATTTCAACATACCATAGTATGACTTTTTTTTCATGACATTTTTCAACATACTATACTATGACTTTTTTTCATGAAATTTTTCAACATACTATACTATGGCTTTTTTTTCATGAAATTTTTCGACATACAATACTATGAATTTTTATTCATGAAAATTTTCGACATACTATACTATTACCTTTTTTCATGAAAATTTTCGACATGCTATACTACGGCTTTTTTTCATGAAATGTTTCGACATACTATACAATGACTTTTTTTCATGAAATTTTTCGACATGCTATACTATGACTTTTTTTTCATGAAAATTTTTGACATACAATACTATGACTTTTTTTTCATGAAAATTTTCGACATACTATACTATGACTTTTTTTCATAAACATTTTCGACATACTATACTATGACTTTTTCCTCTCCTTTCGACATACTATATTATGACTTTTTTCATGAAAATTTTCGACATACAATACTATGACTTTTTCTTCATGGAATTTTTCGACATACTATACTATGACTTTTTTTCATGAAATTTTTCGACATGCTATACTATGACTTTTTTTCATGAAAATGTTCAACATACTATACTATGACTTTTCTTTCGATGTACTTTACTATGACCCTTTTTCTGAAATTTTTCAATGTACTTTGCTATGACTTTTTTTATGACATTTTTCGACATGCTATACTATGACTTTTTTTCATGAAATTTTTCAACATACTATACTATGACTTTTTTTTCATGAAATTTTTCGACATGCTATACTATGAATTTTTTTCATGAAATTTTCGACATTCTATACTATGACTTTTTCATGAAATGTTTTGACATACTATAATATGACTTTTTTTTATGAAATTTTTCAACGTACTATACTATGACTTTTTTTCATGAAATTGTTCAACATACTATACTATGACTTTTTTTCCTCCAATTTTTCGACATGTTATACTATGGCTTTTTTTCATGACATTTTTCAACATACTATACTATGACATTTTTCATGACATTTTTCGACATACTATAATATGACTTTTTTTTAAGAAATTTTTCAACGTACTATACTATGACTTTTTTTCATGAAATTTTTCAACATACTATACTATGACTTTTTTCATGAAATTTTTCGACATACTATACTATGACTTTATTTCATGAAATTTTTTGAAATACTATACTATGACTTTTTGTCCTCCAATTTTTCGACATACTATACTTTGGCTTTTTTTCATGAAGTTTTTCGACATACTATAATATGACTTTTTTTTATGACATTTTTCAACGTACTATACTATGACTTTTTTTTCATGAAATTTTTCGACATACAATACTATGACTTTTTATTCATGAAAATTTTCGACATACAATACTATGACTTTTTATTCATGAAAATTTTTGACATACTATACTCTGACTTTTTTTCATGAAAATTTCAACATACCATAGTATGACTTTTTTTTCATGACATTTTTCAACATACTATACTCTGACTTTTTTTCATGAAAATTTCAACATACCATAGTATGACTTTTTTTTCATGACATTTTTCAACATACTATACTATGACTTTTTTTCATGAAATTTTTCAACATACTATACTATGACTTTTTTTTCATGAAATTTTTCGACATGCTATACTATGATGTTTTTTTCATAAACATTTTCGACATACTATACTATGACTTTTTTTCCTCCAGTTTTTCGACATTCTATACTATGACTTTTTTTTCATGGAATTTTTCGACATACTATACTATGACTTTTTTTCATGAAATTTTTCGACATGCTATACTATGACTTTTTTTCATGAAATTTTTCAACATACTATAGTATGACTTTTTATTCATGAAAATTTTCGACATACTATACTATTACGTTTTTTCATAATATTTTTCGACATTTTTATACTATGACTTTTTTGCATGAAATTTTCGACATACTATATAATGACTTTTTTTCATGAAATTTTTCGACATACTATACTATGACTTATTTTCATGAAATTTTTCGACTTGCTATACTATGGCTTTTTTTCATGAAATTTTTCAACATGCTATACTATGACTTTTTTTCATGAAATTTTTCGACATGCTATACTATGACTTTTTTTCATGAAAATTTACAACGTACTATACTATGACTTTTTTTCATGAAAATTTTCGACATACTATACTATAACGTTTTTTCATGAAAATGTTCCACATACTATACTATGACTTTTTTTTCATGAAATTTTTCGACATGCTATACTATGACTTTTTTTCATGAAAATTTACAACATACTATACTATGACTTTTTTTCATGAAAATTTTCGACATACTATACTATGGCTTTTTTTTCATGAAAATTTTCGACATACAATACTATGACTTTTTTTTCATGAAATTTTTCGACATACAATACTATGAATTTTTATTCATGAAAATTTTCGACATACTATACTATTACTTTTTTTCATGAAAATTTTCGACATGCTATACTATGGCTTTTTTTCTTGAAATGTTTCGACATACTATACTATGACTTTTTTTCCTCCAGTTTTTCGACATACTATACTATGACTTTTTTTTCATGAAAATTTTTGACATACAATACTATGACTTTCTTTCCATGAAAAATTTTCGACATACTATACTATGACGTTTTTTCATAAACATTTTCGACATACTATACTATGACTTTTTTCTCCAGTTTTTCGACATACTATATTATGACTTTTTTCATGAAAATTTTCGACATACAATACTATGACTTTTTCTTCATGGAATTTTTCGACATACTATACTATGACTTTTTTTCATGAAATTTTTCGACATGCTATACTATGACTTTTTTTCATGAAATTGTTCAACATACTATACTATGACTTTTTTTCCTCCAATTTTTCGACATGTTATACTATGACTTTTTTTCATGAAATTTTTCAACATACTATACTATGACTTTTTTTCATGACATTTTTCGACATACTATAATATGACTTTTTTTTATGAAATTTTTCAACGTACTATACTATGACTTTTTTTCATGAAATTTTTCAACATACTATACTATGACTTTTTTCATGAAATTTTTCGACATACTATACTATGACTTTATTTCATGAAATTTTTTGAAATACTATACTATGACTTTTTCTCCTCCAATTTTTCGACATACTATACTTTGGCTTTTTTTCATGAAGTTTTTCGACATACTATAATATGACTTTTTTTTATGACATTTTTCAACGTACTATACTATGACTTTTTTTTCATGAAATTTTTCGACATACAATACTGTGACTTTTTATTCATGAAAATTTTCGACATACAATACTATGACTTTTTATTCATGAAAATTTTTGACATACTATACTCTGACTTTTTTTCATGAAAATTTCAACATACCATAGTATGACTTTTTTTTCATGACATTTTTCAACATACTATACCATGACTTTTTTTCATGAAATTTTTCAACATACTATACTATGACTTTTTTTCATGAAATTTTTCAACATACTATACTATGACTTTTTTTTCATGAAATCTTTCGACATACTATACTATGATTATTTTTTATGAAATTTTTTGACATACTATACTATGACTTTTCTTCCTCCAATTTTTCGACATACTATACTTTGGCTTTTTTTCATGAAGTTTTTCGACATACTATACTATGACTTTTTTTCATGAAAATTTTCGGCATACAATACTATGACTTTTTATTCATGAAAATTTTCGACATACAATACTATGACTTTTTATTCATGAAAATTTTCGACATACTATACTATGACTTTTTTTCATGAACATTTTCGACATACTATACTATGACTTTTTATTCATGAAAATTTTCGACATACAATACTATGACGTTTTTTCATGAAAATTTTTGACATACTATATGACTTTTTTTCATGAAATTTTTCAACATACTATACTATGACTTTTTTTTCATGAAATTTTTCGACATACTATACTATGACTTTTTTTCATGAAATCTTTCAACATACTATACTATGACTTTTTTTCATGAAATTTTTCAACATACTATACTATGACTTTTTTTTCATGAAATCTTTCGACATACTATACTATGATTTTTTTTCATGAAATTTTTCGAAATACTATACTATGACTTTTCTTCCTCCAATTTTTCGACATACTATACTATGACTTTTTATTCATGAAAATTTTCGACATACTATACTATGACTCTTTTTCCTGAAAATTTTCGACACTATTCTATGACATTCTTTTCCTGAAAATATTCAACATACTATACTATGACTTTTTTTCCTGAAAATTTATGACGTACTCTACTATGACTTTTTTTCATGACATTTTTCGACATACTATAATATGACTTTTTTTTATGAAATTTTTCAACGTAATATACTATGACTTTTTTTCATGAAATTTTTCGACATACTATACTATGACTTTTTTTCATGAAATTTTTCGAAATACTATACTATGACTTTTTTTCCTCCAATTTTTCGACATACTATACTTTGGCTTTTTTTCATGAAGTTTTTCGACATACTATAATATGACTTTTTTTTATGACATTTTTCAACATACTATACTATGACTTTTTTTCATGAAATTTTTCAACATACTATACTATGACTTTTTTTTCATGAAATTTTTTGACATACAATACTATGACTTTTTATTCATGAAAATTTTCGACATACAATACTATGACTTTTTATTCATGAAAATTTTCGACATACTATACTATGACTTTTTTTCCTGAAAATTTTCGACATACTATACTATGACTTTTTTTCATGAAATGTTTCGACATACAATACTATGACTTTTAATTCATGAAAATTTTCGACATACAATATTACGACTTTTTATTCATGAAAATTTTCAACATACTATACTATGACTTTTTTTCATGAAATTTTTCAACGTACTATACTATGACGTTTTTTCATGAAAATTTTCGACATACTATAATATGACTTTTTTTTCATGAAATTTTTCAACGTACTATACTATGACTTTTTTTTCATGAAATTTTTCGACATACCATACTATGACTTTTTTTCATGAAATTTTTCGACATACAATACTATGACTTTTTATTCATGAAAATTTTCGACATACAATACTATGACTTTTTATTCATGAAAATTTTTGACATACTATACTCTGACTTTTTCATGAAAATTTCAACATACCATAGTATGACTTTTTTTTCATGACATTTTTCAACATACTATACTATGACTTTTTTTCATGAAATTTTTCAACATACTATACTATGACTTTTTTTCATGAAATTTTTCAACATACTATACTATGACTTTTTTTTCATGAAATCTTTCGACATACTATACTATGATTATTTTTCATGAAATTTTTTGACTTACTATACTATGACTTTTTTTCATCCAATTTTTCGACATACTATACTTTGGCTTTTTTTCATGAAGTTTTTCGACATATTATACTATGACTTTTTTTCATGAAAATTTTCGGCATACAATACTATGACTTTTTCTTCATGAAAATTTTCGACATACAATACTATGACGTTTTTTCATGAAAATTTTTGACATACTATATGACTTTTTTCATGAAATTTTTCAACATACTATACTATGACTTTTTTTTCATGAAATTTTTCGACATACTATACTATGACTTTTTTTCATGAAATCTTTCAACATACTATACTATGACTTTTTTTTCATGAAATTTTTCGATATACTATACTATGACGTTTTTTCCTGAAAATTTTCGACACACTATTCTATGATATTTTTTTCCTGAAAATATTCGACATACTATACTATGACTTTTTTTCATGAAAATTTATGACGTACTATACTATGACTTTTTATTCATGAAAATTTTCGACATACTATATGACTTTTTTTTCATGAAATTTTTCAACGTACTATACTATGACTTTTTTTCATGAAATTTTTCAACATACTATACTATGACTTTTTTTTCATGAAATTTTTCGACATACTATACTATGACTTTTTTTCATGAAATTTTTCGACATACAATACTATCACTTTTTATTCATGAAAATTTTCGACATACAATACTATGACTTTATTCATGAACATTTTTGACATACTATACTATGACTTTTTTTCAAGAAAATTTTCGACATACTATACTATGACTTTTTTTCATGAAAATTTTCGACA
This sequence comes from Sebastolobus alascanus, assembly GCA_916701645.2. Taxonomy (NCBI): domain Eukaryota; kingdom Metazoa; phylum Chordata; class Actinopteri; order Perciformes; family Sebastidae; genus Sebastolobus; species Sebastolobus alascanus. The sequence goes on from CAKAOJ020000276.1 coordinate 383,855, forward strand.
TAGAATACTATGACTTTTTTTCATGAAAATTTTCGACATACTATACTATGACTTTTTTTCATGAAAATTTTCGACATACAATACTATGACGTTTTTTCCTGAAAATTTTCGACACACTATTCTATGACATTTTTTTCCTGAAAATATTCGACATACTATACTATGACTTTTTTTCCTGAAAATTTATGACGTACTATACTATGACTTTTTTTTCATGAAATTTTTCGACAGACTATACTAAGACTTTCTTCATGAAATATTTCGACATGTTATACTATGACTTTCATTCATGAAATTTTTCGACATACTATACTATGACTTTTTTTCATGAAATTTTTCGACATACTATATGACTTTTTTTCATGACATTTTTCAACATACTATGACTTTTTTTTCATGAAATTTTTCGACATACTATACTATGACTTTTTTTCATGACATTTTTCAACATACTATGACTTTTTTTTCATGAAATTTTTCGATATACTATACTATGACGTTTTAGTCATGAACATTTTCAACATACTATAGTATGGCTTCTTTTCCATGAAATTTTTCAAAATACTATACTATGACTTTTTTTCATGAAATGTTTCGACATACAATACTATGACTTTTTATTCATAAAAATTTTCGACATACTATACTATGACTTTTTATTCATGAAAATTTTCGACATACAATACTATGACTTTTTATTCATGAAAATTTTCGACATACCATACTATGACTTTTTTTCATGAAAATTTTCGACATACAATACTATGACTTTTTATTCATGAAAATGTTCGACATACTATACTATGACTTTTTATTCATGAAAATTTTCGACATACAATACTATGACTTTTTATTCATAAAAATTTTCGACATACTATACCATGACTTTTTATTCATGAAAATTTTCGACACACAATACTATGACTTTTTATTCATGAAAATTTTCGACATACTATACTATGACTTTTTTTTCATGAAAATTTTCGACATACTATACTATGACTTTTTTTCATGAAAATTTTCGACATACTATATGACTTTTTTTCATGACATTTTTCAACATACTATGACTTTTTTTTCATGAAATTTTTCGACATACTATACTATGACTTTTTTTCATGACATTTTTCAACATAATATGACTTTTTTTTCATGAAATTTTTCGATATACTATACTATGACGTTTTAGTCATGAACATTTTCAACATACTATAGTATGGCTTCTTTTTCATGAAATTTTTCAAAATACTATACTATGACTTTTTTTCATGAAATTTTTCGACATACTATACTATGACTTTTTTTCATGAAATTTTTCGACATACAATACTATGACTTTTTATTCATGAAAATTTTCGACATACAATACTATGACGTTTTTTCATGAAAATTTTCGACATACTATATGACTTTTTTTCATGACATTTTTCAACATACTATGACTTTTTTTTCATGAAATTTTTCGACATACTATACTATGACTTTTTTTCATGACATTTTTCAACATACTATGACTTTTTTTTCATGAAATTTTTCGATATACTATACTATGACGTTTTAGTCATGAACATTTTCAACATACTATAGTATGGCTTCTTTTTCATGAAATTTTTCAAAATACTATACTATGACTTTTTTTCATGAAAATTTCGACATACTATACTATGACTTTTTTTCATGAAATGTTGACATACAATACTAGGACTTTTTATTCATGAAAATTTTCGACAAAAAATACTACGACTTTTTATTCATGAAAATTTTCAACACACTAGAGTATGACTTCTTTTTCATGAAATTTCTCAAAATACTATACTATGACTTTTTTTCATGAAATTTTTCAACATACTATACTATGACTTTTTTTTTCATGAAATCTTTCGACATACTATACTATGATTTTTTTTCATGAAATTTTTCGAAATACTATACTATGACTTTTCTTCCTCCAATTTTTCGATATACTATACTTTGGCTTTTTTTCATGAAGTTTTTCGACATACTATACTATGACGTTTTTTTCATGAAAATTTTTGACATACTATATCATGACATTTTTTTTTTTATGATAATTTTCAACATACTATACTATGACTTTTTTTTCATGAAAATTTTCGACATACTATACTATGACTTTTTTTCATGAAATGTTTCGACATACTATACTTTGACTTTTTTTCCTCCAGTTTTTCGACATACTAAACTATGACTTTTATTTCACGGAAATTTTCGACATACAATACTATGACTTTTTATTCATGAAAATTTTCGACATACTATACTATGACTTTTTATTCATGAAAATTTTCGACATACAATACTATGACTTTTATTCATGAAAATTTTCGACATACTATACTATGACTTTTTTTCATGAAAATTTTCGACATACAATACTATGACTTTTTATTCATGAAAATTTTCGACATACTATACTATGACTTTTTATTCATGAAAATTTTCGACATACTATACTATGACTTTTTTTCATGAAAATTTTCGACATACAATACTATGACGTTTTTTCCTGAAAATTTTCGACACACTATTCTATGACATTTTTTTCCTGAAAATATTCGACATACTATACTATGACTTTTTTTCCTGAAAATTTATGACGTACTATACTATGACTTTTTTTTCATGAAATTTTTCAACACACTATACTAAGACTTTTTTCATGAAATATTTCGACATGTTATACTATGACTTTCTTTCATGAAATTTTTCGACATACTATACTATAACTTTTTTTCATGAAATTTTTCAACATACTATAAGCTGACTTTTTTCCATAAAATTTTTCGATATTCTATACTTTGACTTTTTTTCATGATATTTTTCGATATGTTATACTAAGTCTTTTTTTCATGAAATTGTCGACATACTATACTATGACTTTTTTCATGAAATTTTTCGACATTCTATACTTTGACTTTTTTTCATGATATTTTTCGACATGTTATACTAAGTCTTTTTTTCATGAAATTTTCGACATACTATACTATGACTTTTTGTCATGAAATTTATCAACATACTATACACTGACTTTTTTTCATGAAATTTTTCGACATACTATACTATGACTTTTTTTCATGAAATTTTTCGACATACAATACTATGACTTTTTATTCATAAAAATTTTCGACATACTATACTATGACTTTTTATTCATGAAAATTTTCGACATACAATACTATGACTTTTTATTCATGAAAATTTTCGACATACTATACTATGACTTTTTTTCATGAAAATTTTCGACATACAATACTATGACTTTTTTTCATTAATATTTCGATATGCTATGATATGACTTTTTTCATTAATTTTTTCGACATGCTATAATATGACTTTCATGAAATTTTAAAATATGCTATAATATGACTATTCATGAATTTTTTCGACATGCTATAATATGACTTTTTTTTAATGACATTTTTCGACATACTCTACCATGACTTTTTTATTTTTTTGTTTTACATACTATATTATGATTTTTTATGACTTTTTCAACATACAACACTATGACTTTTTTCAACATACTACACTATCATTTTTTATGACTTTTTTCGATGTATTGCACTATGACTTTTTTCAACACAGTATACTAAGACTTTTTTCGACATACTATACTATGAATTTTTTGTGATATATTATACTGTTATATTTTTTGTGACAAACTATATTATGATTTTTTTTGTGCCATACTATGACATTTTTATGACCCTTTTTTACGTCATACTATACCTTTTTATGACACTTTTTTATGACATACACTATGTTTCTTTTGTGACATACTATATTAAGATATTTTTTGTGACATAATATACTATGACATTTTTTTCTGACTCTTTTTTATGGCTTACTATACTATGATATTTTTTTGATTCATACTTTACTACAGTTTTGAAATACTGTAGTATGATATTTTTTGTGACATAATATAAAATGATATTTTGATACTACAAACTCGATATCTGCTCATCATCACATCTCTGCTTCAAGGTGGGTTATTACCTTGGGATATTGTGTTGCTGTGGCGTAGGCTCAAATAATTAAAGTCTAGATTTTTTATGGCGATTCACTATTTTGTCAGCGAATGCTTTCCAAACTAACATTCTGCAGAAAAGCACTTCCGCTGAGAGATGTAGACTGGTTTTGTAATGCTAGACGTGGTTACACATAGTGGTCCGATTGCTAAACTTCAAATCAGAGACATTAGACAAAGTGACAAAAGTGACAGTCTACAACAGACTCGCTGCAAAGTCTCCAAATATGTTGGATTTTTTTTTTTTTTAAGTAGTTTTCATTATAATTAGTTTAGCATTGAGCTGGAGGATGAGTTTCAGGTAATTCTGTTTAAATCTGATAGCACTTTTTCAGACCTGAGTGCTGTCACTGCACAACAAAGCAGAGCTCTGTGGTTGGTCGCTTTGCATGTTAACAACAAGACATCTTTTCTTGTCAAAATAGGCAGCTCTTGAACACATTTTGAACCCTACCATTACAGGAACTCAGAAGTGGACTCTTGTATCTTCTGGTTCGGTTGCCACTACCACTACTGCCACTACATTGGACAATAAAGCTCTTTCCTTCACTGCTATACTTTGTTAATTACGTGTGGTGTCGTATTTTTTGTTCACGATCTGAGGATCGCTCTCACCTTAGCTTAATTTCCCTCAACGGGAAAATATTTGACATGACTGAAGGTATTGAGAGAAAAATGTGACTACCTGTGTGAGGGTGAGCTGTGCTGGCTGTGGAGACGCTTCCTTCACTGGTCAAACTGGGATTAGGGGTGGAAATGTTGCCTTCACTGGTCGTACTGGGTTTAGTGATGGAAATGCTGCCTTCACTGGTCGTACTGGGTTTAGTGGTGGAAATGGTGCCTTCACTGGTCGTACTGCGTTTAGTGGTGGAAATGGTGCTTTCACTGGTCGTACTGGGTTTAGTGGTGGAAATGGTGCTTTCACTGGTCGTACTGGGTTTAGTGGTGGAAATGGTGCTTTCACTGGTCGTGCCAGGTGTGGTAGTTGAGAGGCTGCTGTTAGTGGACGTAGTGGGTTTAGTGGTGGACACAGTATCTTCTGTGGTCTTGCTGTTGGTGGTGGATTCCTCTTTGGGTGTCGTGGCTAAACTGCCTGTAGTGCTCAGAGGCAAACTGGTGGTGGTGAGACCTGGGAGGAGAGCACACTTTGAAGCTTAATGGTTTCACCTCGGGGTCCAGGTTTTCTACGAACCTAAAAGGTGCTTCAGACTGGACGCAAAGTGAATTTTCTCCCTTCAGCAATCCTATAGTGCCATATCATGCTCCTTTTCTACCACCAGGGTTTCTGCATATGCGTGGTCAGGAGTGCACATTCTCACGATTGATAAATGACATCCTCTATGTGGAAACGTCAGCATTCAGCACAAAAACTTTGTATACAAACGGTTGATAAATGAGGCCCAGTTTTTCCATTCTACTTGTCTTGTCTGTACGTTTATGTTCAGGAAGTGGAATCGTAAAGCTTCAGTTCTTGAAGGATGTTCAACTCATGCAGATGCGTCTCCACGTCTACTTGCAAACCAGCTTTGGGTCACATACGTTTGCTACTTTACGCGACCGCGGCGCCTCTGAAATTCACTTTCTGTTCAGTCTGATCCCCTAAAAGAGCTTTCACACCTAAACTAAACTGATGAGAGCACTGCCAATCAAACACTGTGTTCAAAAAAAACTGCATGAAAAGGTCTTTGAAAACATCCAAGTGAACTCTTTTGCGTTTTTTTGGTGACATGAGAGCAGACCAACCACAGGACTGTGCCACAGTGGATACGTGACACAATTAAAAAACAGAACTAAACGCAATGGAAATGAAGAATCAGCCTCTGTTTCCCACGCAGTGGATGAGACGGGCCAAACGAGGCTTCCCAGGTACTGAATTTACACCTTGGTTCCTCTGGTGGAAATGCCGGTAAATTTCCTGAATTCATGAAAAGGTTCCTGGAAAAGTTCTGTGGTGGAAATGGGCCAATTGTGGACGTGAAATGTATTAAAAATGAAAGGATCTTTCGGCCTGGGGTGGTCAGCAGCTAATCTGAACATTGCAGTTTGCATGTTACAAAGCTACAAGCTCTTCATTCTGGCACTCATGTTTGCATGTATTCAACGGTCATGCAGTACATTGGAGGATAACGCCGCATTGAGCCTGAAGCAGAGCCAGAGCGGTTTTGTTGTCTAACTTTTAAACATTTAGTAGAGCCCTCTGAGAAGGTTTTCTTCCTACCTGAAGCCACCTCCACGGAGAGCTGAGCCGTAGCTGATTCTTCGTTAGATTCGTCCATTGCCACCACCTGGAAGTACGAAGTTTAAGTTGATTACTTAATAAAAAAATGACCTATCAATCAGTCACTTTAAGTTTTACTAGATTTGTAAACTCACTTGCAGAGATAATGTACCCTCTGGGAGATCCTTTGTCATGAATAAATAGCCGTTAAGGACGGAGAAATCACTGCTCCCATTAACGTAGTAAGTGATGTGGGGATTTATACCCTGTTCAAACAGAAATTGAAAGGTTAGTGCTGCACATCAAGTAGAACGAAAACTCCCAAAAGACTTCCAAAGTCAGTCACACTCAAAAATGATACGATGAATATTCAGTTAAACAGTAACCCACCACTTATAGTTCACAAAGAAGCTGCATTAGCTGGCAGAATTAGCTGAAGTTAAGAGAGTTTGCCAAAAACGTTGCACTGTTAATGCAAAGTAGTCTGGTGCGCACATTTCAGATGTGCTCACTTTTCAGTTTGACCTCTAAATAATGTGTTTTTTTAGGGCTGTCAAAGTTACTTAAGCAACTTACGATTTTTAGGTTTTAGTGGCCTCAGTTTTAAAGCTAGAGTGAAGATAATGGCATCATATGAAACTAGAAAAAACCCAAAGAATCCATCTGTACCAACCATGTCATACTAGCTTGTCATGAAGGAGGTTAAATAACGCTCCAAACTTGCGCTAAATTTTGTCGAGGAAAAACTGGCATGGCCATTTTCAAAGGGGTCCCTTGACCTCTGACCTCCAGATATGTGAATGTAAATGGGTTCTATGAGTACCCACGAGTCTCCCCTTTACAGACATGCCCACTTTATGATAATCACATGCAGTTTGGGGCAAGTCATAGTCAAGTCAGCACACTGACACACTGACAGCTGTTGGGCTGCAGTTTGCCATGTTATGATTTGAGCATATTGTTTTATGCTAAATGCAGTACCTGTGAGGGTTTCTGGACAATATCTGTTATTTATTTTTTTGTTGATAATTGATTTCCAATAATAAATATATACTACATTTGCATAAAGCAGCATATTTGTCCACTACCATGTTGATAAGAGTATTAAATATTTGAGAAATCTCCCTTTAAGGTACATTTTGAACAATTTCTTGACGACTGTGTTCCCTGATCTCAGCTATTAATTAACTTATGACATAAAAATTACAGACAAAAGAATAAAAACTAGATCCCAGTTGACTGTAATAAACCAGAATTTTCCTTTAATAAAAACTGAATGTCTGAAGTCAAGTTTATTTTATTTTTTTTTAATCTTCAGCGTTTCCACTCAGGCTCTGTATGCACAAATTGAAAATGCATATAAAACAGGTGAGCGGAAACACACTTTGATTCACTAGAAGTGCACAGTATTAGTGTTGTAATCAGTGTTTTACCCCAGTGGCAGCGTAGTCATCATCCGTGGCGAGGATCTGCAGCGGCACATCCTTGTTCTTCGGGTCCATCGCCATGACGCCCACTGCGGTGATGACGCCGTCGTACTGAGGCCTCTGAAACTGTGGAAGGTGGAGACTCTTCACCTGAACGCTGACTGTGATGATGGTGGTGGCAAACTGAAAACTGTTTGTCTTCTGAGCAGCCTGGGAGAGAAAAACAGCAGGAATGTAACCAGGATCTTAGAAATACTTGAATCAGGAGTCCAACTCCACCCAACCATTTCTAATAAATAACAAATTTTACATTTTATTTATTGATTAACCGTTCAATTAGATTTTCTGTTAATTTTATCTCCTTACATTATGGTCTTAATGTTGTTGCGCTGCGGGGGCGGCACTCAGTCCATCTCTGTCCTTCTTGTCTCAGACCTATATCCTGACAATTGTGCTGCTATAATGCATACAGTTTGCGGGTCGGGTTCGGGGGGTTGAGTAACGCATATTTTTACATGTTGGGCGGATTGGCTCTCATAACGGACCGGTGGGTGCGACTGAACCGCGCATCATTAATGAGCTCAGTCAGGAGGACTCGAAATAACTGCAAAGCTGCTTTCTTAATCATTCAACAGATAATGATAAGATAAAATTTGATGTGAAATACGTTTGACGAAATGACAGACATGTTCAATATAATCTGATGACTAAACAGGACTAAAATTAAATAAACTAAGGGAGAAAATATTTAGACTAAAATCAGATGACTTTTCGGCGACTAAAACTATGAAGGATAAAAATGACTAAAATGTGACTAAAACTAATAAACATTTTTGTTTTAATACTGAGACTAAATCTAAAATAGCCGCCAAAATTAACACTGTATTTAAAGTGAATTAGTGTCACATTTTAAAGTCCAACTGAAATCACATTTACTTGCCCCCTTTTTGCAGAAAAAAATTATTTAAGTCAGTTTTTTTAATCATTTGACAGAAAGTATTATCTATTTAAGAAAAGATAAGCCTTGATCTTAGAAAGGATTATTTTCATTATCAAATAATCATTTAAGTCATTAGTTGAATTAAAATGCACAAAAGTTACTGATGCAATCTTCTTGAATATGAATATGTGCTGATTTTCTTAGTCTTCTATAATAATCAACTGAAAATGTTTAGTTTTGGACTGTTGGTTTTACAAAACAAGTAATCTGAAGACGGCTTTGTGAAGTTGTATTAGACGATTAATTGATTAGTCCAGAAAAAACTTGACAGATTATTTGATAATTTAAAATAATTGTTAGTTGCGGCCCTAATTGTTTTTTATCATTAATGCTTAATCACAAATGCTCCTTTTTGTCTCAGACGGCTGGACGTGCGTTTGATTGAAAAATATAAATATCACGCTTTTGGTTTCAGATTTCACAGAGCAGTTCAGTTGGACTTTAAGAAATTAGATTAAAAATTATTAGATCGAACTATAAAAAAAAAAATAACAAGTGTAAACTGTCACAGAAATATGACTGAGGGCATAATCTTTCTAGGACATTCTAGGCGTCTAGGTTAACATTTAGTCCTTTTCTTTGGAGACACCATCATTTGAACAATTTGGATAATAAACAAGTGAACGTTTTGTCTTTACCAGAACTGTCAGACTGATCGTCCCCAACACATCGGCCGGCTTCAGCATGGTGATGTTCCCCGTGTTCGCGTTGATCGCAAACAGACCGTCAGCACTTCCTAAAACACAGACAGACTGAGCTGCTTCGAGCTGCCAATCATCAACCAGACTGAAGAACAAACCGCTGTTACTTACCGCTCAGGAACGAGTACGTCATTTCCTCATTTATCCCCGAGTCTCCGTCGATGGCGTACAGCGGTCCCGGTGTCAGAGGTAACGCTCCGGGCTGCAGAGGAGAAAACACTCTGATCATTATCCCTCTGAGACCCACGATAGACCCGTTTTTGTCATTTTTAGGGGGGTACAGGGGATCTTTAGAGGGAGATAGCAGGTCAGCAGTAGATGTCCCATAGAAGTGGTGTAAATCATCTGAAAGCTGGGAACCTGAAGATTAATTTGAGATGCAGCTCAGCACTGTGTGTCAAGTTGTTCGAGTCATTTTTTACACAGATTTTGTGCTAAATTTAACCATTTTTTTACCCCTCGAGAACTGATAAAAATGATCAATAATCCCTCCAAATTACCACATTAAGACACAGAGACCTTGAGGAACACCACAGAAAAAGCCATGCTGCCAAAACTTAGCGCAAGTAGGGTTAGGGTTAGCGCTGGGCTTTCCAGATAAAGTGTCGCACCTCTTGTTCGTTTAAGAAGACCCTGCCGGTGTAGCCGGCGCTCTGGCAGATCACAGCCCCCCCAATCTCGTGCCTGCTGCACGGCTGGAACCACGGCGGTCTGTTGTCCACGTCTAAGATGGTGACCACGATGGTGGTGGTGGCAGTGTATGAAGCCCTGCTATTTGCCGGTGTAAATGGTGTGTCCTTTAAAAAAAAAACAAGAAATGACAATCATATTATTTCAGTGTAACGAAGCTACAGTCGGCAGATGTCTGAGAAATTGGACTGAAACGAGTCTCTCAAGGTTCCAAACATTTTATAGAGGCTTTTCTCCTTTTAAAAGCCCCACAGATCTCATTCCAACTCATCACATACTGACGCTTTGTCAGACACTTTGACGTCACTTTACAGTCGCAGCAGTGGTGGAAGAAATACTCACGTCTTCAGTAAAAGTAACAATACGTACAATATGTAGAAATACTCCGTTACAAAGTAAAAGTCCTGCATTCAAAATCTTACTTAAGTAAAAGTATTAGCATCAAAATATACTTAAATTACCAAAAGTAAAAGTAATCATTATGCAGAATATATATAATATAATTATATTATAATTATTGATGCATTAATGGGTTCAACACTTTAATGTTGCAGCTGGTAAATATGGAGCTAATTTTGCTTATTTTTTGGATATTTTATGAATGTTTATCTGATAATTTATTAATATTTTTCGGATATTTTACAAATATTTTTAATATTTTAATAATGTTTTTGAATATTTTACTAATATTTTTTGGGGGATATTTTACTAATATTTTAGGCAAATTTTGCTAATATTCTTTGGATATTTTACTAATATTTCAGGGATATTTTACTAATATTTTAGGCAAATTTTGCTAATATTCTTTGGATATTTTACTAATATTTCAGGGATGTTTTACTAATATTTTTGAGATATTATTCAACACCTTAATGTTGCAGCTGGTAAAGGTGGAGCTCATTTGAAGTACTTTGATTTCATTGAGTCCGAAAAAGGAAATCAGTGTTTAGAACCAGCAGTGAGCAGTACTCACCTGAGCCGATAATATCAGTTGGACAGTTTTGACTTTGTCGTAGTCGAGAGGCGTCTTGACGAGGAGATCCGGGTTGGTAGACGACCTCAGTTTAAAGCCGTCCTGCAGAAATCAAACAAGACAATGAAAACTCTTTAGATCTGCCTCTTGAGTTGGCAGTTTATCCCCTGCTAGGCTCGGCTAAACATGTCCTGGTCCCATCTCTGCACTGGAGATTAAATTAATATCTCATCTGACTCTGGGGAAGACAAACAACAAGAGGTTTTATCTAAATGATGGACCTACTGAGAGATAAAAGAAAAATAAACACAAGGTCTTACAGATTCAGACGTCAGTGTGTAGTAGAGCGTTGGAGAGTCCAAGTCTGTGGCAGAGAAGCGGCCCACGGATGTGTCAACAGGAGACAACTGGGACAAAAATCAGTCAGTTTGATGAAATATTAACATGAAACACAGTTTTTTACACAGTATAGCAGCCACAACAGTTAATTATTCTGAAAAGTCTCTGACACTTGCATCATCAATAGACCTAACTAAACCCGTCAGGTCTGTAAGGCAACAAACAAACAAACAACTACAATGATGAACAATAGTTCCTGTGTATTTAAAGGTATTTATCAGACTCTTACCTCATTGACATTGGCACGGTAGGGGTTCTGATCAAAGACTGGAGGGTTATCATTCACATTGGTCACAACCACAACAATGATGAGGCCCAGCTGGAAACAAAGACACATAAGCCTTGTTTAAATGGTATGTTGTTACTGATTTTATATCATTGTTTACAACTATTACTGCATGTTTAGTACTACTAATAGGCCTAATACGCGACTAAAATATTAAGAAAATGAAATATATCAAAGACACAAAGTTCCTTCTCTGAGTCTATCTGTATGACCTGCTTAAAAATGTGGAACAACAGGAACCCTAAAGCGTCATCAAGAACCTGTAAAACCTCTACAAGCACCCGGGGTACATCCCAATTCTCTTATTTGTCGTTTCCTCGCTCCTCGCTCCTCGCTTGAACCGGAAGTTGTTCTGGTGCTCCATCTTGAAGACCGTCCCAAAGCTCTTATTTCTGCACGGAGGAGCGAGGAGCGAGGAGCGAGGAGCGAGGAGGGATCGAGGAGCGAGGAGGGATCGAGGAGCGAGGAGGGATCGAGGAGCGAGGAGGGATCGAGGAGCGAGGAGGGATCTCTGAGGAGCGAGGAGTGAGGACGGATCTCTGAGGATCGAGGATCGAGGATCGAGGAGCTAGGAGGGATTTCTGAGGAGCGATGAGCGAGGATACACGAGAGCAGCCTTCACGTTCGTCTTTTACCGACCAACAAGAAAGAGCTTTATAATACTTGACAAACGGATCTTAAACAACATTTTTCCTTTATCAGAAAGATTTTTCTTTTCATGATCTATTATTTCCCCCCATTAACTTTTATTAAGGATACAACTAAAGTCAGAGAGAGTAGGAGAGTCTGTCTGACATAATTTATCGTCATTTCCATTCAGTCACATGTGAGGCATTTCAATTTTCCCTGAAACATTCAGCCTAATAAATAATGTCCAGTGTTCAAAAGACACCATAGTCATATTCTGGGTTATTAAATAATGAATTCACAATCAGAATATCAATAAATACAGACGCTAATAATGAATAAATAACATAGAGGCATTGTGCCAGTAGAAATGGTTCTTGAGCATCTAAGCAGTCCACAGTATGAATACAGATTGCAGGCTGTTATTCATGTGCAGGTGTTTGTTAAACAGGTAACAGGCTACAGAGAGAAAACACTGATAACTGTGTGTCTTTATTTGTAGTACAGTTCAGACATAAACAACTGTTAAAGCTGCAGTATGCGATATTGGCGCAAATATGATTTAAAAAAGTTGTTTTTAGAAAACGGCCGCTATATCGTGACAGTAGTACATGAAACAGGTAACCTGAAAAAAATCCTGTTCCTCTGTGTCCTACTGTGTCCTCCGGTGCTCCTAACGGCATCTGAAAGATTTCACTTACCGGAGGAAAACAAGGTCCGCTGTCCAGCTGCCGTCTATGAGAGCCGGCTGTCAATCACTCGCGAACTCCGACCAAACGGTCAAACTAGGCAGCGCTGATCAAATATGAATCAATATTGTAATGCCTATTTCTCTCCTCAAATGTTCTCAGAATCATCTTGTAGTTACTGTTTAGCTGTAAAATTAGAAAGTTTGTGACGCAGCCGCCATTGTAAAAACTGTTGAAGGAAGCCAAGTTCTGGTCACATGACCGGAGCACAGCCAATAGGAACGCTCTCTCTCTCTCTGAAATGACCTGTGATTGGTCAAAATCTGCCGTCACGGGCTAGATTTTTCTAAAGCTTGAAAACAGAGCCATGATGAGGTGCAGAAGTCTAGTTTTCTCTCAGAACACTTGAATTACAATATGCTGAAAGGTTATTATGGAATTTTTGCCAAATTATGCAAAAAAATTGTTGCATACTGCCACTTTAAAGCCGACTGACAGCTGATCCAGCTGTGATCAGCTGTTTGCTGTCATCAGACGTGACGTTGCAGAGGAAATGACGTCTCATGTCTGTTAAAACATATGTCCTCGTTTCCTCTCTCCATGCATCCTACAGTAGGTGAGGGGGACTTCAGAAAGACTCAAGTGAGGGACACGTGGATGCAATTAAGAGACTTTGGATGTACCCCAATGCAAATCTCTCCTCCACTTTGACACATGAAATGTGCACAAGCAAGTTTCTATACAACGACTAGAGAGCAGGTAAAGCTTTACCTTTTCACATCTGACAGCTGAGCGCACCTGCTACCTCTTCTTCTCTTCTGGAGAAACGGCGCTAATGTTAGTCCCTTATCCTCACATTATATTTGTTTTGGTTTTTCTAGAAGACAATCGAACTGCTGTCAGTTCGCCACGCTGCCATTGGCTGGTGAGAGCTGGGGGGCGGGAGGGAGGGGTCTACAGGTGCAGCGTGATTGACACATTCTTCAGCAAATCATTGTGCTGACAGAACGGTGACCTGGCGAGCCTGTTATTGGTTACTGGGTGATTTTGCTCATTAAAGTGGCAGTATGCAACAATTTTTTTTTGCATAATTTGGCAAAAATTCCATAATAACCTTTCAGCATATTGTAATTCAAGTGTTCTGAGAGAAAACTAGACTTCTGCTCCTCCTCATGTCTCTGTTTTAAGGCTTTAGAAAAATCTAGCCCGTGACGGCAGATTTTGATCAATCACAGGTCATTTCAGAGAGAGAGAGCGTTCCTATTGGCTGTGCTCCAGTCATGTGACCAGAACTTGGCTTCCTTCAACAGATTTTACAATGGCGGCTGCATCACAAACTTTCTCATTTTACAGCTAAACAGTAACTACAAGATGATTCTGAGGAGCATTTGAGGAGAGAAATAGGCATTACAACAGAGTATTGATTCATATTTGATCAGCGCTGCCTAGTTTGACCGTTTGGTCGGAGTGCGCCAATGATTGACAGCCGGCTCTCATAGACTGCAGCTGGCAGCGGACCTTGTTTTCCTCCGGTAAGTGAAATCCTTCAGATGCCGTTAGGAGCACCGGAGGACACAGTAGGACACAGAGGAACAGGATTTTTTTCAGGTTACCTGTTTCATGTACTACGGTCACGATATAGCGGCCGTTTTCTAAAAATAACTTTTTTAAATCATATTTGCGCCAATCTCGCATACTGCAGCTTTAATAGTTGGCCCACATTTTGCCCTCCTTATTGTACAACCTCTTCAAGAACTTGAGGAACCTCCTCAAGAACTCGGAGAACCTCATAAAGCCTTTCAAGAGATGTAAGGAAAATCGGGCCTCTAGAGTCGTTTCGCTTCTGTCTTTCTCCCTAATTTAGGTGTTTCATTGTGGGACAACATAACACTCATTCACCCAGTGAATTATTAATTATCATTTTAACAGTTTGAATACACCATAAAGTGAAAAAATTAAAAGTTAAAATCAGTACAGTGTAATGCATGTCAGTTTAACATGTTTAGTGGATGAAGACGGTTTTACCTCGGAGCCTGTGGCTGTTTCAGTGCAGGTGATCTCGGCTGTATGACTATTTACAGTCTGCAAACAAAACAAACTTTATGCTCAACAGTCAGGTATTTTCACAGACTAGTATCTAAACTGAGACACGGGTTTGGATCTGGTTGACACCATTAGTCATGAGCTACATACCTCAGTGTCCAGCACCCTCGCAGCTATCAGCCTGTTTGCATCCAGGCTGAACGGGTTGCCGGGGTTAGCAGGGGGAGGTTTGAACTCGAGGGTCACCCCTGGTTGGACAGTGATCGTCTGCACGACATCACCCACCGCGTTGTTTTCTGCAAAATCCACACGTGTAGGAGCAGAACAGACTGTTGGGAGAGAAGAAGAAAATGGATATCAGTTTCACCCAGGAGACCGCTGTTTTTGTCCCGTGTGAAACCCGTAGTCAAAGTTAATTTATTTGTCCGTACTTAAGTTATGGCACTTTCAAAGTTATTTTAACCCACAACCGCGATCTTTTCCTAAACCTAACTAAGTAGTTTTGTTGCCTTAACCTAACCAAGTCGATCTATTCCTAAACCTAACTATTATTTTGAAAAGACTGGAGCAGAAATTGAAATTGAAGTTTTGCAACAGGCTGATAAAATTGATGAATTGAAATCCTAAATTGAACGTCAGCGCTTATTGTAAATGTCTCCTCCCTTCACTTCTCTGGCCGACACACACACACTTTCCACTGTGCTGTTTCAATGTCAAACTTCTTCCTGTTTCAGTCACCTGAGCTCACCCTGGTTTTGCTCTATGTATATTATTTCTCTAAATTCACACATTGTGAGTCCAGTTAGAACTGCTCTGTCTGTAACATGTCAGCACGCTGTTATTTTCAGTACTCACTGTTCGCGGTGGACGTTTGAAGCAGAACCAGAAGTAGAAAGCTGAAGAACGTCCTCGCAGTGAAGTGTGGATGAATCCCGTCCATGTCTCCGTCCGTCCTGTCTGAACTGATCCTCGTCCGTCTCTGTTCTCGGCTTATCTGCTCGGCTTTATGGCTGCAGTGGACTTTTCCCCGTAATAAAAACATACAACACATCTGTTTGTGCTGGGAAGTCATAAAATCTGTTGTGACAAATTGACTTTTATTTGATTGGTTTGACTTGAGGCACATCACGGTTAAAAGTTTACACGTGAAGAATTAATGATAACTTCATTAAGTTTTCTATCAACTAATTTCTACATATAAGCCTGATGCTCTTCTCCACTCTCCCTTCATTTAGAGAAGGAGGTTAAATAACGCTCCAATCTTACGCTAAATTTTGGTGAGGAAAAACCTGTCATGGCCATTTTCAAAGGGGTCCCCTTGACCTCTGACCTCCAGATATGTTTATGTAAATGGGTTCTCTGGGTACCGACGAGTCTCCCCTTTACATACATGCCCACTTTATGATAATCACATGCAGTTTGGGGCAAGTCATAGTCAAGTCAGCACACTGACACACTGACAGCTGTTGTTGCCTGTTGGGCTGCAGTTTGCCATGTTAGGATTTGAGCATATTTTTTATGCTAAATGCAGTACCTGTGAGGGTTTCTGGACAATATCTGTCATTGTTTTGTGTTGTTAATTGATTTACAATAATAGATATATACATACATTTGCATAAAAAAGCATATTTGTCCACTCCCATGTTGATAAGAGTATTAAATACTTGACAAATCTCCCTTTAAGGTACATTTTGAATAGATAAAAAAAAATGTGTGATTCATTTGCGATTAATCGCAATTAAATATTTTAATCAACTGACAGCCGTAATTATAACTTCATCCAGTGATGAAAAAACTTCCCAGGTATGTAAAATTCTACAATTTGGGGATAAAATATTCACAAATCTTGAGGTCAGAGGTCAAGGGACCCCTTTGAAAATGGACATGACAGTTTTTCCTCGCCAAAATTTAGCGTAAATTTGGAGCGTTATTTAGCCTACTTCCTGACAAGCTAGTATGACATGGTTGGTACCAACGGATTCTTTAGGTTTTCAGTATCTTAACACTAGCTTTAAAACTGAACCCGCTACAACCTCCGAATGATAGACTGCGTTAAAGAAATTAGTGGCGTTAAAACAAATTTGCATTAACGCGTTATTATTGTGTTAACTTTGACAGCCCTAGTACGTACCAATACTACGACGGAGTATTAGGGCCACATTGAGGAAAAAAAAAGATTTCGAGAATAAAGTCATAATATTATGAGAATAAAGTCATACGGTTAAGAGAATAAAGTCAGAAGTTTACGAGAAAAAAGTCGTAGTATTATGAGAATAAAGTCATAATATTATAAAGTAGTAATTTTACGTATTATTTTAGAGGGGAAATAGAGCAACGTGCCGCCTGTGTGAAAATGAGGAACATGGAGCATCTTCTGATGTTAGACTTTAGTTTAGGTTTCACAAATAACCAAATACTTCATCTTTTGGCACATCAGCACCACATTATCATCAGTATCAGGACCTTGAAAAGATTGTGCAAGAAACTGCGTTTATTCTGAAGAAAGAACCACACGGACCTGATGGGGAAACTGACTCTTTAGTGGAGGAGGAAATTACTTTTTTCTCGTCAAGTTATGACTTTATTCTCGTAATATTATGACTTTTTTTCTCATAAAGTTATGACCTTATTCTTGTAATATTATGACTTTTTTTTTCTCGTAAAGTTATGACTTTACTCTCGTAATATTACGACTTTTTTTTCTCGTAAAGTTATGACTTTATTCTTGTAATATTATAACTTTATTCTCGTAATATTATGACTTTTTTTCTCGTAAAGTTATGACTTTACTCTCAAAATCTCCGATTTTTTTTACCTCAATGTGGCCCTAATACTCCGTCGTACAATACATATATGTCGGGGAACAATATGTGAATTTATGGAATAAGGGGGTAACAATTCGGGATCTTACAAAGAACTTACTTAAGCAAGTCCAGTTTCCCTTGACTCAGCACTTCTAGATATACGAAGACCTGGATGACTGAAATGTGAAACGCTCCACACGGTTACCAAACACACTAAACACGTAAAGTACTTCATAAAACTTATTTTAATAACAAAGATATCTGTGTTTCCATATTAAATATGATTACAGCTGCATATAAAGAACATGAGTAACATGTTTGTCCTTCTAACATCAGCTTTTTGTTTGTTTGGTCTTCTACAGGTCGGTCGACCAGTTGTTGTAGACGGACGGACACATGTACTGTCTCAGCAGCTGGTTCACCCTCTCCATGTCTCCTCCCACCGTGCTGTGGACAAAAACACACTGTTAAACTCTGCTGGAGGGGAAACTCAAGTTCTCGATATCACAACACTAAAAATTGTATTTTCATATTATTTTTTAACATGTTTCTCTCATTATTACAACTTACCAACTGATCTTGTTGTTATACAGTAAGAAGAAACCTTTTTTGTTGTAACAGGAAAGTTAATATGTGGTTAGAAAACTCATTTGGTGTTATCAGTTTCTGTTTCAGTTTTGGAGAAACTGACCACAGAACTTCTTTATAACGTCAATTATCAAATAGTGTCGGACTCGGGCGCTTTCATTAACCCCCTGAGAGCCGCTTTACTGTCTTTCAGAGGCTGCAGCAGGTTCAGTTTCAGAGCTAGAGTGAAGCTACAGATATCATATGAAACTGGAACACCTAAGGAATCCACGCTAGCTTGCCGGGAAGGAGGCTAAATAACGCTCCAAAGTTGGGCTAAAATTGGCGAGGAAAAACTGGCATGGCCATTTTCAAAGGGGTCCCTTGACCTCTGACCTCAATATATGTGAATGAAAATGGGTTCTATGGGGGCAAAAAACATTTGCATGCAGTATAAATGTGTTATCTTCGCCAATACTAAAGTGGTGTGTTTGAATATTTCTGCATGCTGGGGTCCCTAAACAGTCTTGAATTACATAAATTGGGTATCACTGTAAAGCTGAGACTCTTGTGGATCCAATGAGCCCAACTGTATTCATGTGTGATGATGTTAGTCCCCATAGGAGACATTTCATTGTAGTGAGACCATTTTTGAAACTTGACCTCACTGTATAAAACGACCTGTGGTGACCTCTAGGATAATCACAGCCTCATGAAACTTTACAGACACAAACTAGAGACCTAGAGCATTCAGAGGATGGATGGATCAAACTAGAGACCTAGAGCATTCAGAGGATGGATGGATCAAACTAGAGACCTAGAGCATTCAGAGGATGGATGGATCAATCTAGAGACCTAGAGCATTCAGAGGATGGATGGATCAAACTAGAGACCTAGAGCATTCAGAGGATGGATGGCTTTCATAGCTAGATTGACAATAAGGGGGTTTCTGAGCAGTTTACACAACAGAAAAGGTCGCCATCCAATCGCCGAAAAATGCAATTCTTGCAAAAGTTTTTGAAACCAAATCACAGCATGACTTTTTCTATGGTGTTCCTCAAGGTCTTGGTGTCTTAATGTGGTATTTTGGAGGGATTATTGATCATTTTAATCAATTCTCGAGTGGTAAAAAATGGTTAAATTTAGCACCAAATCTGTGTAACAAATGGTATCAACCCCAAAATTGCTGCAACAACTTATGAGACACGATAGAGCATGGGGATGGACATCATATACTTCTATCATCATGTTCTAAGCCCTTATACACTTTTACAATTCATTTTAAATAATTAATTCATGTTTATTTCTTATTTATGACTAAAACAACTTGACACACAGTGCTGAGCTGCATCTCAAATTAATCTTCAGGTTCTCAGCTTTCAGATGATGTACACCACTTCTCTGTGACATCTAGTGTTGACCTGCTATCTCCCCCTAAAGACCCCCTGTAGCCCCCTAAAAAAAGACAACAACGGGTCTATTGTGGGTCTTAACCCCACCTGCAGGGAGAACCAGGCCTTTGTTTCAAACTTATATTCTTATACGTTTCTCCTGATTCCCTGTTTTCTGATCGGCTCCTGTTTAATTTGCTGTTGATGCGAACTCCACAACTTCCTCCATGTTTACTGTTGTCTTGTATAATGTACATTTCCACTGCATTAATATCATCAGTACAACAGTCATGTCATACCACTCTGCTGAAAACACTTTCTCTGTTTTTCATTCACTGATTGTTTTCAACATTTTCTACTCTGCTGTTTTTTTTTTCCATCGCCTAACATCAATAAAAGCAGAGCAGCTCAAGGTTAGACTGTTGTTATAATGTCTCCGAAGTGTCACACCTCTTCCTGACGCTCTGCATGCGGCGCAGGAAGGCGCAGATGGAGCTGTGTTTGGCTTTAGATCGCAGGAACTCTGCGTATCTGTTGGAGAACTCGATGTCTCCCAGCTGCCTCCTGCGGTCCAGACCTGCAGACAGCAGCTGCCTGAAACACAATCACATCAATTATTGTTGTAATCGTTTTTGATGCACCGTCACAATTTAGATGTTTCTCATGGTTTTGACATCATGCTTTTATGTTTTGATGCTTTTTATATATATTTTTTACAAGACAATATACAGTAGGGTATCTACTAGACTTGCACTACTGCAATATTGATTATAGCTGCCTTAAGTGACAATTTAAACCTAGACTCTGTAGCATTTGTAATAAAGAGCTCCACAGGGAAGTGCAGATTAATTTCCTTCACCAAAAATTGTAAAAGTCGTTTTTTCTTTTTTTTCTTTTGGTGTAAACTCACCTGAGTCTGGCTTCCAGCAGAGCATCTGCAGAGTTCATCCCCGACAGAGACCACGGTGCGTTCAGGTGTCTGATCTGAGTCAGGAAACTCTCGACTTCATCTTCATCCCTGAGGTCACATGACAGGAAGACAACATTTAAAGCAAATACAAATGAAATATCAGAGAACAAAAAACTCTTCTTTTATCCAGTGGAGAATGAAAGGAGGATATCTCTGTAGTAGAGAACATATACAGAAGACATCTGACACAAAGGCCCACTTCCACTGCGTTTGCGCGTTCGCCATATTAAGTGTCATCCCAAACCAATTAGCGGGACGCGGAAGTGGGTTATGTGACCATGTCAAGTGGAGTGCATTATCATATTTAAGGAATCAGGGAGGGATTTCTTTGTCAGATGTTAACTGGTTTGATGTTTTTCAGCCGTGTCTGTGAGGATTATAGTTGCAGGTGATGGTACCTGGCAGGAAGTGATGTGGTGAGGTGGAGGAGGGCCAACAGCAGGAACACCTGAGTCACACTGATGGACGGCATCATGAGGTTGAAGAAGATGAGGATGATGGTTTCCTGAGGAGACAAATAGATTTTTTTCCAAACGTCCGAACAGACAAATGCAATCCTTTAATGTCTATTTGTTCTGGCTCGGTTTGTTCTGGAAATCTCAACGCTTTTCTGTTTCTACATGACAATCCTACGTGCATAAAGTCAGCAGCATAAAGAAATGCTTTTCCCAGTTTGGTGTGGAAGAACTTGACTGTGAGCCAGACCTGATCAACCAACATCAGTGTTGGAGCTTTTGTGGCTGAATGGGAGCAAATCCCTGCAGCTTTGGAATATTAAATAATTCAAAAAGATGTGCTTGAAAATAAAGATTTGTACCTGCAATCTTAGTTTTGTGAGCTCGTACATTATTAACAAACTGTGCCTCTAAATTCTCTTTTGAAAGCTTGTATGTTCAGGTCGGTGTCATTTTTAATAAAAAATTCTTACATGAGTAAGGTTTGTGCTCAGAGCTTCATCAATAAAACGATTCACAAAAGTGATTCACAAGAGTGAGAAGGATAAAACAAAGGTGAAATTTGTGTCTATGTACGCTAATCAATACATTAAATGTCATTACTATTTCACGAACTGCTGTGCGACTGGGCTGAATTACGATCGGGAAACTCTGATAAATCCAATTTGGCACTTAATAATAGTGAAGTGCCTCACATGAGCCAAAAAACATTGTTCAATGTAATTAAACCCCAAATGAATGGATGTGGTGTTATATTGTCAATGCACAGTATTTTAAACCAAAAGTTATCAACACAGGAATCTTCCATCCATCCCGTATGACAGGAACTTTTTGCCCTGCAGCTTATCTGGGAGTTAATGCACAAACATGCAAAAAAGAAAAGAAAAAAAAAGCTAAACCTGCAAGCACAGGTACAAACTTTAATGTACAAGCTTACAAAAATAACATCACTGCTACAAAACTGTATTTTTCAGTACACCTTTTTAATGGAAAGCCTTCCCAGAAGACATGGAGGCGGTTATATAGCAGCAGATTGATGCCTCTGGTTTTGGAATGACGTGTTCATCTGTCACCAATAGCTGCATTGTTTAGCTGTCCCCATAATTTATAACATATATATATAAAATAGTAATTCTTCATTTAAAAAATACATTTCTAACAATGATCTGTTTGATTTTCAACCTGAAAGTTAACAAAAATATAGAAAATTTAATAAAAAACCCTGCAGATATTTAAAATATGAACATATTACCACCAGTTTGTGACCTAAACTGATGTTTAATTAAAGTAATTCAGGTTTGATCCCCTCAACCTCCAAAGTGCCTTTGAGCCTGACACTTCCTGCAGCATCAAATAAAATAAAAAAATAAAGCATGCAAACTAAAATAAAACCATGTTATTATATTCATTAAATATTTCTAAAAGTAGAGTTTTGTTTCTGACATCGTAAACTAATAAAAGATGATCAAAACAAGCTTATATCAGTGAAAGAACTCTGAAAATGTCTCCAGTGGATGTTATGTAGAGACTCACCTGGACAGATCCTGCTCAGAGACCAGACCAAACCGGATCAGACCTGCAGACTGGGTGTCGGGGTCCGAGCTGCCTCCTTTTGTACCCCCTCGGGTATCGACCCTCCGACAGACTTCCCTCTGATTTTATTGGTCTGATTATTTACCGTGTCAACACATCGAGTTAGGAACCAGATTTTCCAGTTTGTTCGCTTCCTGAAATCTTAATGAAATTATTGGCTCTGACTTCCTTAATGAGCTCTAATCACCTCTGAGAGCTGCCTGCTGTTTGTTCACATGAAATCATCCTCACCTCAATACACAGTATTGATCCACAAACACACGTTTCTATCGGTTTAGTGCTCTGATTTATGCTTCTGTTTGCTCTGCTCACAACTGTTCAGAGGTGACGGACACAATTTAATAATGTCATATGTGAGTCACAGGGGACAATATTCAATGTGTACTTTTACTTATGATACTTTAAGTACTTTTTTTTTGTCTTTTTTAGGGGGGGTACAGGGGGTCTTTAGGGGGAGATAGCAGGTCAGCAGTAGAGGTCACATAGAAGTGGTGTACATCATCTGAAAGCTGGGAGCCTGGAGATTAATTTGAGGTGCAGCTCAGCACTGTGTGTCAAATTGTTCTAGTCATAAATCAGAAAAAAACCCAAAATTAAAATAAATGTGTAAGCGTATAAGGGCTTAGGACATTATGATAGAAGTATATGATGATAAATAAACTTTAGTGGAGCATAACACATCCGATATAGAATTAATCTGCAGATGTTTCGGTCCAAAATGAGACCAAACTTTCAGCCCAGTCGCACAGCAGTCCGTGAAATATTCACAAAATTGAATGTATTGATTCGTGCACATACACGAATTTTTAATTTTTTTCATGATGGTCAGCTTGAAATCAATTCGTATGTAATCCACGTAATTGTGAACGAGGTTGGGATGGAAGGGGGGGGGGGGTCAAAAATCACCGGACTTTCGCTGAGGAGACCGATGTTGGTGTCCCGTGTGAAGCCAGAAGTCAAAGTTGATTTATTTGTCACGTAACTTCTGCACTTAAGTTACGGCACTTCTTGTGTTATTTAAACCCAAATTGCAATCTTTTCTTTGCAGTTTTGTTGCCTAATCCTAACCAAGTCTATCTTTTCTTAAACCTAACTAAGTAGTTTTATTTTGAAAAGACTGGAGCAGAAATTGACAACGTGCGTCTTGTGTTGCTGGACATTCATGGGAAGAAGCATGAAAAATGGGTTGTTGAAAGTCGTGCTGAGTGTCAGGAAAAAAAAGGGAAATTTGTGTCTATGTACACGAATCAAATTAGATTAAAATGCCGTGAGACTGTGTTGAAATCTTCTAAGGATGTCAGTTCTTGAACCATGACAAAAGGCCAAACTGTGGCCTGCAACAGACTGGGTAGCCTGAAGGCTTGTTTTTAGCCTTGCTGATTGCCGGAAATGCTAAAAAACAAGCCTTCAGGCTAAACAGGAGCAGTTGTTGATCACTTGCGGCAAATAGATGCTGCCCTACCGGCCGGGTAAGAGGAGCGAGGAATCAGCAATATCTGTCAATGACAGTATAAAACAGTCAAAAAGTGTGTATCACTGCAACCACGGCCCTTGAGCATACAGTCATAAATGAGCACAGAAAACATCAGGCTGATGGGTTCAGTAGTATACAAGATTATACACGACCAAACGCATGATCTGGTGGAGATAACTAATAAATTATGTACACGGAAGAGTTGAATACCCTTTTAATTCCTGATAATTGAAACAGCTACAGCAGAAGGTAAAAAGATCAGTTACAGCTCAGATTACAGCTCGAGGTCGACTGACTCACCAGATCTAACTAGCTTTAAATATTCCCTGTTAGATGGAACCAGAACGTAAAATGGACATTTGAATTAATTTTGAGATTTTAGGAATAACTAATCTGAAAGATAACTGAGCTAGATAATTATGTGATTTTAGCTGACTAGAGCCAGCAGGTTCCTCGCTAAATAGCAATACCAGTTCGCTAACCAGCTACACTAGCTCGCCAAGTATTTATCACATCACCAAGCCTCCAGCACCAACTATTATCACAAAAACATGCAAATAATTTGCCAGTTTCTGGTTTAACCAGGTACTAAATCTATATAGCCTACTAAAGCACAAAACACATTTAATGTATAATTACAGACCTCTAAATGTAAATAAATATTTTCATCCTCTCCTAATTAAAAATCATTCATCAGTCATCAGTCGACCTCTGTGTGCACACGATTAAAACTTTTGGTTTGTTGTTGTTTGGAGGTTTTACAGCAAACATTCAGACTCTGATTGTATCAATACAACGTTAAGAGATAAATCAACATGAGACAGACGGCTGAGATAAAGGTCTTCACAGGTCCACTTGGTCCTCTCTGTTTGCATCCACCACATCCTTAAAAATGAATGCATGCACGTAGGGTTCTGGTAGGTTTTCCATGGGTACTTTTT
The DNA here is from genome assembly GCA_916701645.2 of Sebastolobus alascanus. NCBI lineage: Eukaryota > Metazoa > Chordata > Actinopteri > Perciformes > Sebastidae > Sebastolobus > Sebastolobus alascanus. Next base: position 409,154 of record CAKAOJ020000276.1, read on the forward strand.
TGATTGGGTCCTGTGAGGACCTCTAGGCTGAGCTACAACTGTCACAGACAGACAGACAGCTACATCATTAAAACCCTGGCTGGTATTTGGTCAGATTAGGATCAAGAGAAAGCTGATTGGTCGGTGTTTTGGAGCACCGTGAGCTGCTACTGGTTCCCTCCTCCGTCAGTCTGAGTCCAGCTCGACGTCAGCAGAGAGGAAACAGGATTGCTTGTCAACAAACAAACCACACACAATGAAAAAGCATCTACAGTCTGACACAGTCCAGTGCTGATGCTCGACTTCCTGTCCGGTCAAAGTTCAAATTATTTCCATTTAATCCATATGGAGCTCTTGTCAGTGTTTTGGAAAATAATAATATTATTTCTATTTAATTTATGTCCCTTAGAAGCTGCAATGTTTGCAAACATTATCCTGATGATTTACAGCTTCTAGCGGAGCTAAGAACTGATGGATGACATCGCCACCCTGAGGCTTAGTGAAGAAATGCAACTTCACTATGAATAATATTACTAAAGGGGATGGAAAAATAAGATTACAGATGGTGCTGCTACATGTAGATTGTGTTGTAAATAACCCTGTGGACACAGTGAGCTACATCAGGCTACGACATGCTCAGAGCTGTGAACGTTTAAAAGTCAATACCTACAATGATCCAAAAAATTAATACGACTCTGTGTGGCACTGTGAACATGTTTTTCGTGAGCAGATGGTTGAATATCAACACTGGACTTTACAGTACAGCTTACTTCAACTAAACCAGAATTCATAAAAATTCAAATCCATAATATGAACCTTCCACTAATACAGTAAAATTCATTCTAATCAGGTTTTGTGTGAAATAATCTACATTTTCCACATTGAGATGGATTCATTTATACAAAAACAGTTTTCTTTTTTAATTTGATGGAGAAAATTTGTGGTTTTTGTGAATAAGCATTTAAAATGGCCAAATGTACTTGGAGAGCCCTGTCAATGCCCTTTATTGCAGTGATTCACACCTTTTTGGCTTATATTTATTGTTTCCATATATATATATAAAATCTTGTTGTAATTCTTTTGTCATGACTATAATGTAGTCATATTATTTCTATATATTAATCTTGTGTTCTCTATAACTCTTTTGTTGTATGTGAATCTTATTTGATTTGTGGAAGGTTCAGATTATTAACTTAAGGTTTTTACAAAACAAAATAAACCCGACAGACGAGTTTAAAACATCAGGTCACACCGAGAGAGTAAATTGGAGTTACAGCTACAACTTCAGCTGATTTTGAAGAGAGAATATCTGCGCAGTTTGAGTGATACATTGGTGTTAAAGCACTTTATCAGATGATTTACTTTTGAGTGCTGTGTTTGCTCAGTTGAATTGCATATCGAGCAGAAATGGAAGATGATTAAAAACATTCATGAGCTTACTCAGCCACGACCAGCTTGACTGACACAAAATCTTCTCGACTAAAATTAAAATTTGAGATTTTCCTTCTAAATTGCTGGGAAAAAATACTATTTCATGGTTACGGTTGAGCTCAGGTTTTCCTGAGAAACGATGGAAACACGGAGGACCGGAGACAAATCTAATGGACCTGTTTGAGAAGCAGAAAGTAAAAGAATCCTTCACACAGCTGAAGAACAAAGACGGTGACTGTGAGAGGAAAGTTGTGGAAAATAAATCTCCTGTCAGCATCATTTTTTCAGTGCTGACGACGTGCAGGAGATTTACTGTCTACTTTTCATGAATGTAAATCAACCCCGTGACCCCGAATGATTACATGACCCTAGGAATGACTGGCAGGTGTCTGGCATCCTTAAAACATGTAACAGATAATTCCAGATCCAGGATCATTTCAAACTATGTAAAAGTGCAAATAAGCTAACAGTTCTGTGACAATTTCTAATCTATTTATAAGATGAATAAATCGAAAATACTCCCAGTCTGTTGTTATCGGCAGCAGCGCTGCACTCGAGACAAGTCAGAGTCAAATCATCCACAAGACCGAGACAAGTCTGGAGATAACGACCAGATTTGAGCACTACAACACAAATAAAGAAGAAAAATACAATAACAAACAAAAAATATTAAAATCAATCTAGATGTTAGTCAAAAGACAAGTCAAAGTCAAAGCAGTTTCAGTTTCAAGTTCTAACAGGGGTCGAGCTCATGTCAAGATCGCAGTAACAGATTAACCGGTGGACAGGATCAAAACAAGTCCAAGTCAAAACACCCACGAGGCAGACACAAGTCCGAATCAAGACAAGTCCACTTCAAAACACCCACAAGACAGACAAATCCACGTCAAGACAACCAAAAGACAGAGACAGGTCAGAGTCATGACAAGCCAAGTCAAGTCAAAACGGCCATGAGACAGAGATGAGTCCAAGTCAAAACATCGATGTAACCCAACACATGTCTGAGTTAAAAGAAAAAGACGCCAGACTTGAGATTAAAAGCAGATTTGAGTGCTTCAGCCCTTCAGCCTGCTCTACAGGCAGAAACACAGAGAAACGTTGTTTGTCTACACATTATGTCACCGTTACAGGCAACATTTGTAACCTCAAGGTAACGAGATCATCAAGTCACGATCTGACGATTATAGGACAAAATATTATCAAACAGAGCAGGGCTCAGTTTCAGGAGTGGAGTTCAATATTCAAAAATAAATCAGGTGCCAGACACCCGGCAACCATTCAACACCAACAGTGTGACCCAGAACACATGCACAATCTGAGGGTGACGCTTTACTCTCCGGGTCAATCATTCCCTGATTATCTCTTTAAGACAGCTGCTAGTTTCCAGAGAATAAATTTAAAGCTGTTCATGATGTTTTAAATGAAACTACGTCACACATCATTTTGGACTGTCAGACCCGGAAAGTAAAGTTTTGTCTCCTTCCCTACTGCTCTTTGTTGAGTAACAGCACAAACGGTAAATCCCGTCGAGTCTCCTGGGGAAGGATGTGGCGAGTGTCACATGATGGCGGCAGCAATGAGTGCCGCAGGCTGAGGCTGGAAACAGAGCGACGACTCCAGTGTCGGACAGGGAGTAACGGGGGTGCGGGCCTATATTGCACAGGGGTTGGTGAGATCCTCGAACACCGTCGGTTCTTCGATACCTCGTGCAAACAGCTTGATCAACTGGCATTGCACTCTGGGAACAACAACAAAGGAGAAGGTGTTTTTTTTAAACAGAAATTCAACCAGGGTTAAAATTAGGGCTGTCAATTCATTCAAATAGTTAATCGCGATTTAAATTTATCGCACATTTTTTATCCGTTCAAAATGTACCTTAAAGAGAGATTTGTCAAGTATTTAATACTCTTATCAACATGGGAGTGGACAAATATGCTGCTTTATGCAAATGTATGTATATATGTATAATTGGAAATCAATTAACTACACAAAACAGTGACAGATATTGTCCAGAAACCCTCACAGGTACTGCATTTAGCATAAAAAATATGCTCAAATCATAACATGGCAAACTGCAGCCCAACAGGCAGCAACAGCTGTCAGTGTGTCAGTGTGCTGACTTGACTATGACTTGACCCCCAAACTGCATGTGATTATCATAAAGTGGGCATGTCTGTAAAGAGGAGACTCGTGGGTACCCATAGAACCCATTTACATTCACATATCTTGAGGTCAGAGGTCAAGGGACCCCTTTGAAAATGGCCATGGCAGTTTTTTCCTTGCCAAAATTTAGCGTAAGTTTGAGCGTTATTTAGTCTCCTTCTCGTCAAGCTAGTATGACATGGTTGGTACCAATGAATTTATTAGGGTTTCTAGTTTCATATGATACCAGTATCTTCACTCTAGCTTTAAAACTGAGCCGCTACAACCTAAAAATCGCAAGTTGCATTAATGCGTTAAAGAAATTAGTGGCGTTAAAACAAATTTGCGTTAACGTGTTATTATCGTGTTAACTTTGACAGCCATAGTTAAAACATTTGACAGCAGCAAAGTAGGAGACTCCCAGAGGGTCGTTGTACCTGACATCGATGGCCGTGTGGGTCAGGATCTCGCCGTCGCAGTTCCAGCTGCTGTAGGCGGGGGCACAGCCGCAAGCCGGGTGATCTCGGCAGATCTGACTGAAGATCTGGTGTTTGCCGTTCTCCAGCAGGTCCAGGTCGGAGTCGCTCTGGCAGTGACGCGGTGTGAAGCGGAAACGCCGCACTCGGTGGACCTCAACAAAGGTCAGGTCAAACTGGTCGAGACAGAACGAGACAGTGAGGGAGATCTGGAGGACAGCAGGTGTAACCGGTGATTATGTAGAGAGACAATAAACCAGAACGGTGATTTATTACCTGGTCGTCTTTGCTGGTGTGTCGCAGGAGGTGCCTGAGGAAGTTGAAGCGGGAACATTTTCGGACCAGGATGAGGTCGGTGGTGCCGTCGGCCAGGTGAGCGGCAGGTGAGAGGCCTTTGGGGCTGCGAGGACAAGCACAGCTCATACTGGCAGCGTTTATTGCCAGGAACTTCCCTCGGATTGTCCTCCACTCGCTGTCACTTTCTAAAACAAAACCCCCCGAAAAGACAGATTTGACCTTTCTTGATGCCAAACCACCATCACTTCAGATTGTGTGCAAGACAGTTTTCTATAGTTTGGCTTTTATTATTATATTAAATGTTGATATTTAAACAATATTGACTGCAGAGTTTCAGGAGTTCAACCACATGTTTACATGCTGTAATGTTCGAACAAACACTTTATTTTCCTCATACCGTCTGCCTGAATATGCCAGTATTTACCCCCTGTCTGAAACGCTCTGTTTTAGCTCATTTCAATGGAATTGCGTTGCTAGGCAACAGCTTGGGTCCATGTTTACTTCGTCAGCTGATGTCATTAACATAAGTTGCGTCCGAAATTCCATACTAACATGCTGTTTAGTACACTAAAACAGTTTGTGAGATATTTTAGCATTTTACAGTAATTTTCTGACTAACTGTGTTTTAGAAGCTCTGAATGAGGATTTGTTGGACTCACCGCTGTCTGATGCTTCATCCGCCTCGTACCTGTCAGCTTTCTCTGAAAGTAGCTGCCCGTTTTGCTGACAAACCACACAGCTGGAAATTTACAGACACACCGATGTTATTTAAAAAAAAGAATAGGAGTAGAACGGACATTCACATTCAAATCAACGTAGCAGGATGGTCAGAGCCTTTGTTCGGCTCATTTTCTGTAACCAGTGTAGCATTAAAGCATGGTGGAATTAGCCAGAAGCTACATAGCATCTCTCTCACCCGGATCGACACCTGGCGGCGTCCCGTGGCGTTCCCACGATGCCTTTGGCCGGGAGGTAGGACACTGCTCCTTCATAGTAATGATGAGTCAGGAACATCTTCACACCTGCAGGAGTCAGAGCGTCATCAAGGTAAATAAATGGGACGAACAAGGATTACTCTAATCAGTACACAGTCTGTTCATATACACATGATAGTTATACCTGCTTTAATACTACATTCATATCTGCTGTCTTTCATGCAGTACTTGTATTGCTGAGTCCGTCCTGCTCTGTGTTTGTACTCTGTTGGTTGTGTTCTTGTATGTTCTTGTTATTCCATATAAAGTGTATGTGTATAATGTAGTGTAGCATTTTTTGGCAAAAAATAGATAAATAAAACAAAAAAATTAAATCACAATGGGGGAAGAAGTAAAATGAACTAATCAAATTTGACTAACTTTTACTTAAAAGTTAAATCATTACTTAAATAAAAGTAGTAACACCACAGTAGTAGTAAAGTAGTAATACTTAAGTAAAAGTAGCAATACCACAATATAAAAATACTCAAATTAATTAAGTAAAAGTCCTGCATTCAAAATTTCACTTAAGTAAATGTACAGAAGTATCAGCAACAAATTGTAAACGTAAAAGGTTCTTAACTTATCAACTTATTAAACTATTGTATGTATAGGAGCTAATTTGAACTACATCATATACTTTTGGTAGTTTAATTTGTAACAATGGATCATATTTTATAAACTGATGTTTTGTTTGTAAAATCTTAATTTGAAAGTAAAATTAAATAAATACTAATTAAATAAAGTAAAAATTAATGTAGTGAAGTAAAAATCACAATATTACTACTAACTGAATTGTTGTGGAGTAGAAGTATAAAGTAGCATAAAATGGAAATATTCAAGTAAAGTCAAGCATATAAACTAGGGCTGTCAATCGATTAAAATATTTAAAAGTTATTGCAAATTTTTTATCCGTTCAAAATGTACCTTAAAGCTGGGGTCTGCGATTTATCCAGTATACACTTTTTGTTATATTGGTTGAAATGGTCTTTACACCCCGACAGCAATCCGTTTCTTATGAGCACTGAAAAAAGACCGGAAAAGATCCGTCATCTGTAGCTGCTGTAATCCTGTAAAAACGTCTACCAGTCAGTAAAAATGGTCCCGGTTGTAAGGAACCAATCAGAAGCCTCCCTGCCTCCCTGCTCGTACTCTAGCCTCAGCGTGCACCAGCGTGAACTCAAAGCGCGTGTCCGCCGCACGTTCACTGGAGAGAGGAAGAGAAAACTCAGCTCTTAAAATACCGGACAACGACAACGAACTCGTACCACTATTACCATATTATCGAAAAATACAACTTTGATTTAGTTGTTTATGTTCTGTTAGTTTACTTTATAAAATACTGCAGATTTAAACTATTTATTCTAACAGCTCAAAGTGAAGTCAGACAAACAGGATTATCAACGAGGGGAGACGGCGGATAGAAAACATTGCCGAACAAAATTTACGTTACTCAAACTGCTTTTTCAGTTACAGAAACAAACGAGTGGACTGATCTCCCTCCAGATATTAGAGTAATGTTAAAAAGGGTCGTGTTGTCTCAGCAGGTATCTCTCTCTTTCCCTCCCCTCTCTGCTGCTCTGTGGCCGGCTCTCCAGCGAGCTGCTACCCCCCCCTCCCCTCTCCGTCAACCAGGAAATAAAAGCCCCTCGTATACAGACCGGTCTCTTGAGAGAGCTCCAGCTCATAGCGGGGTCTGTGTGAGTGAATGCCCGGGTGGAGAGGTGGCGATCCCGGCAGGAGCTAGCTAGCTGTGCCGGCAGTTTGTGGAGCTTCTAAACTCCGACAACAGTTGAGAAAATGTTTGATTCGCCATCTAACATCGTAAAACTGTCAATATTCTAAATCTACACCGTTGATTTCTCGCCTCAACATTTTTCAGAAGTGAATTTAGTGATGAAATAGCTACGAAAAATGTGAAGGAGTTAAGATGCGGCGGTGCTCGTGCATGTGTGTGGGGGGCGTTGCCTTATAAGGAGTTTCGAGGGGAGGGGGGGGGTTTAGACGGAGCTCCTGAGGCGATGCGACTTTCAAATTATGCTAGTTTTCCAAGATCGCAGACCCCAGCTTTAAAGGGAGATTTGTCAAGTATTTAATACTCTTATCAACATGGGAGTGGACAAATATATGTGCCTCATTCCCGACAAGCTACTATGACGTTATTATCGGGTTAACTTTGACAGCCTTGATCTAAACTGTAATGCTGTATTTCTACCTGAGAGGTCGTATCTGGCCGGTCCCATCCATCTCTTCCTCTCACTGTCAGTTAGCACGTCGCCGTAGAAACCGTATCCCAGCAGGGAGACGGAGTATCGCAGGAAGGTGTTGTTGTGGTGAACCGAGCACACGTCCATCGGCTGAGAGTCTCCTGAACACACATATAAAAACACACAATCAATTACGACTATCATGTTACACTCAAATCTCTGTTTTTAAGAAACACAATTAAAAAGCAAGACCTGCAACCAGGTAACAGGGAAACTCCATTCCATTATTATTCCATTTTATTTTGGTATTATTTTGATTCTCCCAATTTACTTTATTTGCCTCACTGAAGTCCTGAAATGTTTTAATGCCGGTTCTACAATGTAAAGCATTTTGTAACTTTGTTTTGAAAAGTTCTTTATAAATAAAGTTTATTATTAATGTTATTTAATCCTGTGGATGGCATATTACTTGCACATATTTTTGCACTATATTTGTTCTGTGCTTTTATGTGCTTTCATCCTTGTATCTTTAAACCCTCAATTTGTTTTTGTTTTAATACTTGCATATACCAACACAGTGTTCTGTCAGAATCCTCTATATGTCCTGTACAATATGGCAGAATTGACAATGAAGTTGACTTTGAATTAAAGCTAGACTGGTATTAATTGTTATTACTATTAATACTTTTGTTTGTACATTTGGCCCTCCGACAGTTCAGAGCCTATTTTCTGAAAGAACACTAGATGGCAGCATGAGACCATGGAAGTAATGTGCATCACTGGATTTTCATTGCATTTGGTGTGACTATGTTGGTGGATAAATTGGATATGGATAAAAAAAATGGTGATATTTGTATAACATACGATATAATCTTGAGATAATACGACGTATCGCAGCAACGGGCTAAAGCTGCCAATGTCTATGTATACATATCTATGGTCCATACAGTCTATGTGTATAACGTGTTAAACAACCTGTGTGGTGCTGAAATGATTCATGTTATAGTTGATGTGTAGTGACACCATGTGACTGACCCACGATGATGTGCAGTGCAGAGGTCACGGGGTCGTTGGTGCCCACCGTGGCGAAGCAGATACAGTCTGTTGAACCTGAAACAAACAAACAGATTGTACAATGTTCCAGTGAGGTGAAGAGCAGGACCTGACAGCATCAAATATTCTGATTATTTTCATAAAAGTTGCCCATTTAAAATAAAAGATTTTACAACAACACTGCTGCACCGAGAACCGGCAGCCATTAATTAAGCAGGTGAGCTGCTTCTTCTCTACTGCTGCAGAGAGAATTAATGTCTCCCCCATGACTCTGAGTGTGTGAGTGTATTTATAGAGCACTTAAGCAGAACAACAGAAAACACAAAAAGGACACAAACAGAACAGAACAAACTGAGAAACGAGGCCAAAGTCAGTACGTTTATACCCGGTAACAGAGACTCCTGCTCTCTGATTGGCTGTCAGCTGTCTATTAAAATCACATCAGTGTCCTCAAACAGTTTAACCTCCGTTCTAAATCTGAGCTCAAGCTATAGCAACCCTCTGGAATCTAGGCCTAATAGTAACATCATTTTTTTTTTTTTAAATATATCATGTAGAGACAAGCTGAGAAAACCAGTTGAAAGTGCTGATGTGGGGCTTTCAAACAGAATCTCATTTATGTCTGCAAACCATAAAAAACATGTTCACAGAACTTTTAAAAACTGTGAATTATTCAAATTTAATCTATCAAATTTACAGGTCTCCATAGACTCAATAAAAAAGGCCAGTGCCTGTGTCGTTTTTCTTGTATTTTGGGTTCCTGGCAGCTTTAACACTTTGGTTAATTGACAAAAATGGGAAAGTCAGACTTCTAGAGTAGCTGAGTCTGTCCTGAAAAAAGGATACCGTGCATGTGGGGACAATTTGAATGCATAGAAAATCTGCAAAAAGGGAACCAAAGTGAACCTGGAACCCAGACGTTTAAACTGCAGGTAACCATAGCAACATGACTGATGCTGCAGGCTATATTAATTCACTCAAGGATCCCTACAACCTCCTCGAGGACCCCTACAACCTCCTCGAGGACCCCTACAACCTCTTCGAGGACCTCTTCAACATCCTCGAGGACCTCTACAACCTCTTCGAGGACCTCTTCAACCTCCTCAAGGACACCTACAACCTCCTCAAGGACACCTACAACCTCCTCGATGACCTCGACAACCTCCTCAATGACCTCTTCAACCTCCTCGAGGGACTCTTCAACCTCCTCAATGACCTCTTCAACCTCCTCGAGGACCTCTACAACCTCCTCGAGGACCCCTTCAACCTCCTCAATAACCTCTACAACCTCCTCAATAACCTCTACAACCTCCTCGAGGACCCCTTCAACCTCCTCAATGACCTCTTCAACCTCCTCGAGGACCTCTACAACCTCCTCGAGGACCTCTACAACCTCCTCGAGGACCCCTTCAACCTCCTCAATAACCTCTTCAACCTCCTCGAGGACCCCTTCAACCTCCTCAATAACCTCTACAACCTCCTCAATAACCTCTACAACCTCCTCGAGGGACCCTTCAACCTCCTCAATAACCTCTACAACCTCCTCAATAACCTCTACAACCTCCTCGAGGGACCCTTCAACCTCCTCAATAACCTCTACAACCTCCTCAATAACCTCTACAACCTCCTCGAGGACCCCTTCAACCTCCTCGAGGACCTCTACAACCTTGCAAACCTTTTAATCAACCAAAAAACAACATTGTCACATCAGTGTTTCTGACCTGCAGGAATTATTCCAATGCGAAGCGAGCAGGGAAGCAGGGCTTCATCCGGACAGTTTGGATCTACGCCGCCGTCGATCTGCGTCCTCCAGATCAGCCCATGGATGACCTCACTGAACATGCCGTCCCCTCCGACACACACCACCCTGAGCCGGGGTCAAAGTGAGATGTTACAGGGTACAATGGCTTTTTATTTCACAATTTCTCTGCCTAAACAGTGTGTTTACTTTCACTGAAAGTGTAAAAAAGTCTGCAGTAAAACATAAACAAAAACAGCAGCTTGACAGATGTGTTCTCAGTGGTGCTTTTATTTTGGCGGTTCACATATTTTAACTGTCTCGCAGGTCTTTTGTGATCTAAACTTCGTTATGTGAAAGAACTCTCACCCGTCAAACTTCCTCAGCTCCGCCCCCGTCTTCAGGTGGTCTCTTGCATAGTTGGCGTACTCCGTCACTATGGCAACAAACAGACATAATGTGCATTAGATGTATAATCCCTGACACGGGAAGCCCAAGAACAGGAAGCGATTGATAAAGGACGTACCGATGACGTGCGTGGAGACGCCTGCCTGGGCAAACAGCGGGGCGACCTTCTGCTCGTAGATGCGTTTTCCCTGTCGCTTCCCGCTGTACGGGTTGATGTAGACCAGCAGGTGTTTGGGTCTGCTGGCTGTAGACAACAACAACAACAGTGTTACCGACAGTTTCTGGCAACAATCACGAGTGAGTTATTCAGTGTGTGTTGGTGTGAAGTCGTACTGATAGCTGCGAGCTGCTCTCTGATGCTGCTGACCCAGTGTTGACACAGCGCCCCCTCTGGACAGGTGAAGGTGACCTCAGCACAACGCCAGCGGTGCTGCTGACACCTCTCCACGTACAACACTGACACACAACGGACACAAGTCAAAACTCATCATTTTACAATTGAACAGGTGTGTTTACTGAGTTTCTCTGTGTTTTTCCAGATGTGATGCTAGTTGTGTTTTGGGGTATTTTCCAGGTGTGTTTCCTGGTTTAAGTGTTTCCAGATGTGTTTAATGTGCTTTCAGATGTTTCCTGGTGTTTTAACTGTGTTTCAACATCTGTTTATTGTGCTTCCATGTTTCCAGGTGTTCTTTACTGTTTCAAGATGTGTTTTCACATATCTTTCCAGGTGCACGTCCGATGTTTTTTGTTTTTTTTCTGTGTTTCAAGGTGTTTACTGTATTTCCAGCTGTGTTTTAATGTGTTTCCAGGTGTGTGTACAGGAGAGTATCCAGATGTTTTTTTGTGTTTCAACGTGTGTCTACTGTATTTACAGCTGTGTTTCCAGATGTGTTGAATATATTTTCAGATGTTTTAACTGTGTTACAACATCTGTTTATTGTGCTTCCAGGTTTCCAGGTGTGTTTACAGATGTTATTTTTTTACTTTGTTTCAAGATGTGTTTTCACGTATTTTTCCAGCTGCGTATCCAATGTTTTTTGGATTGTTTTTTTTCACTTTGTTTCAAGGTGATTATTGTATTTACAGGTGTGTTTCCAGATGGGTTTTTTTAATGTACTGTATTTCCAGCTATGTTTCCAGATGCGTTTAATGTGTTTCCTGGTGCGTGTACAGGAGCGTATCCAGATGTTTTTTTAACTGTGTTTCAGTTATTCATGTATGTTTCCAGGAGTGCGTCATATGTGTTTTTTTTAACTGTGTCAAGGCGATTACTGTATTTACAGGTGTGTTTCCAGATTTATTTATTTTTTTACTGTATTTCCAGCTGTGTTTAATGTGTTTTCAGATGTTTCCTGGTGTTTTAACTGTGTTTCAACATCTGTTTATTGTGCTTCCATGTTTCCAGGTGTTGTGTCCGATGTTTTTTTTTACTGTTTCAAGGTGTGTTTACTGTTTTTCCAGGTGTGTATCCAGATGTGTTTAAAGTGTTTCCAGGTGCATGTACAGGCGTGTTTCCAGGTGCGTTTCCAGATGTTTTGTTACCGTGTTTCCAGGTGTGTTTACCTGTGAAGGCCTGCCTGCAGTCCTTTCCTTCTCTCTCTTTGATCTTTTTCCAGCTGCCATCGTCTCTTCCTCTGCTGCTGTTCTCCTCCTCTTCCTCTCTGACAGAGATGATCTCTGACACTGAAACGCTGTGACACACACCTGCACACACACACACACACACACACACACACACACACACACACACACACACACACACACACACACACACACAGTTTGTTAGTTGTTTGTACATCAGATATTTTGGAGCCTCTCCGCAGGACATGAACGAGTTTCAAGTTCCACATGATATTTAAAAAAATGAACTGAAACCTGAACTAGAACAGCGTAGATTGAGTAAAACTTGTTTTTGGTTTTGAACGTCTGAACTGTAATCTTGGGCGTTACAGAGAGCTGAAGTTAAACCAGAACTTCCAGATTCTGTTACAGAACTAATGAAACCTCCTTCGTAATCACACTGACTTTTGTAAAAACTAGGGCTGTCAAAGTTAATGCGATAATAACGCTTTAATGCAAATTTGTTTTAACGCCATTAATTTCTTTAACGCATTGACGCAACTTGCGATTTTTAGGTTGTAGCGGGCTCAGTTGTAAAGCTAGAGTGAAGATACTGGTATAATATGAAACTAGAAAACCTAAATAATCCATTGGTATCAACCATGTCCATACTAGCTTGTCAGGAAGGAGGTTAAATAACGCTCCAAAACTGTCATGGCCATTTTCAAAGGGGTCCCTTGACCTCTGACCTCCAGATGTGTGAATGTAAATGGGTTCTATGGGTACCCACGAGTCTCCCCTTTACACACATGCCCACTTTATGATAATCACATGCAGTTTGGGGCAAGTCATAGTCAAGTCAGCACACTGACACACTGACAGCTGTTGTTGCCTGTTGGGCTGCAGTTTGCCATGTTATGATTTGAGCATATTTCTTATGCTAAATGCAGTACCTGTGAGGGTCTCTGGACAATATTTGTCATTGTTTTGTGTTGTTAATTGATTTACAATAATAAATATATACATACATTTGCATAAAGCAGCATATTTACCCACTCCCATGTTGATGAGAGTATTAAATACGTGAGAAATCTCCCTTTATGGTACATTTTGACTGTGTGATTAATCGCAATTAACTATGGACAATCATGGGATTAATCGCGATTCAATATTTGAATCGATTGACAACCCTAGTACTAACAAATAAATACAAATCCAGCCCAACAATATGAGTGTGTGTGTGTCGTACTGACTACACTGATAGTTATTTGTAATTCCCAGGTTGAGACTAAAAATGTTATTGCATTTAATTAATTGTTTTTATTACATCTATCTTTGTGTTTTTTTTTAATTTCTTTTTTTTTAATTTTATTGTATTTTTTCTTATTCATTCATATTTTATTTCACACTGATCTTGCTTGGCTTTATGTCTTTTATAAAACATTTTGTAAGTCAGCAAATGGTATAATTTTGGTTTTAAAAATTAATTCACCAGGTCACTTTACCATCTGCTAAAGAACGTCATTTACTCAAAAAAAGGCATTTTAATGTTTACAGGCTTTTAACTCTCACAGACATCAGTTATGTTAATATATTTAAATTAACATCATGTACTTTAAAATATTAGCCTGATTAAACTAAGGTGTCTCCTCGCAATATACTAAAATATATAAAACTACACCGTGAACTGGTTTACAAGTAAACATTTACATTTTCTCTGTGTTTTTCGTGACTCACTGAGTCAGAAAACAAACTTTCTTATCCGCCATTCAAATCTGGCCAACGTGTTACTAACGAACCACCTGAGGCCGTCAGTTACCTGTCCATCACATCTTCGTCGTACATTCACGTGTCACAAAGACGGAGGTTTTAATCACAAACTGTTCTCGCAACAATGCATAAATATTTTGTCATGTCTTGTTCCCTTTTTGTCTTTACGTTTCATCATCAGCAATGAAATTTTGTATTTTGGTTAAACTTTGCATTGCAATGTTTGATTAATATATACGCAGTGTTATTACCCATCTTGACATAAAAAATAATTACTGAATAACGTGATTTAATAAAGATTTATGAAGCATTTTATGGGTCCAAACGCTACTTTTCTTCATGTCTCACAACTGTGGTATCATTGTTGTGATAATTCAATTATAATAAGACATTATTTCAAATGGAATTGTTTCATATACATATTACTTTACACTGTATCTAAATTATGTTTTTGTTTACAAATCATTTATATGATTTTTTTCATCTAAATGCGCCTGTCCCACAGTTCTGAGTCCTGAACAAATACCAAGCCAAACAAATGTAGTTTCTATGGAAACAGAAGTTAGCAGGTGAGCACATGGATGACAGGTTGGGCCACGCATATAGATATATAAAACATATATTATTATTATTGTTATTATTATATCTATGGGGCCACCCACATATGTGACCCTCAAGATAAAGAAAAACAAGGTGAAGATCACCTATTCTTCTCAATTCACTGTTTTTTTAGCCTCGAGTAACCAGAGATCCTGATATTTCTCTCATCGTCTCACATGAATGTAGAGGAGGAAAACAAGTACAAGATTTGCCTGTGAATTGTAGGCCACTAGAAGTATAAAGTAGCATGCTATAAAATGGAAATATTCAAGTAAAAGTACCTCAAAATTGTACTTAGAGCTGCAGTATGCGATATTGGCGCAAATATGATTTAAAAAAGTTATTTTTAGAAAACGGACGCTATATCGTGACAGTAGTACATGAAACAGGCTACTTGAAAAAAATCCTGTTCCTCTGTGTCCTACTGTGTCCTCCGGTGCTCCTAACGGCATCTGAAGGATTTCACTTACCGGAGGAAAACAAGGTCCGCTGTCCAGCTGCCGTCTATGAGAGCCGGCTGTCAATCACTCGCGAACTCCGACCAAATGGTCAAACTAGGCAGCGCTGATCAAATATGAATTAATATTCTGTTACTGTATTGACTATTTCTCTCCTCAGATGTTTTCAGAATCATCTTGTAGTTACTGTTTAGCTGTTAAATGAGAAAGTTTGTGACGCCATTGTAAAATCTGTTGAAGGAACGCCAAGTTCTGGTCACATGACTGGAGCACAGCCAATAGGAACGCTCTCTCTCTCTGAAAATGACCTGTGACCTGTGACCTCTGTGACCTCTGCCGTCACGGGGGCTAGATTTTTCTAAAGCCTGAAAACAGAGCCATGATGAGGAGCAGAAGTCTAGTTTTCGCTCAGAACACTTGAATTACAATATGCTGAAAGGTTATTATGGAATTTTTGCCAAATTATGCCCAAAAATTGTTGCATACTGCAGCTTTAACTACAGCACTTCTTCCATGAGAAAAAATGCATGAGGTTTGGTGTGTATTGTTCCTCCCCCCCCCTTCCTGCAGCCTCACTGTGACCTCCACGTATTGTGTGTCACAGTGCCTGTTGTGTGTTATGTAAAGGCCGACAGACACACAGACACACAGAGGTAAAGACACAGACACACAGACAGACAGATCATCCGGGTCTTACTGGGTCTGAACGGGTGGTACACCGGGCTGGAGACCCTCCTCTTCCAGGCGAGCAGGGACCGGCTCAGGCTCACATCGTACGCCGCGTTTCTGACGCGGAGCTCGGACAGCAGCAGCAGCCTGCCCGGCCTCTCCATCTCCATCTGCTCCTGTGTGTCCTTCAGCCCGGCTGAGGAGGCAGCAGCAGCCCGGGGACGGCTACCTGTGTCCGGGCATATTCTCTACGCGTGTCCGGAGAGGTTCCCGAAAAATAGCTATAAAAAAAGCAGTAAGTGCGTGTCCGTGTAGCGGATTTCAGCTCGGGATGTTTTGTCTCTGACAGATAGCGGTTTCTTACCGGAAGTAGGAGGCGGCCTGGTGATGGTGCGTTCAGGTGCTGCCAGAAAACTCGGAACTATAGAGTGCTCCAGGGATGACGAATTTTTATAGGCCAGACCAGGAAGTTAGCATCGCCCTGTTTCCCTTGACAAAAAGCCAATGGGATTTTTTTTTTTTTTTGGGGGGATTATTGCAGAAAATAAACTCTGTGTCAAACAAATTTTTAGAAGAAGAAGAAGAAGAAGAAGAAGAAGAAAGGCACTTTAGTAAAGTGGCAGTAGGCAACAATTTTTTGGCATAATTTGGCAAAAATTCCATAATAACCTTTCAGCATATTGTAATTCAAGTGTTCTGAGAGAAAACTAGACTTCTGCTCCTCCTCATGGCTCTGTTTTCAGGCTTTAGAAAAATCTAGCCCGTGACGGCAGATTTTGATCAATCACAGGTCATTTCAGAGAGAGAGAGCGTTCCTATTGGCTGTGCTCCGGTCATGTGACCAGAACTTGGCTTCCTTCAACAGATTTTACAATGACGGCCGCGTCACAAACTTTCTCATATTACAGCTAAACAGTAAATACAAGATGATTCTGAGAACATTTGAGGTGAGAAATAGTCAATACAGTAACAGAATATTGATTCATATTTGATCAGCGCTGCCTAGTTTGACCGTTTGGTCGGAGTTTGCGAGTGATTGACAGCCGGCTCTCATAGACTGCAGCTGGGCAGCGGACCTTGTTTTCCTCTGGTCAGTGAAATCCTTCAGATGCCGTTAGGAGAACCGGAGGACACAGTAGGACACAGAGGAACAGGATTTTTTTCAGGCTACCTGTTTCATGTACTACTGTCACGATATAGCGTCCGTTTTCTTAAAATAACTTTTTCAAATCATATTTGCGCCAATATCGCATACTGCAGCTTTAATCCCCGAGGGGAAATTCAATTTTTCACTCTATTATATTTTACAGATACATAGTACACACAGGCCCGAATCCACACACATGCACAAACAGGACCTATATACATACATTTAATGGAGAGATGTCAGAGCGAGGGGGGCTGCCCCTGACAGGCGCCCCGAGAAGTTTGGGGTTTGGTGCCTTGCTCAAGGGCACCTCGGCAGTGCCCAAGAGACAGACTGGCATCTCTCCAGCTACCAGTTCACACTCAGTACTTGGTCCATGCGGGGACTTGAATCATTTCTGTAGCACTCTATTCTAAATTTTCGTAATTCACCTATAGAGTGCTATTAACTGTGGTCATCACAAGTTTAAGAGATTTTAACGTTTTGTTCTACGATATAAAATGTGAATTTTGAAGCTTTTACGTGTCTTAAAAAGGGCGGTTGCTAACAACTGGCAGTCTCGTCCGCCTTTACAGCCTTGTTGTGTATACTCGCGTTGAAGCGACCGTGGTGTAGTTTCTTTATAGCCTAAGGTTAGCTGTTTTTTTTTTTACTTTCTGGCGATTGCATTAACGCTTAAAAAATCACAAAAGTGGTGTTAATTTGTGGAGATTATCTTGCTGAACAAAACGTGTAAGTATCATAAACGTGTGTTTGCCACAGAGTTTATTTTCTGCAATAATCCAAAAAAGGTTCAGGCAAAAATTAAGGAAGGGTTTAACATTTATTCATTCCCAAACTGATTTAGATTCTTTTAAAATCATCTCAAAATGAATCATCAAATTATTCTCTTTCCTACTCACTGATTGGTTGTTTGTGTTTATGTATAAACATTCATAATTCCAACATTTCATTCAGCACATGAAAGCATCAGAAATCTGTTGCGTCTGTCGTCACGTACGTCGCCACGTACGTCATCACGTTCTCTGATTGATTCTGGAGGAAGAACAAAGCTCCTCTGCTGGAAACTGTAGTTTAATAGAACAGTAAAATCATGATTTTACATGAATGCATGAGTATTACTAACTAATGATTTAATAGTATAACAGTCAGAGGGACATTTTATTCATTGAGTACTTTTATTTTGAATACTTTAAGTACATTTTCCTGATTATAACTACATACTTTTACTAATTACTGTAACATTTAATAGAGTATTTTTTTTTAATACTTCCTCCACCACTGATGGAAAGTTTGTACATCTACAGGTCCATGACAACTGAGCAAACTCATACATGTATACAGTCAAAAGCTCCAGAGCAAGTGAGTAAGTGGACCTTGAGTGGGAGATTGTTTAGTCACATGTTCAAGATCAGCTGACTCTCTTCACTGTTTCTGGACGTGTTTGTGTTTCCTGTAAGGAAGTTAAAGTGTTGAAGGCAGCAGCTGTTTAGCAATCTGAAAATAAAATTCCTATTGCAGTAAAAGTGCAGAAGTATTATCTGCAAAATGTACTTAAAGCATCAAAAGTAAAAGTACTTGTTCTGCAGTAAAATGACTGATATGTTATTAAATACTTTATTATTAGATTGTTAATTCTGATTCATCAGTGTTAGAGCAGCATGTCACTGTTGTAGCTGCTCCATGTGGAGCTACTTTTAATTACTTTATATACAGTTAGCTAGTTTAGTCCAGAGGTTCCCAACCTAGGGGTCGGGCCCCTCCAAAGGGTCACCAGATAAATCTGAGGGGTCGTGAGATGAACACACATTCCTTTTTTTTTAAAGTTTCTGTAACCTTTTCTTTTTTTGTGAAATATTGGATGGTTTTACAGGTTTAGGCCTCAAAGTTTTATTTAAATTAAACCATCTGAGGCCTAGTTTTTGCAGTGTGTCCCCAAGCCCCCCCAGGAAGAGCGACAGGCTTTAATGCAAATTTCCGTAGTGGCCAAACGGCGGTACCACAACTTCCGTGTCCGTCACGTGATGCCATTGGGCCCAAAAAGTCTTTTTCCCATAGACTTACATTGGGAAAGAGACGACTGAAACTCAGAGGATAGTTTTTTTTGAGGTGAATCAACTCCCCAGTACGAACACTCTAATAGTCCTTATGGGCCCAACGGATGCGGAAGATCGCCAGAAGATCAGCAGAAAATTGAAATCCTCAAGTAAAGTACCTCAAAATTATACTAGTACTACAGAAGTAAATGTACATAGTTTCTTTCCATCACAGATAATCACTTTTTAAGGATAAACTCACATTCAGCTGAAGCTTATATGAGGATTCATAACTGTGTTTGAGTCCCCTGAAATAATAATAAATAATAAAATTTGGTTTAATTTAGGTATTTACCTCTTTATCTTCTCTGTAAAGCACATTCAAGTGTTCAGTTTATTCATCCATAACAACATGCTAATCACCCAACGCTGACAACCAAAACATAGGAAATACTGTAGATACCTGCAAAATAAAAGCATACATAAAAGAAAAAGAGTCGGTGTGATCGGCCACTTGAGCACTTTAACACCTCGGTCAACATTTGTTGGTTTTAATGGTGCTCAATAATAACTGATTATTTTATTAAAAACATTTTTTTTTTATTTTTTTAGATGAAAACAAAATAATTTATGTGACATTTTTGTGATAACGAGAAACCTCTCAGACCACGGACCACACAAGACAAACCCGAAGACATTTCAGTTTATTTGGACATTTTTCCGGGATGCTTCCATCATTGGAAAGATAGTTCCAGGTTTTCCAGGATGTGTTGTGTTATTCAGAGACAGCAGGGGGAGCTGCTGCTGCACTCACTGCTCTCTCTCTGTGTGGAGTTACTCTGAGAAGCTGTTTTCTGTTTCAGATTTCAGTCACTTTTCTTTGACATAATGAGTTAAACTTGAAACCAATAAGATTTCAAACTGTCGTTAATCTCAACTCAAACTGTTTTAACTTTCAGCTGAATCGGAACAGTTCAACTCAATAAAATCATATTGATTTTAAATTCCTGATTTACCTGCACACCTGTTGAAAACCTTGTTGTAGTGATATTACAAAGTGCACTCAGTCTGCATCTTAGTTTTCACTCATGTTACATTGAATTCATATTTTTTGTAGGCAGGAGGTAGGGAAACATTGAATGCAGCACAAAAGCAGCTGGATATTTTTATTTCAAATCTGCTGTTGATGATTATTTTGGAATCAGCAGAAGATTATTAAGATTTTCTCTGAATGAGATTAATTTAACCTCAGACCCTGAGGAGACTCTCTCTGTGTCTCTGAATTGTTAGAAATGTAATTTTCTGTCTTCGATGAGATAAAAATAAAACTCTTGACATTCAGCCTGTCTGTCGTTGTCCTGATGAATCCGTTGAATCTCTGATGGACGCTGAAGCTGATCAGGAACACGTGATCCTGTGCGTAAAAGTATCAACTCTACACAGTGAAAATACGCCACTACAAGTAAAAGTTCACTAAATAATTTAACAAGTTAAATGTAATGAATAAATTAATAAAGATAAAATCATCACTGCGACAGAAAAACAAAGTTCACCATTGTGTATTCATGTGTTAAAGACTTTTATTTTGAAGTTTGACCCTGTGACCTCTCAGTTTCAGGTCACACAGCCAGCAGTCGTCCTCTCCTCCCCCGAGAGGTGGAGAGCAGAGATGGATGAATCCGACAGGAAGCTCCTCTCCGGCCCGTGATGGATGCTGCTGCCTCGGACGCTCGGGCCGCGGCGAGGGAACGAGGCGGCTCGATGGCGAGGAGAAGGAGGAGGAGGAGGGTGTAGGTCAGGGTTATATATAGAAAACAGATGATGAGCCCTTTGCTCCACCCTCTCTGTGATGCATGAAGACAACCTCTCCAGCTGCGTCCACTCAGGTGATGTCATCTGAAATGGACGATGGGCGAAGTGGCAGAGCAGCTGTCCCAGCACAGCACCGACTGACCCAGTAACATAAACTCAGCATTAAGAGGAGACCAGACAGGTCAGACTGAAGGTCAAAGGTCACAGAACACTCATGGACTACAGGGAACGTATTCTCAAAACATCCCAAAGCTGAAAAAAAAGAAGCTTTTGTTTTTGTTCTAAAAGTAATTTATAAAACATTTTAGTGCTAAAAGTAAGTAAAATCTGAGAGAAGTAAGCAGCAGTCCAGAGAACTATGACCTGCTCACAATCCGGAGGTGGAGGAAGTACACATTTCAGATCCTTTACTAAGTAAAAGTACGAATACCACAGTGGTGGACGCAAGATGTCTTAAGGTCAGGGGAGGAAAAATAAAAAGGGCACTAGTGCACAGAAAGTAGCATGTAGGGCAGCCTATATGGCACTGCAACACATTTTCTTTTGCAAGTACATTTACTCAAGTCCTGTAGGTAAGTACAGATTTGAGGTACTTGTACTTTACTTGAGTATCTTTTCAGATGATAATCCTTCATCCCCTACACGTATCTCCAGATGTGTTGATGTTGAATGTTTGTGATAAACTGAAGGATGAAGTGTTCCTTTATGTGTTGAGAAAATCCTTCTGAAGCTAAATAAACTCTTTAAAAAGCCTCTTGGATCAGCTGGAAAATGCATCGTCACAAAGCTGAAAACAGGCTGTTTTATACTTCATTAAGGATTTTGAATGCAGGACTTTAGTGGAGTAATTTCACAGTGTGGTATTAGTACTTGTACTTCAGTAAAGGGTCTGAATACTTCCTCCACCACTCCCTGTTGGCGACGGGCCACTGAGAGGTGGAGCAACACTGAAAGAGGAGAGCTTCAGCGTCACATTTCCTGGTATGAAAGTGAAAGTTTGTCTGAGCGACAGCAGAGCTGCAGTCGAGACAAGTCTCTCTGTTTCTCTCTAAAGAAACATTCAACTGAATCCAGCAGCTTTTTATCAACAACACAGAAGAATGTCTGCCAAACACTGGTGAGTACACTGACCTACAGAGACTAAATGAACTAACTAAATATAGTTCAAACCACAATCTGACTGCTTTACATCTGTTTAAAGAATAGATCAAAACAACCTGGAAATGTTGACAGGAATACAAAACAGAGGTAAACCACAGTGACTGAACTCCTGCTAGTTAAGGTTAGACAGAATACAGTCACAGCTAGCATTAGCTTGAGCTAATTCACAGACCTGTTTCCTGTCTGAACTCCAAACCTCAGCTCTACTCAGACAGGAAGTTCCCCTCAGGGCAAATGTTTCATTGCGGTCCATCGGTGGCCGTGGGGGTTGTGGAGAGAAATGATATTAGCTTGAGCTAATTCACAGACCTGTTTCCTGTCTGAACTCCAAACCTCAGCTCTACTCAGACAGGAAGTTCCCCTCAGGGCAAATGTTTCATTGCGGTCCATCGGTGGCCGTGGGGGTTGTGGAGAGAAATGATATTATATATATAATGTCCTGCAGTCCAGAGCAGTAGCTTCCATCTTTTCTTCTGCACATCGAATGTGTCTGATTCTCTGCTCTCTGTATCTTCATCCTCTCTCTCTGATCCTCCTCTTCCTCCTCTTTGTCCAAGCTGACTCTCTGACTCTAACGCTCTTTGGACAGAGAAGGAGATTTTTATTCTGCTCTGCTCCCTCAGACGCTTCAATAAAACAAATAATAAAGTTACTGGATAAATATATCACAGTAAATGGTAATAAATGTGTTAAGTTTAATATTAAAATAAAAATATTTAATTAATTAATTAATTATCATATTTTCACTCAATAACAATATAAGCAGCAGGGTAGCAGTATTATTATATTATTCAATCTGTGATGTGGCAGTATTGGAGGGATCACATTGTGTTTTGTGGGGTTTAAAATGTAATTCTATTATTATTTTACTTATTTAAAATATGATATTAACAAGAATCAGAGGGCTTGATATGTGATCACTGCAATGCTTAAGACATCAGATCAGTTCATTGTAGTTTTATTATTATTTTGACTATTATTTGAATAACTAACAAGCAGCTAATAGCCATGACCCTCCCTTCACCATAAATAATGATATTATATTATATTCTCACTAAAGGTAGAATTGGAGACAATAAAAAGTAAAGGCAGTTATTTTCCAACAATTACATTTAAAAACAAACTGTTACTCTTAAACCTTGGCCCTCTGACACCTCTTCCCTCGTCGGGGATCAAAAGATATGTAATTACAGTTTTGTTTTGTGTCCTCAGAGTGTAGATATGTCTGCAGCCAGCTGTTTGCTGACTGAAGATCAGTTTCTGTGCTCCATCTGTCTGGATGTGTTCACTGATCCAGTCGCCATACCATGTGGACACAACTTCTGTAAAATCTGCATCACTAAACACTGGGATGTTAATGTCCCGTTTCAGTGTCCCAACTGTAAAGAGCTTTTCAACACCAGACCTGAGCTGCGGGTCAATACTTTCATCTCTGAGATGGCTGCTCAGTTCAGACAGTCAGCTCAACAGAAAGCCAGCAGCAGCAGCTCAGAGCAACAAGCTGCCAAACCAGGAGAAGTTCCCTGTGACGTCTGCACTGGAACCAAACTGAAGGCCCTGAAGTCCTGCCTGGTGTGTCTGGACTCCTACTGTGAGACTCACCTGGAGCCTCATCTGACAAGGTCAGGTCTGAAAAGACATCAGCTGATCGAACCTGTGGAGGACCTGGAAGGCAGGATGTGTACGAAGCACGATAAACTGCTGGAGCTGTTCTGTAAGACCGACCAGATGTGTGTCTGCATGCTCTGCACTTATTCAGACCACAAGACACATGATGTTGTTCCTCTGAAAGAAGAATATGAAGGAAAGAAGGCCGAGCTGGGGAAGACTGAGGCTGAAATTCAGCAGATGATCCAGAAGAGACGACTGAAGATTCAGGAGATGAAACACTCAGTGGGGCTCAGTAAAGAAGATGCAGACAGAGAGATAGCAGATGGTGTTCAGGTCTTCACCGCTCTGAAGGAGTCTGTTGAGAGAAGCCAGGCCGAGCTCATCGACACGATTAAAGAGAAGCAGAGAAAGACAGAGAAACAGGCTGAAGGCTTCATCAAAGAGCTGGAACAGGAAATCTCTGAGCTGAAGAAGAGAAGCACTGAGGTGAAGCAGCTCTCACGCTCTGAAGACCACCTCCACCTCCTCCAAAGCTTCACGTCCCTGAACGCTGCTCCACCCACCAAGGACTTGACAGGAGTCAGCGTCCGTCCACTTTCATATGAGGGGACTGTGGTGAGAGCTGTGAATCAGCTGGAGGAGACGCTCAGTAAACAGATGAAGAAGCTGTTTGAGGCCGAGCTGAAGAGGGTCCAGCAGTCTGCAGTGGATCTGACACTTGATCCTGATACAGCACATCCTGCTCTCATCCTGTCTGATGATGGAAAACAAGTACATGATAGTGATGTAACGAAGAATCTCCCAGACAACCCAGAGAGATTTGATTATTATTCCTGTGTCTTAGCAAAGCAGAGTTTCTCTTCAGGAAGGTTTTACTACGAGGTTCAGGTTAAAGGGAAGACTGAGTGGGATTTAGGAGTGGCCAGAGAGTCGATCAACAGGAAGGGACGATTTTCACTGACTCCTCAGAGTGGTTACTGGAGGATATGTTTGAGGAATGAAAATGAGTACAAAGCTCTTGCTGGCCCTTCAGTCTGTCTCTCTCTGAAGTCTCAGCCTGAGAAGGTGGGGGTGTTTGTGGATTATGAGGAGGGTCTGGTCTCCTTTTATGATGTTGATGCTGCAGCTCTTATCTACTCCTCTACTGGCTGCTCCTTCACTGAGAAACTCTACCCATACTTTTGTCCCGGTAATAACTATGGAGGTAAAAACTCTGCCCCTCTGATCATCTCTCTTGTCAATCACACTGAGTAGAACAACCATTTGATTTTCAACAGAAATATTCTCTATCATTTAATGTAATGAATGTATATTATTGGTGATTTAGGGTGTATACATTGTTTTTCCAGATTCTGATCATTACATTTTAATTTCCTTTTTTTCCCTCTGATGTGTCACATTGCTACTTACTACAACACACTGACTTTACGACACTGATTATTATCTAATGTAGTCTAATGTATTCTAATGACTGCATTACCTGCCCTCAAGACTGTTAAAATCATCATAAACAATTTATTAATGAATAAGAAGCCTTTCCACGTTCCTTAATTACATTTTAATAAGGTGTTTTAAGGGTTAAGTTTTTATAATTTCAAATTAAAGGACAAATTAAGGGATCCCTGGTATGCTTTCAGGGGTAATTTAAGGATTAATTCTTGATTCATATTGGTACAAAATTGACAGATATTTGGAACATCAACGAATTCTGATCATAAAATATTCAGCTGCAGTGGTTTTACACGCCAGAGAAGAAAAAAAGTTTTGTCTGTTGTGTTATTTTCATTTCATATTGTCCACCTCTCTGCAGACTGAATAACATGAGATAATCCTTTATTAATTGATTAATTAATTATTTGCAGGATTTTAGAAGCAAAGGGGTACAGTGCAAACAGCAAGAAGCATCAGTAAAAAACAAAACAAGATCTAATAAATAAGCAAGAAAACAATAAAGATAAATTCAGTAAGTGAACAGTAAAAAACAAGATAGAAAAAATAGACTGAATGAGTGGTTTCCCATTATTACACATATGAATATGAAATATGAAATGTTGATATTGCACAGAATATTGAATATTGCTATTGCACAGTGGAAAGCTTAACAAAGTCAACAAGTTTCCACAGGATTTTTTACATCTTTGTGATTTCACTTTCATCGAGAATAATCTGTGTATATGAGTGTGATGGTAGAGCTGCCTGTTAATCACACACAGGTTTTTTAACCAATTATCTCAGAGCACAGACAGTGTTATTGTTTTGGTTTTTTTGCATTTCAGCCTATTTTTGAGGGAATAAATAACAGCAAAAACAAAATAAAGAAAAACATCGGTATCAGCCCAGGGTTTTGTAATCGGTGCATCCCTAAAAATAATGTACCTTGACTACAGATTTTGGCCGATGCGAGTGGTCCATGTTTGTTTGAGTTTGTTGTTGGATTTCTGTATTATTGAAACGCCAAAGTCAGATATATCTGTCAGGATTTCTGGGATAACATGCTTCGACCCAAGATGCAGGTTAGGATGAGGAGGCAGCAGTCAGAGGTAAAGGATTTAATGAAAGAAGACTTACTAGGAACAAAAATGCAGCTGGTCCATCAGGCAGGTTCACATGAGACAATCCAAAGGTATAAACTTGAAATACAAAACACTAGAAAAACTCTCTGAAAGGTGACACACTACACATGAGGAGCGACGGCGAGAGAAAAAGGGGAAACACACATAAATACACCAGAAGAGCAGGGTGATTGAACACAGGTGGAACAAATCAGGGCGGGGCAGACAATCACAAAAGGAGAAAGGCAGGAAGTAAAACCAGACAAGACACAAGAGGAGTGAACTTATCAAAATAAAACAGGAAACACTAGAATGAATGAAACCAGGAATATAACAGAAAGCCCCAAAAAAATCCTCAAGACAATTTCAGAACCAATAAGCCACTAAATAGATGAACACAAGATAGTGGGAAGTCTTAACAAAAAGGAGAAGTCCAACGGCCTCTGGGCACAGCACCCGACTGTGACAATATCAGAGTGTTCAGAAAAATCTATTGGACCCACTGAATCATCAGCAGATTGGAAAACTCAGTTGTACTTCTTCTGATTTAACCACGAGGAGAAAAAAAACAGAACTCATCAGAGTATAACAAGCTTTAATCTCCTACATTTTAAAAGTTCTTATCTTGTTTTGTCACTCTAGAGGTCTCTCCTTCACTGTGATTGGTCCAACAGCTGTTTCCTGTTCCCACTGAACAGCTGCAACAGAAACACAACACGAAACTCTTAATATTTATAAAAACACCATTACAGGTACGCCTTAAAATTAAATTAAAGTAATTAAGTAATCAAATTTGCAGTTAATTAATGGATCATTGTAAGATACAGTTTAGTGGTTCATGGCATGGTTTAAAAATGATCAGTCATCCCTTAATTTTCACTTAATTGAAAAAAAGGTAGAAATTAAGGGATAGCTTTTGTGTTATTTGGTCAAGTTTAAGGGAAGTTCAACTTCTAAAAAAAAACCTTATTTAGCAGATAATCCATCCAATACAGTACTCATTTAAAAACACATTAAAATGACCTTTTCTTACATAAATAAAGGATAAAGGGAATTAACAGAAATTTAAGGTAAAAATTTAAAAAGGAATTCAGTCACACTATAAAAAAGGCCTTTATATGCCACGTACCTGTAAACCTAAATCACACAACTCTAATTCTTTAATTTAGCATTAAAGTTCAGTCTGTATATTTTCAATGCTGTATGAGGTATTTTGTTTACAGAACAGTAGACTCAGGTTGGCCCAAGCAGCATGTGCCGTCTCTGTGCTGAATCCAATTGGAGTGGAAAAGCTCGTCCAACTGGTTTTGGAGTCCACCCACTTTTCCATGATGGCTGCTGCTGGCCTCCCTCCACCTCTCAAACCCAAAGTTATGCCTCTTGCAAAACAATTGAATAGGTTTTAAATTCTTTCATCTCTTCACATCAGGAGATTTTTATCCATCACCTGTCAGTTACTACTTGATGTAACACAGGGCACTTCATCACATTTTTCTCCACTGGAAGGACACCCTAGAGGGCACTTTATCACAATTTCTCCACTGGAAGGACATCCTAGAGGGCACTGCATCGCATTTTCTCCACTGGAAGGACACCCTAGAGGGCACTTTATCACATTTTCTCCACTGGAAGGACACCTTAGAAGGCACTTTATCACATTTCTTCCACTGGAGGGACACTCTAGAGGGCACTGTTGCTGTGTTTTTTTCAAACAAGGGGTTACCAAGCCCCCCCCCCCCACCTGAGTCCACCAATTTAATACCATACTGTTAAAATTCTCTGTTACAGGCAAGTGGTGGAATTTAACTAAGTACATTTACTCAAGTCCTGCAGTTAAGTACAGATTTGAGGTACTTGTACTTTACTTGAGTATCTTTTCAGATTATAATCCTTCATCCCCTACACGTATCTCCAGGTGTGTTGATGTTAAATGTTTGTGATAAACTGAAGGATGAAGTGTTCCTTTATGTGTTGAGAAAATCCTTCTTAAGCTAAATAAACTCTTTAAAAAGCCTCTTGGATCAGCTGGAAAATGCATCGTCACAAAGCTGAAAACAGGCTGTTTTATACTTATACTTCAGTAAGGGTTTTGAATGCAGGACTTTAGTGGAGTATTTTCACAGTGTGGTATTAGTACTTGTACTTCAGTAAAGGGTCTGAATACTTCCTCCACCACTCCCTGTTGGCGACGGGCCACTGAGAGGTGGAGCAACACTGAAAGAGGAGAGCTGCAGCGTCACATATCCTAGTATGAAAGTGAAAGTTTGTCTGAGCGACAGCAGAGCTGCAGTCGAGACAAGTCTCTCTGTTTCTCTCTAAAGAAACATTCAACTGAATCCAGCAGCTTTTTATCAACAACACAGCAGAATCTCTGCCAAACACTGGTGAGTACACTGACCTACAGAGACTAAATGCACTAACTAAATATAGTTCAAACCACAATCTGACTGTTTTACATCTGTTTAAAGAATAGATCAAAACAACCTGGAATTGTTGCCAGAAATACAAAACAGAGGTAAACCACAGTGAATGAACTCCAGCTAGTTAAGGTTAGACAAAATACAGTCACAGCTAGCATTAGCTTGAGCTAATTCACAGACCTGTTTCCTGTCTGAACTCCAAACCTCAGCTCTACTCAGACAGGAAGTTCCCCTCAGGGCAAATGTTTCACTGAGGTCCATCGGTGGCCGTGGGGGTTGTGGAGAGAAATGATATTATATATATAATGTCCTGCAGTCCAGAGCAGTAGCTTCCATCTTTTCTTCTGCACATCGAATGTGTCTAATTCTCTGCTCTCTGTATCTTCATCCTCTCTCTCTCTGATCCTCCTCTTCCTCCTCTTTGTCCAAGCTGACTCTCTGACTCTAATGCTCTTTGGACAGAGAAGGAGACTTTTATTCTGCTCTGCTCCCTCAGACGCTTCAATAAAACAAATAATAAAGTAAATTACTGGATAAATATATCACAGTAAATGGTAATAAATGTGTTAAGTTCAATATTAAAATAAAAATATTTAATTAATTATTTAATGAATTAATTAATTATCATGTTTTCACTCAATAACAATATAAGCAGCAGGGTAGCAGTAGTATTATATTATTCAATGTGTGATGTGGCAGTATTGGAGGGATCACATTGTGTTTTTTGGGGTTTCAAATTAAATTCTATTATTATTTTATTTGGGATGTGATCACTGCAATGCTTAAGACATCAGATCAGTTTATTGTAGTTTTATTATTATTTTGACTATTATTTGAATAACTAACAAGCAGCTAATAGCCATGACCCTCCCTCCACCATAAATAATGATATTATATTATATTCTCACTAAAGGTTGGTAGCATTGGAGACAATAAAAAGTAAAGGCTGACATTTTCCAGCAATTACATTTAAAAACAAACCGTTACTCTTAACCTTGGCCCTCTGACCCCTCTTCCCTCGTCGGGGATCAAAAGATATGTAATTACAGTTTTGTTTTTTGTCCTCAGAGTGTAGATATGTCTGCTGCCAGCTGTCTGCTGACTGAAGATCAGTTTCTGTGCTCCATCTGTCTGGATGTGTTCACTGATCCAGTCAGCACACCATGTGGACACAACTTCTGCAAAACCTGCATCACTCAACACTGGGATATTAATGTCCCGTTTCAGTGTCCCAACTGTAAAGAGCTTTTCTACACCAGACCTGAGCTGCGGGTCAATACTTTCATCTCTGAGATGGCTGCTCAGTTCAGACAGTCAGCTCAACAGAAAGCCAGCAGCAGCAGCTCAGAGCAACAAGCTGCCAAACCAGGAGAAGTTCCCTGTGACGTCTGCACTGGAACCAAACTGAAGGCCCTGAAGTCCTGCCTGGTGTGTCTGGACTCCTACTGTGAGACTCACCTGGAGCCTCATCTGACAAGGTCAGGTCTGAAAAGACATCAGCTGATCGAACCTGTGGAGAACCTGGAAGGCAGGATGTGTACGAAGCACGATAAACTGCTGGAGCTGTTCTGTAAGACCGACCAGATGTGTGTCTGCATGCTCTGCACTGTTTTAGACCACAAGACACATGATGTTGTTCCTCTGAAAGAAGAATATGAAGGAAAGAAGGCCGAGCTGGGGAAGACAGAGGCTGAAATTCAGCAGATGATCCAGAAGAGACGACTGAAGATTCAGGAGATGAAACACTCAGTGGGGCTCAGTAAGGAAGATGCAGACAGAGAGATAGCAGATGGTGTTCAGGTCTTCACCGCTCTGAAGGAGTCTGTTGAGAGAAGCCAGGCCGAGCTCATCGACACGATCAAAGAGAAGCAGAGAAAGACAGAGAAACAGGCTGAAGGCTTCATCAAAGAGCTGGAACAGGAAATCTCTGAGCTGAAGAAGAGAAGCACTGAGGTGGAGCAGCTCTCACGCTCTGAAGACCACCTCCACCTCCTCCAAAGCTTCACGTCCCTGAACGCTGCTCCACCCACCAAGGACTGGACAGGAGTCAGCGTCCGTCCACCTTCATATGAGGGGACTGTGGTGAGAGCTGTGAATCAGCTGGAGGAGACGCTCAGTAAACAGATGAAGAAGCTGTTTGAAGCCGAGCTGAAGAGGGTCCAGCAGTCTGCAGTGGATGTGACACTTGATCCTGATACAGCACATCCCAACCTCATCCTGTCTGATGATGGAAAACAAGTTAAACTGTGGTGATGTAAAGAAGAATCTCCCAGACAATCCAGAGAGATTTGATACTTGTGCTTGTGTCTTAGCAAAGCAGAGTTTCTCTTCAGGAAGGTTTTACTACGAGGTTCAGGTTAAAGGGAAGACTGAGTGGGATTTAGGAGTGGCCAGAGAGTCAATCAACAGGAAGGGAAAAATCACACTGTCTCCTCAGAATGGTTACTGGATGATATGTTTGAGGAATGAAAATGAGTACAACGCTTCTACTAGCCCTTCAGTCTGTCTCTCTCTGGAGTCTCAGCCTGAGAAGGTGGGGGTGTTTGTGGATTATGAGGAGGGTCTGGTCTCCTTTCATGATGTTGATGCTGCAGCTCTTATCTACTCCTTTACTGGCTGCTCCTTCACTGAGAAACTCTACCCATACTTTGGTCCCAGTCCTAACTATGGAGGTAAAAACTCTGCCCCTCTGATTATCTCTCCTGTCAATCACACTGAGTAGAACAACAATTTTATGTTCTACAGAAATATTCTCTATCATATAATGTAACAAATGTATATTATTGGTGATTTAGGGTGTATACATTGTTTTTCCAGATTCTGATCATTACATTTTAATTTCCTTTTTTTCCCTCTGATGTGTCTCATTGCTACTTACTACAACACACTGACTTTACGACACTGATTATTATCTAATGTAGTCTAATGTATTCTAATGACTGCATTACCTGCCCTCAAGACTGTTAAAATCATCATAAACAATTTATTAATGAATAAGAAGCCTTTCCACGTTCCTTAATTACATTTCAATAAGGTGTTTTAAGGGTACATTTTTTATAATTTCAAATTAAAGGACAAATTAAGGGATCCCTGGTATGCTTTCAGGGTAATTTAAGGATTAATTCTTAATTCATATTGGTACAAATTTGACAGATATTTGGAACATCAACGAATTCTGATCATAAAATATTCAGCTGCAGTGGTTTTACACGCCAGAGAAGAAAAAAAAGTTTGTCTGTTGTGTTATTTTCATTTCATATTGTCCACCTCTCTGCAGACTGCATAAAATGAGATAATCCTTTATTAATTGATTAATTAATTATTTGCAGGATTTTAGAAGCAAAGGGGTACAGTGCAAA
The DNA here is from genome assembly GCA_916701645.2 of Sebastolobus alascanus. NCBI lineage: Eukaryota > Metazoa > Chordata > Actinopteri > Perciformes > Sebastidae > Sebastolobus > Sebastolobus alascanus. Next base: position 441,014 of record CAKAOJ020000276.1, read on the forward strand.
CAGCAAGAAGCATCAGTAAAAAACAAAACAAGATCTAATAAATAAGCAAGAAAACAATAAAGATAAATTCAGTAAGTGAACAGTAAAAAACAAGGTAGAAAAATAGACCTAATGAGTGGTTTCCCATTATTACACATATGAATATGAAATATGAAATGTTGATATTGCACAGAATATTGAATATCGCTATTGCACAGTGGAAAGCTTAACAAAGTCAACAAGTTTCCACAGGATTTTTTACATCTTTGTGATTTCACTTTCATCGAGAACAATCTGTGTATATGAGTGTGGTGGTAGAGCTGCCTGTTAATCACACACAGGTTTTTTAACCAATTATCTCTGAGCACAGACAGTGTTATTGTTTTTTTTTTTGCATTTCAGCCTATTTTTTTGAGGGAATAATAACAGTAAAACAAAATAAAGAAAAACATCGGTATCGGCCCAGGGTTTTGTAATCGGTGCATCCCTAAAAATAATGTACCTTGAATACAGATTTTGGCCAATGCGAGTGGTCCATGTTTGTTTGAGTTTGTTGTTGGATTTCTGTATTGTTGAAACGCCAAAGTCAGATATATCTGTCAGGATTTCTGGGATAACATGCTTCGACCCAAGATGCAGGTTAGGATGAGGAGGCAGCAGTCAGAGGTAAAGGATTTAATGAAAGAAAACTTACTAGGAACAAAAATGCAGCTGGTCCGTCAGGCAGGTTCACATGAGACAATCCAAAGGTATAAACTTGAAATACAAAACACTAGAAAAACTCTCTGAAAGGTGACACACTACACATGAGGAGCGACGGCGAGAGAAAAAGGGGAAACACACATAAATACACCAGAAGAGCAGGGTGATTGAACACAGGTGGAACAAATCAGGGCGGGGCAGACAATCACAAAAGGAGAAAGGCAGGAAGTAAAACCAGACAAGACACAAGAGGAGTGAACTTATCAAAATAAAACAGGAAACACTAGAATGAATGAAACCAGGAATATAACAGAAAGCCCCAAAAAATCCTCAAGACAATTTCAGAACCAATAAGCCACTAAATAGATGAACACAAGATAGTCGGAAGTCTTAACAAAAAGGAAAAGTCCAACGGCCTCTGGGCACAGCACCCGACTGTGACAATATCAGAGCGTTCAGAAAAATCTATTGGACCCACTGAATCATCAGCAGATTGGAAACTCAGTTGTACTTCTTCTGATTTAACCACGAGGAGAAAAAAAACAGAACTCATCAGAGTATAACAAGCTTTAATCTCCTACATTTTAAAAGTTCTTATCTTGTTTTGTCACTCTAGAGGTCTCTCCTTCACTGTGATTGGTCCAACAGCTGTTTCCTGTTCCCACTGAACAGCTGCAACAGAAACACAACACGAAACTCTTAATATTTATAAAAACACCATTACAGGTACGCCTTAAAATTAAATTAAAGTAATTAAGTAATCAAATTTGCAGTTAATTAATGGATCATTGTAAGATACAGTTTAGTGGTTCATGGCATGGTTTAAAAATGAACAGTCATCCCTTAATTTTCACTTAATTGAAAAAAAGGTGTAAATTAAGGGATAGCTTTTGTGTTATTTGGTCAAGTTTAAGGGAAGTTAAACTTCTAAAAACCCTTATTTAGCAGATAATCCATGCAATACAGAACTCATTTAAAAACACATTAAAATTACTTTGATTACATAAATAAAGGATAAAGGGAATTAACAGAAATTTAAGGTAAAAATTGAAAAAGGAATTCAGTCACACTATAAAAGGCCTTTATATGCCACGTACCTGTAAACCTAAATCACACAACTCTAATTCTTTAATTTAGCATTAAAGTTCAGTCTGTATATTTTCAATGCTGTATGAGGTATTTTGTTTACAGAACAGTAGACTCAGGTTGGCCCAAGCAGCATGTGCCGTCTCTGTGCTGAATCTAGTTGGAGTGGAAAATCTCGTCCAAATGGTTTTGGAGTCCACCCGCTTTTCCATGATGGCTGCTGCTGGCCTCCCTCCACCTCTCAAACCCAAAGTTCTGCCTCTTACAAAACAATTAAAGAGGTTTTAAATTCTTTCATCTCTTCACATCAGGAGATTTTTATCCATCACCTGTCAGTTACTGCTTGATGTAACACAGGGCACTTCATCACGTTTTCTCCACTGGAAGGACACCCTAGAGGGCACTTTATCACATTTTCTCCACTGGAAGGACACCCTAGAGGGCACTTTATCACATTTTCTCCACTGGAAGGGCACCCTAGAGGGCACTTTATCACATTTTCTTCACTGGAAGGACACCCTAGAGGGCACTTTATCACATTTTCTCCACTGGAAGGACACCCTAGAGGATACTTTATCACAATTTCTCCACTGGAAGGACACCCTAGAGGGCACTGCATCACATTTTCTCCACTGGAAGGATACCCTAGAGGGCACTTTATAACATTTTCTCCACTGGAAGGAAACCCTAGAGGGAACTTTATCACATTTCCTCCACTGGAGGGACACCCTAGAGGGTACTTTTGCTGCGTTTTTTTCAAACATGGGGTTACCAAGGCCCCCCCCCCTCCTGAGTCCACCAATTTAATACCATACTTAAAAATACTCTGTTATAGGCAAGTGGTGGAATGTAACTAAGTACATTTACTCAAGTCCTGTAGTTAAGTAAAGATTTGAGGTGTTTGTACATTACATGAGTATCTTTTCAGATTATAATCCTTCATCCTCTACACGTATCTCCAGATGTGTTGATGTTAAATGTTTGTGATAAACTGAAGGATGAAGTGTTCCTTTATGTGTTGAGAAAATCCTTCTTAAGCTAAATAAAGTCTTTAAAAAGCCTCTTGGATCAGCTGGAAAATGCATCGTCACAAAGCTGAAAACAGGCTGTTTTTCTGACTTTTTAGAGATACGTGGTTCTCACAGGACAGCGACGCTACAAACACATGATGATTTTATAGACCAGGATGCATTGCTGTAGATTAAACTAGCCAACAGGATATAAAGGAGTTAAAATGCAACATACACATTAATGCAGCAGTAATATTAATCCAGAAACATCAGATATAATAGTAAAACACTGACAGGAACATTTTACTGCTCTATCAATACTTTTACTTTAAGTACTTCAAGTACATTTTTTTTGATAATACTTAAATACTTTTAATTTAGTAAGGGTTTTGAATGCAGGACTTTAGTGGAGTATTTTCACAGTGTGGTATTAGTACTTTTACTTCAGTAAAGGATCTGAATACTTCCTCCAGCACTCCCTGTTGGCGACGGGTCACTGAGAGGTGGAGCAACACTGAAAGAGGAGAGCTTCAGCGTCACATTTCCTGAAATAAAAGTGAACGTTTGTCTGAGCGACAGCAGAGCTGCAGTCGAGACAAGTCTCTCTGTTTCTCTCTAAAGAAACATTCAACTGAATCCAGCAGGTTTTTATCAAAAACATAGAAGAATCTCTGCCAAACACTGGTGAGTACACTGACCTACAGAGACTAAATGCACTAACTAAATATAGTTCAAACCAGGTTATGGTTAGACAGAATACAGTCACTGCTAGCATTAGCTTCGGTTAATTTACAATTTTTTCCCGAACCATTTCTTGTAATTGAAAAATCAACTTTGATGATCCAACATCTTAATAACAGAGTTATTTGTCTACATACATACTGTATATGAAGCAGTAGCCAAATCTTAGATGCTCATTGGATTGTCCAAAGTACAGAGTACAGTTTCTTTTATTGTCTATAAAGGCATAAAATAAATACTTTACAACTTAACTGTTAAACACTTTGGTAAGTAGCCTTGAACTTTATCCCTTCTTTCTCAACCTCACTGTTTGTGTAGTTTCAGCTGTCTGCTATACAGGCAGTATAGTTGATAATATTTACTGTGTTTCAACAACCAGACGGCAAACGACTACGTACATTTTGTGCCTGCGTGAGAGGAAATAACTCTCCACACCAGCAGGCGGCGGTAGTCTGTATTCGTCTTTCAAAAAATGAAACATGAAGTCCGAGGATGACGAATATCTAAGCCGTTGTTATGAAATACCACTGAACTGCACAACTGAGCTCTCCTACACTCACAGCAAATTCATATGATGTAACAACAGACTTCAGGATGACTCTCTTTATATTCCACTAATCATAGTTTTAATTTATTTATATGTAATGTTTTTTTGTCCTCAGAGTGTAGATATGTCTGCTGCCAGCTGTCTGCTGACTGAAGATCAGTTTCTGTGCTCCATCTGTCTGGATGTGTTCACTGATCCAGTCAGCACACCATGTGGACACAACTTCTGTAAAACCTGCATCACTCAACACTGGAAGATTAAGGTCCCGTTTCAGTGTCCCAACTGTAAAGAGCTTTTCAACACCAGACCTGAGCTGCGGGTCAATACTTTCATCTCTGAGATGGCTGCTCAGTTCAGACAGTCAGCTCAACAGAAAGCCAGCAGCAGCAGCTCAGAGCAACAAGCTGCCAAACCAGGAGATGTTCCCTGTGACGTCTGCACTGGAACCAAACTGAAGGCCCTGAAGTCCTGCCTGGTGTGTCTGGCCTCCTACTGTGAGACTCACCTGGAGACTCATCTGACAATGTCAGGCCTGAAAAGACATCAGCTGATCGAACCTGTGGAGAACCTGGAAGGCAGGATGTGTACGAAGCACGATAAACTGCTGGAGCTGTTCTGTAAGACCGACCAGATGTGTGTCTGCATGCTCTGCACTGTTTTAGACCACAAGACACATGATGTTGTTCCTCTGAAAGAAGAATATGAAGGAAAGAAGGCCGATCTGGGGAAGACAGAGGCTGAAATTCAGCAGATGATCCAGAAGAGACGACTGAAGATTCAGGAGATGAAACACTCAGTGGGGCTCAGTAAGGAAGATGCAGACAGAAAGATAGCAGATGGTGTTCAGGTCTTCACCGCTCTGAAGGAGTCTGTTGAGAGAAGCCAGGCCGAGCTCATCGACACGATCAAAGAAGAGCAGAGAAAGACAGAGAAACAGGCTGAAGGCTTCATCAAAGAGCTGGAACAGGAAATCTCTGAGCTGAAGAAGAGAAGCACTGATGTGGAGCAGCTCTCACGCTCTGAAGACCACCTCCACCTCCTCCAAAGATTCACGTCCCTGAGCGCTGCTCCACCCACCAAGGACTGGACGGGAGTCAACGTCCGTCCACCTTCATATGAGGGGACTGTGAGGAGAGCTGTGAATCAGCTGGAGGAGACGCTCAGGAAACAGATGAAGAAGCTGTTTGAAGCTGAGCTGAAGAGGGTCCAGCAGTCTGCAGTGGATGTGACACTTGATCCTGATACAGCACATCCTGACCTCATCCTGTCTGATGATGGAAAACAAGTACATGATAGTGATGTAACAAAGAATCTCCCAGACAACCCAGAGAGATTTGACAGATGTGCTGTTGTCTTAGCAAAGCAGAGTTTCTCTTCAGGAAGGTTTTACTACGAGGTTCAGGTTAAAGGGAAGACTGACTGGACTTTAGGAGTGGCCAGAGAGTCGATCAACAGGAAGGGAAAAATCACAGCGTCTCCTCAGAATGGTTACTGGTCGATATGGTTGAGGAGTGAAAATGAGTACGAAGCTTGTGCTTACCCTTCAATCCGTCTCTCTCTGGAGTCTCAGCCTCGGAAGGTGGGGGTGTTTGTGGATTATGAGGTGGGTCTGGTCTCCTTTTATGATGTTGATGCTGCAGCTGTTATCTACTCCTTTACTGGCTGCTCCTTCACTGAGAAACTCTACCCATACTTTGGTCCCAGTCCTAACTGTGGAGGTAAAAACTCTGCCCCTCTGATCATCTCTCCTGTCAATCATACCGAGTAGAACAACCATTTGATTTTCTACAGACATATTCTCTATCATTTAATGTAATGAATGTATATTATTGATGATTGAGGCTGTATACATTGTTTTTCCAGATTCTGATCATAACATTTTATTTCCTTTTTTTGCTTCTGATGTGTCACATTGCTACTTACTTCAACACACTGACTTTACAAAACTGATTATTATCTAATGTAGTCTAATGTATTCTAATGACTGCATTACCTGCCCTCAAGACTGTTAAAATCATCATAAACAATGTATTAATGAATAAGAAGCCTTTCCACGTTCCTTAATTACATTTTAATAAGGTGTTTTACGGGTTTAGTTTTTATAATTTCAAAGTAAAGGACAAATTAATGGATCCCTGGTATGCTTTCAGGGGTAATTTAAGGATTATTTCTTGATTCATATTGGTACAAAATTGACAGATATTTGGAACATCAATGAAATCTAATTATAAAATATTCAGCTGCAGTGGTTTTACATGCCAGAGAAGAAGCAAAGTTCTGTCTGTTATTTTCATTCCATATTGTCCACCTCTCTGCAGACTGCATAGATACAATTAGATAATCCTTTATTAATTAATTAATAATTTGCAGGATTATCGCAGCAAAGAGGTACAGTGCAAAGAGCAAGAAGCATCAGTAAAAAACAAAACAAGATCTTATAAATAAGCATGTAAACAACAAAGATAAAGTCAGTAAGTGAACAGTAAAAAACAAGATAGAAAAAAATAAACTGAATGAGTGGTTTCCCATTATTACACATGAATATGAAATGTTGATATTGCACAGTGGAAAGCTTAACAAAGTCAACAAGTTTCCACAGGATTTTTTTTACATCTTTGTGATTTCACTTTCATCGAGTATAATCTGTGTATATGAGTGTGATGGTGGCGCTGCGTGTTAATCACACACAGATCTTTTAACCAACTGTCTCAGAACACTGATTTTCTTTCAGATAATTGGAGAAGTAGTGAAGTTGGTTGAGAAGCTTGGAGCCGCTGAACTCTGCAGCAAAGAGCATGCTATCAGGCTAATTTTGCGCGGACTAAATGTTGTGTTGGTTATTTGCGGTCGGTCTCTGACACCAGTAACCAGCTGCTGATTCAGAGCCATTGGCTGGACCCGACTCTGATGGCGGGCGCCGTGTGCACATGTGGTTTGTTTACAAATAAAAGTGAAAGAAAACGTCTGCCATAAGGGAGTATTACACTGTCTTGGGGACAGATCAGCAACAAGAACGTTGTTATGTACATTGTCAAATTAAGCAGTAAAACGACAATTTACAAGATTTCTTAAAAACGATCACTCATTGACTTCTTGCTTATCCACATAATATTTTGTTTCTACTCCCCCTAGCATATTGCAACGAACTACGCGTTGAGCATAAATGACAACATGGGTCGTCAAATATAGCCTATTACTCGTTAATCCAGCAGTAAAGTCTGTGTGTGAGAAACACGGCTTTTGTTTTTAAATCGCTTTTACATTTAATTTAAATTTCACAAAACAAAAAAAATGTATTTTTGTTGGGCTCTGTAAGTACTGAAACATTCTTCTCATTGAGTAGGTTGTTGTATAGCAGCTGAAAGGCTTTTGAAGCAGTTATTGTGAGGCGTCCATGTTTGATGAGTTTGTTGTTGGATTTCTGTATTATTGAAACGCCAAAGTCAGATATATCAGCTGAATCATCAGCAGGTTGGAAACTCAGCTGTACTTCTTCTGATTTAACCACGAGGAAAAAAAAAAAAACCCAGATCTCATCAGAGTATAACGAGCTTTAATCTCCTACTAAAAGGTGTAATTTTGTTTTGTCACTCTAGAGGTCTCTCCTTGACTGTGATTGGTCCAACAGCTGTTTCCTGTTCCCACTGAACACCTGGAACAGAAACACAACACAAAACTCTTAATGTTTATAAAAACACCATTACAGGTACGCCTTAAAATTAAATTAAAGTAATTAAGTAATCAAATTTGCAGTTGATTGATGGATCATTGTAAGATACAGTTATCCCTTAATTTTCACTTAATTGAAAAAAAAGGTAGAAATTAAGGGATAGCTTTTGTGTTATTTGGTCAAGTTTAAGGGAAGTTCAACTTCTAAAAACCCTTATTTAGCAGATAATCCACCCAACAGTAATTCAGTATTCATTTAAAATCTCATTAAAATGACCTTGATTACATTAATAAAGGATAAAGGGAATTAACAGAAATTTAAGGTGAAAATTTAAAAGGAATTCAGTCACACTATAAAAGGCCTTTATATGCCACGTACGTGTAAACCTAAATAACACAACTCTAATTCTTTAATTTAGCATTAAAGTTCAGTCTGTATATTTTCAATGCTGTATGAGGTATTTTGTTTACAGAACAGTAGACTCAGGTTGGCCCAAGCAGCATGTGCCGTCTCTGTGCTGAATCCAGTTGGAGTGGAAGAGCTCGTCCAACTGGTTTTGGAGTCCACCCACTCACCTGTTCGAGTCAGGTGACTCTGTCGTCCTGTCCCACAGTCTGTATCACAGCAGTTACAGACTTGATGCCTGCCGCTGGCCTCCCTCCACCTGTCAAATCAACAAAACGATTAAATGGGGTTTAAATTCTTTCATCTCTTCACATCAGGAGATTTTTACCCATCATCTGTCAGTGTTACTGCTTGATGTTCCACTTAAATTTAACTTAAAAATGTTATTATTGTTACTTTATTTCTGCTTTCTAAGATTACAAGAACTTTGTTTTCTGTCTGTTTGTGCTACTATTTGTAGTGTTTGCAGCAGATGGCCTGATGGGAGTTGTAGTGTTGATTGTGTCTCACCCGTTGGAGAATGAACAGGCCTTGTTGGTGGCATCAACAGCTGCCGCAGCTGCTGCGGCTCTCACACTGCAGGTGATGTAGATCTAAAGAGACACATAGAAGGTGTTCATTCAAGTTGGTCGTCATAGAAACCAACAGCTGTCTGGTAGACAGGAAACCAGGAGATAAACAGGAAGTGTTTGATGCGTTTGAGTCTCACCACGCCGCTGTCGTCCTGCTGGAACCTGAACGCCTCCACCTCAAACTGCAGTGTGTCGTCCTGAGACCGAGGCAGGAACTGAGAGCTGGAGCCTGTCAGCTGACTGTCAAACAGACACCTGAACACACCACAGAGACAAGACACCTGAATGAAACACAGAGGACCGCCAGGGACAAGACACCTGAACACAACACACCCGAATGCAACACAGAGGACCGTCAGAGACAAAACGCCTGACTCTAATATCAAGATATGAGGAAAGATGTTTGGAAGGCTACGGTATAAAAATCACACAAGAAATACACACCTGTTAAACTGAGATTTAATATTTAGTATTTTTGAGTGAGGAGGACTCCAGTACAGTAAACTGACCCGTTGTTTCCCAGGAAGGCGTATCGTGGGACGGTGTCGATGTTGGGGACCACGGTGGCCACGCAGCTGTCCACCGTCACTCTGAGGGGGACGTGATGAAACTGCTTGACTGAAACCTCAAACTTCATCATGTCTCCCAGCAGGAACTGAGCGGACGGACGAGAGAACTGCCAATCATCTGGGAGACAGAAAAGAAAAGATAGGAGTGTTCAGAACAGAGGAGGTGTTCACCTTTATCTCAATTTTACAGGTAATCTAACAAAATATTGTTCTATAATAGAGACCAACTGACTGAGGGTGGGAAGTAACCAAGTACATTTAAGTACTGCAGCCTACTAAAAGTATAATTTTGAGGTCCATTTTTATGCCACTTTATACTACAATTCAGAGAAATATTGTACTTTTCACTTAAGTTACTTTTCAAATTAAGACATTACAAACAAAGCTGATTTATAAAATATGATCCATTGTTACAGAATAAAATTAAATTTCCGCTTACATATTAATACAACAATAAGACAATAGTAAAACACCAACAATAGCCACTCTGCATTAGGAGTACATTTTACTTTTAATACTTTAGTGTAGTTTGTTGCCAATACTTTGGACTTACTCAGGTGAAGGTTTAGATGCAGGACGTTTTCTTGTAATTGAATATTTTATACTGTGGTATTGCTACTTTTACTTAAGTAAAATGATTTGTGTCACAACTGCTGATTTTGAAGCTACAAAATTCAGGAGTTTGGTTATTTAAAGAAATGTGCAGAACATGGATGTGTACCACCACAACACAGTCTCACGTCAGTTTGTGAAATAATCACGAAATTTAATCTATTTGATTCGACACAAATTTCCCTTTTTTTGTCGTGACACTCAGCAGGACTTTCAACAACGTATTTTTCGTGCGCTTTCCTATGAACATCCATCAACACGTGACGCACATGTCAATTTCTGCTCCAGTCTTTTCAAAGTAAAACTATTTCGTTAGGTTTCGGAAAAGATCGTGTTTTGTATTAAAATAACACCGGAAGTGTTGTAACTTAAGTACGGATGGTACGTGACAAAACAACTTTGGCTTCTGGTTTCACACGGGACACGAACACTGGTCTCCTGGGCAAAAGTCCAGTATTTTAAGACCCACCTATCCACCCCGACTTCCTCCTTGTGTGGCGTTCGCCGCTCTTTATACTTCTCGCTTCACAATTATATGGATTACATACAAATTGATTTTGTGCTGACCATCATGAAAGAAAATGTGAAATTCGTGTCTATGTATATGAATCAATCATAATCAACAATAATTTATGTTGTTGGAACGAAACACCCACCAGTCAAGAGTCTGATGGAGAAGTAGAGACTTTCCTCTGAAGCTTTAGTGACGCTGAACGGACTCCAGGTCGGCTTCAACATCCCGCTGCTCACATCATGCTTCCTAAAAAACAAAAAGACATTATTAACAGCAAAGATTTAAAAACACTTCTGTGATTTCTGAAAGCAAAAAAATCCAAACATCAACGTTTAAAGACAAGAGGTGAAAGTACATTTACTCAAGTACTGTGCTTAAAGCTGCAGTATGCGAGATCGGCGCAAATATGATTTAAAAAAGTTATTTTTAGAAAACAGCCGCTATATCGTGACAGTAGCATATGAAACAGGTAACCTGAGTAAAATCCTGTTCCTCTGTGTCCTACTGTGTCCTCCGGTTCTCCTAACGGCATCTGAAGGATTTCACTTACCGGAGGAAAACAAGGTCCGCTGTCCAGCTGCAGTCTATGAGAGCCGGCTGTCAATCACTCGCCAACTCCGACCAAACGGTCAAACTAGGCAGCGCTGATCAGATATGAATCAATATTCTGTTACTGTAATGACTATTTCTCATCTCAAATGTTTTCAGAATCATCTTGTAGTTACTGTTTAGCTGTAAAATGAGAAAGTTTGTGACTCCGCCGCCATTGTAAAATCTGTTGAAGGAAGCCAAGTTCTGGTCACATGACTGGAGCACAGCCAATAGGAACGCTCTCTCTCTCTGAAATGACCTGTGATTGGTCAAAATCTGCCGTCACGGGCTAGATTTTTCTAAAGCCTGAAAACAGACACATGAGGAGGAGCAGAAGTCTAGTTTTCTCTCAGACCACTTTAATTACAATATGCTGAAAGGTTATTATGGAATTTTTGCCAAATTATGCCAAAAAATTGTTGCCTACTGCCGCTTTAAGTACAATTTTGAGGTATGCTACTTTTATAAAGTAGCATAAAATGGAACTGCCCAAGTCAAGTACTTCAACTCCAGTTGAAGTTTTTCAGAGGCCAATATTGTACTTTTTACTCCACTACATTTAGACAATTTTAGTTACTTTGCAGATTTAGATCTTAATACAAAATATTATCAACTAATGAATCATGACGCATTATTATAGTTTAAGCTATCCAGCAGTATAAAGTAGTTTAAATTAGCCCAAACTTTACCAGCTGCAACTTTAAAGTGATGAACACATTAATGCATCACTAATTATAATTCAATAATGTATATTATTCTGAAATGGGCCATTCTGCATTGTGAGTTTTACTTTTGGTACTTAAGTGCTTTAACTTAACTTAAGTGCGAACTAAGTATTTCTACACTGTGGTCTTGCTGCTTTTACTGAAGTAAAAGATCCGAGTACTTCTGCCTCCACTGCTAAAATGACAGAAACTGGTTCAGTTAGAGTAAAATCTGACCTCTGGTAGTGACACTGGATGCTGACTGCGATGTCTCCGGTTCGGATGATTTGACCGTCCCCCAGAGGACTGGGAGTGTAGAGCAGCGTGAAGGCGTAGATGAACGAGTCCTCAGATATCTGAAACACAGTTTACTACAGTGTCAAGTCTGAAAACAAATGACATTAATCTGTACTTTTGACATTAACACCAATCAAATAACTAATGGTAAAGTGTCTCTGGTATTTGTGGACCAACTCTGCAGCTCTGAGAAGCTTTTTAAGTCTCTTTTAGCTGCTCGTTTTGGCTTTTACGGCACATTTACTGCAGTTTAGTTTCAGTGTTTTCATCAAACGCGCTCTGATAAACCGTTAGTAGTTAGGGCGATAGACAGTTGGGGCGCATTTACACCAGATCTGGTGACGGAGGGCGTCTCAATGTTTCCATTCATTTCCTATGGAAAGCATGACTAACTTTAGCCAGTCGAGGTCAACGCCTAACCTTAACCGTTCGGGGTCAACGCCTAACTTTAACCAGTCGAGGTCAACGCCTAACCTTAACCGTTCGGGGTCAACGCCTAACCTTAACCGTTTCGGGGTCAACGCCTAACTTTAACCAGTTGAGGTCAACGTCTAACCTTAGCCAGTCGGGGTCAACGCCAAACTTTAAACTGTCGAGGTCAACGCCTAACCTTATCTATTAGAGGTCAACGCCTAACCTTATCTATTAGAGGTCAACTCCTAACCTTATCTATTAGAGGTCAATTCCTAACCTTAACCCTTAGAGGTCAATGCCTAACCTTATCTATTAGAGGTCAACTCCTAACCTTAACCCTTAGAGGTCAACGCCTAACCTTATCTATTAGAGGTTCTCCTAACCTTAACCCTTAGAGGTAAATGCCTAACGTTAACTATCCAAGATCAATGCCTAACCTTAACCATCTCGCGAGAGTTTCCCAACTGGACATGTAGTGTTCTGGTACGTGTCCACAAGGGCGTTTTTAGACACGAGAGGTCGCGTCATTTCCCAGCATTGGATGCTTAATGGGCCGCCACGAGGCACCTGATTAGACGGTTTCCCTCATGGGCTGCTGCTCCCAACTTTCAAACTGGAACCAACATGGCGGCTCGTTTGGAATCTTCTCTTATATTACGAAAATGATTCACAAAAATACGTTTCTGAAAACATGTGAGGCGAGAAAATATTCAGTTTCTGAATTTGTCTTCATTTTAAAATCAACAACGGTTATTTTAAAAGTTTTTTGGGAGGAGTTAAGTCACGCTGGACGTCCCTGATTTGCATAAAGTAGCCTAGACCTCAAATTTATGCAAAAGAGGAGCAGCCACCGTGACGGTCCGTCTCTCGAAACGCAGCCCTGCGTTACCAGAATGCATTGCACGGCTGCTTGCATAGACAATAAATGGAAGCGTGGAAATGACGGATCATGTGGACATGTACCATTAGAGACTAGCTGGTGAACATAGTGGAGCATTTAGCAGCTACAGAGGCAGAAACTTCTCTCAGGAGTTGGTGGAGACCAAAAACGGAGCTAAAAACGTGAATGTTGGACTTAAATTCATCAGGTGGACACAAACACAAAGACTCCTGATTCTCAAATAAGCCGAATTTTACTGAAAATATACTCTCATTTGGAGTCAAACAAGAGGTCATTGTTTCACATTAAACCCTCACCAGCAGCTGGCTCCCACATCCGTGGAGCTCCGACTCAAAGATGAAGACCTGATCTTCGGGATCTTCCCCCGTGGCAGGACATCCTCCCAGCGTGACGTCTGCAGCCGGGACAGGTTTACCGATCCCCAGCAGGTCTTTCTTGGCCTCCACCCGGACGGAGTTCTCCCCGCAGACTGCGCCGACGCTGTCGGCGACCGACGGAGCCTTCAGCTCAAAGTCCGGAGGGAACCGAGGCTCCTCCTCAGCCGGCGGCTCCGGAAACCTCCAAGTCAACGGTTCAGCGAAAGACTGCTTCTCCTGGAGGCCAGCTGGGAGGGAGGGGGGATATTATCGATCAGTTTGATTTGTTATGCTGTAAATAACACCAAAGCGTACTTGAAAGTCGATTATCACCCTAGGAAACTGTGAATTGATTAATTAATCAGCTTTAATCATTACCAGAACAACTACTAGTCCTCATCACTGATGTTTTTACTCTTGTAAGCCTGAAACATACATTTAAAACACTTCCGATAAATCTACCTTTGTGTGGACTTCCCCGTCCACTACAACTGCCATTTTTACCAACCAGTTACAGTGGATGTTTTCTGCTGTTTGGCTACATACTAAAACAGCATGCGAGATTTTTTTAGTATGTCCGAAACCTTAGTATGAAACCAGTAGTATGTGAATTGCAAACCATTTCCGGGGAAATATTACAGTATACAAACCACGGATGTATAAAGAGAACTGGATACAGCTTCGGAGGCTCCCATTCATTCCTATGAGAGTTGCTCAGTGACGCATGAAGCCAAAATGGCTCGACTGCCGAGTGATAAAGTACCCGGATCATCCGGCGACCTTCCGCATCCATTGGGCGCATAGAGCAGGTGCAGTAGCGTTTCTTTTAACTCCGCCTCCCAGCCCTCGCTCCAGCCTCGGTCTGGGTCTCATTCACATGAACGCAGGAAGGGAAATAACTCTGGATTCAGCTATTAGTGCATTTTACAACTTTTAGGAACTAGTGATTTTTTTTTTTTAACATATTTCGGACATTTTTCAGACTTTTTTTTTTGACATTTTCGAACTTTTTTTTTTTTTTTTTTAAATGTTTTGGACATTTTGGACACCTCTGACATATGAATAAGGTATGCGAATGTAAATGGGTTCTATGGGTACCCACGAGTCTCCCCTTTACAGACATGCCCACTTTATGATGTCACATGCAGTTTGGGGCAAGTCATAGGGTGCATCCCAAAGCGCTTATTTGTCGTTTCCTCGCTCCTCGATCCTCGGGTGAACCGGAAGTTGTTCTGGTGCGCCATCTTGAAGACCGTCCCAAAGCTCTTATTTGTGCATCGAGGAGCGAGGATCGAGGATCGAGGAGGGATCTCTGAGGAGCGATAATCGAGGAAACACGAGAGCAGCCTCGACGGAAGTCTTTTACCGACCGACACGCCCCCTTATTGGATATCAGTTACTGATTGGACGCTGCGCCGATCGGACTGATCTGATAATTTTACCTCTCAACATCGCTGAAGTTTTATACCGGAGTGAAGACAGATCACAGATTAAACGTTTTATAGTTTAGTTGTCTTCTGATTCACCATCTAGTTAATATCTGTGTTAACTGTAGGTGTGAACAGTGTTAACTGTAGATGTGAACAGTGTTAACTGTAGCTCTGAACAGCAGCAGAAGGTCCTGCAGTATCTCTCATTCACACACCGCGAGTGAAGCCGCCTGTCACTGAGAGGGGTTTATATACTTGACAAACGGGACCTAAATCATCTTTCTGCATTTATTAGATTGAGATTTTTCTTTTCATGATCTGTTATTTCCCCCGTTAACTTATATTAATGATACTATTAAAGTCAGAGAGAGAAGGAGAGTCTGTCTGTCAGCAACAAACACCTGTCACATTATTTATCTTCTTTCCCATTCAGTCACATGTGAGGCTGATAATTCCTGAACGTCGGGTTTGATATGAGTTACATCATTTACATTTTCCCTGAAACATTCAGCCTGATAAATAATGTCCTGTGTTCAAAAGACCCCATAGTCATATTATGGGTTATTAAATAATGAATTCACAATCAGAATATCGATAACTACAGATGCTAATAATGAATAAATAATATAAAGATATTGTGCCAGTAGAACAACTGTGTGTCTTTATTAGTATTATTAGCACAGTTCAAACACAAACTCCATCTAAAGTTTCTATAGCTATTAAAGCCGTCTGACAGCTGATCCAGCTGTGATCAGCTGCTGCTGTCATCAGAAACGGACGTCGCTTCACGTGACGCTTCAGAGGAAACGACGTCTCAATTCCCTTAAAACGCATTTCCTCGTTTCCTCTCTCCCCGCATGGTTTCCTTGCGTCTCTCCCATGCTTCCCTGGTGGGCGGGACTAAGACGCAAGGATGAGACGCAAGTGAGGGAAACGAAGATGCAATTAAGCGCTTTGGGATGCACCCATAGTCAAGTCAGCACACTGACACACTGACAGCTGTTGTTGCCTGTTGGGCTGCAGTTTGCCATGTTATGATCTGAGCATATTCTTTTATGCTAAATGCAGTACCTGTGAGGGTTTCTGGACAATATTTTTCTTGACATTTTTTTTTTTTTTTTACATTTTTCAGACGTTTTTGGGGACTTTTTTTAATTTTTTTTTTTACATTTTCCGACATTTTTCAATTTTTTTTCGACATTATTCAATTTTTTTTTTTTTTTTACATTTTTCGAAATTTTTCAATTTTTTTTTACATTATTCAAACTTTTTTTTTTACATTTTTTGGAAAAAATTTTCAGATTTTTTTTTTTTTATTTTTCGGACATTTTTCAAGTTTTTTTCGACATTATTCACATTTTTTATTTTTTATTTTTTTTTTTCTATTTTTTTTTCTACATTTTTCAGACATTTGTCATGTTTTTTGTTGTTAATTGATTTCCAGTAATAAATATATATATACATTTGCATAAAGCAGCATATTTGTCTACTCCCATGTTGATAAGAGTATTAAATACTTGACAAATCTCCCATTAAAAGGACTATTTGTAACTTATCACGCGCATAAATCTTAACGGGTCGGTATCCCATGCGCGCTCGCGTGTGGGTACGCGAGCGCGCAGCAGCTCTGCTCCTGCCTGTTTGCACACTGCGCTCGTTCTCACCCGTTCGGCTCGCTCCACCTCCACGTGAACGCGCGCACACTACACACTGCAGAAGAGTTAGTTTAGCTCTGAGAATATCTGGTGAATGTGCAGTGGACGTTTGCAGACGTTGCAGAAATGACTGCTGCCGCTCCTCCAGACCAACAGAGGTTTCCCGTGTCTTGTGAAGTGACGGGGCTCCGCAGAGAGTTACGTTATCGTCTCGACCGGGTGTCGCTGTCCCCCCCCCCCCGACCGTCTCCCCCCCCCCCCCGTTTCCTCCGTGTCGGCGGGCCGAGACAGGAAAAGCCAGCACTAGAATCAGCATTGATTCATGGAGAGACCCTCGTCTGGTCGGCTATCATTACTGCCAAGCAGGTGAAATATAGAGTGATATTGTGGTTTTAGCTGACGTGTGTCGTCTCACTGTTTTGACGGACGCTCGCTCACATTCAGGTAGCGCGTTCACACGGGCGAGCGCGAGCAACAGGACGTTGACTTTCGTTGACATTGCGGCCACAGGTGTCGCTGTGAACAAGCAATTTCTGATTCTTACATATAGCCCCTTTAAGGTATATTTGAACAGATTTAAAAAATGTGTGATTAATTGCGATTAAATATTTTAACCGATTGACAGCCCTAGTTTCTACTGATCAAAACATTTGAGTGTTAAATCAACCACATTAATGAAACTCATTTGTTTTATTATTATCAGTTATTAAAAGTGGTCAGTGTTGTAGTGATTCCTGTGGTGTGGATCAGGTCTACCTGCTGGCTCCTGGTTTCGAGGCTGGTCTGGTCTCTGGTCTCCAGACCTGCCGGCTGCAGGGTGAATTTTCACGTTTACATTCTGCGCTGCTGATAAAACTCCACAGAACAGACAGAAAAAGATTCTGACGGACAGTGTCATGCTGAAGAGTTTATTCTGTGTTTCCTCTGTTTGAAACAAACTCACCTGTGCAGCAGGTTGATTTGTAGAGTTGATGTTTGGCTCCGCCCACCGTCTGATTGACCTGATTGCTCTCCAGCTGAGCCTCGTGACAAATCTCCCTTTAAGGTACATTTTGAACAGATAAAAATGCGTGTGATTAATTTGCGATTAAGCACGATTAAATATTATAATCAATTGACAGCACTAATTATAATCAGTGTTGTTTTTTATTTTTTTGTTTTTATCTGCTCTATATTATATATATATATATATTATTATTATTATTATTATTATTATTATCACTCACTCACTCATCTTCAACCGCTTATCCGGGGTCGGGTCGCGGGGGCAACAGCTCCAGCAGGGGACCCCAAACTTCCCTTTCCCGGGCCACATTATCCAGCTCTGACTGGGGGATCCCGAGGCGTTCCCAGGCCAGTGTGGAGATATAATCTCTCCACCTAGTCCTGGGTCTCCCCCGTGGCCTCCTCCCAGCTGGTCGTGCCTGGAACACCTCCCTATGGAGGCGCCCAGGGGGGGGCATCCTTACTAGATGCCCGAACCACCTCAAATGGCTCCTTTCAACGCAAAGGAGCAGCGGCTCTACTCCGAGTCCCTCACGGATGACTGAGCTTCTCACCCTATCTCTAAGGGAGACGCCAGCCACCCTCCTGAGGAATCCCATTTCGGCCGCTTGTACCCGCGATCTCGTTCTTTCGGTCATGACCCAACACTCATGACCATAGGTGAGAGTAGGAACGAAGATTGCCCGGTAGATCGAGAGCTTTGCCTTCCGGCTCAGCTCTCTTTTCGTCACAACGGTGCGGTAAAGCGAATGCAGTACCGCCCCCGCTGCTCCGATTCTCCGGCCAATCTCACGTTCCATTGTCCCCTCACTCGCGAACAAGACCCCGAGGTACTTGAACTCCTTCACTTGGGGTAAGGACTCATTCCCTATACCCGGAGTAGGCAATCCATCGGTTTCCTGCTGAGAACCATATTATTATTATTATACATTTTATTTATAAAGTACTTTTCTTAACAAGGTTACAAAGTGCTTTATAGAAAAAAAAAAAAAAAGCAAATAAAACCCCCCAAAAAACACTGATTATAAATAGTGCTGTCAATCGATTATAATATTAAATCGCGATTAATCGCACTTTTTTTTATCTGTTTAAAATGTACCTTAAAGGGGGATTTTTCAAGTATTTCATACTCTTATCAACATGGGAGTGGACAAATATGCTGCTTTATGCAAATGCATGTATAGATTTATTATTGGAAATCAATTACCAACACAAAACAATTCCAGATATTGTCCAGAAACCCTCACAGAATCTGAATTTAGCAGTTAGTGGAGTAGAAGTATAAAGTAGCATATAATGGAAATACTCTAGTAAAGTATAAGTACCTCAAAGTCTTACTTGAGTAAGTGTACTTAGTTACATAATGGTGGTCCAAGTCTTGTGTTTTTCCCCTTTTTTTCTTGTTTATTTAGTGTTTATTTCCGGTCACTTCATTAGAGAGCAGCTCAGGTTTACAGTGTGATGCCTCACTGTCTCTAACGTTGACTTAATAAAGTTTTATTCTGCTCAGGTGTTGTCAGACTTCCACTACGATGAGCAATAAAGTTGTTTGTGCTGTAAATCTTATCGACCGCCACAGAGACAGAGAGTGAATTTGAGAGTTTTTTTTTAATCAAGTTATTTGATATCTGTCAAAATAATTTCAATTTAAGGTGCACTTACTAGATTTGTCTGGAGATTTCTACCACATCTCACAGTCTTCCTCAGTCTCCCTGTCAGTCTCAAAGATGTTCTCAGATATGAACGTCCCTCTTGACGTTTCTCAGGTCTTCCACTGAAATATAATTTACATATATGGCCATATAACAGAGTTTTGTGAGAAGCATGTATGTGTGTATGTGTGTGTGTGTGTGTGTGTGTGTGTGTGTCGTAGACTAATTAAGGTCCTGATGGAGTTCATCCTGTTAAAATTGTTTATGAATCATTAGAGGCAGAAAAAACGTGCTCTCCCTCCTGTGTCCTCCATAAATAATTAGTCCAGCCAAGGTCACACCAACACTAATACTAACACACACACACACACACACACACACACACACACACACACTGGTTTCCTGGTGATGGAGGTCCTGAGAGGGAAGAGACGAAGAGAGAAAAATGAGAAGAGAAAGAAAACAGGAAGGTGGAAGAGAAGACGAGGAGGGAGAAGGTGAAGTGAAGCCTCCTTCCTTTATTTTACTAGCTTTACTCACAGTGTTATGTATGATTATTATTGCTTATTAATTATTATTAATTTCTAATATATGATAATATATGAGGTATGGATAAAGTATTGCCCCTTATATGAATCAAACATCCAGGCTCATCTGACTGTGACGAGACCATATACAAGTATTCCAAAAATACTTTGTTTTAAGTACGTTGCTGTAATAAAACTTGGGTGAGTATTACTAGTAATTCTTTTCTTTCCCTCTGTGAAATAGAAAACATATCTTTAATATTTTGCTAAATGTTTTCGTACTGTACATAGTACATAGTAAAGGAAGGTAGTAAAATATTTAAAAAAATATCATTAAATGTTCAAAACTAATAATAAAATATTTTAAAAAATGAAATATCTGAAACTGTAAAATATTAGAAAATAAATAAAAAAAAAAAAAATTCTGAAAATAACTGTAAAATATTAGAAAATAATTATAAAATATAAAAAAAAAAGTTAAATAACTGAATTTTTTTTTAAAATATCGGAAGATTAGTAGTAAAATATCCGAAGAAAAAGTAGTAAAACCTGAAAAATGTTGTTAATATCCGAAAATAAATAGTAAAATATCTGTAAAAAATTATGAAATATCCAAAAAATAAATTGTAAAATATCTGTAGGAAAACAACAACTGTAAAATATCAAAGTGAAAATCAGTAAAATATCCCATGAAATTATTAGTAAAATATCCGGTAAAGTAAATCAGCAAATTTTCCAAATATTATTTGTAAATATCTGGTAAAAACCCTAAAATATTCTCGTGTACAGATGAAAAATAAATCGTGATGTGTTTAAGTTTGATACAGTCTTTAAAGCCTGAAGAAGAAGGTGAGCTGGACTATTTAATAATTACTCATTTTTCTGATTCTTCCACACAGCACATGGTTTTGTTAGTGATTTATGAATTTGGTTTTCTTTATTTTGGGACATGTAGTATTGTTTAAATATGTATAAGAGAGAGTTTCAGATAACCAGTGTGTGTGTGTGTGTGTGTGTGTGTGTGTGTGTGTGTGTGTGTGTGTGTATTAGCATTAGCGTTAGCTCTGGTCGTCTCTCTCCATTCATTTCCTGTATTAGCAGCAGCCTCCTGGGGCTTTTGGCTGCTCACCTTCACTGATATTAATGAGCCCTCTCTCTGCTCATTTCCTTTATTTATTAACCGCTAACAGCCAGAGGAAAGAGGTGTGTGTGTGTGTGTGTGTGTGTGTGTGTGTGTGTGTGTGTGTGTGTGTGTGTGTGTGTGTGTGTGTAAGGAGTTCAGTCGTTTAAGTTTAATGTTGTTATTTTTACGCAGACGTGGCTGTTTCTTTTTGTTTCTCGAAAACGAAGCAGTTTGTTAATGATGATGATGGCAGCAAGTTTTTGGGACGACCTTGATGAAGAAGCAGAGAGATTTAACATGACAAAACTCTGCTGTGACAGGATGGTCACAGGCAATAATAATGATTATATTAATACAATTTATAAAAATAATTATTATATTAATACTATTTATAATAATAATAATAATAATACAGTCTTGTTCATGAAAGATACAAAAGTATACATAAAAAGACAGATGGATAAAGAAACATTAAAAACAAAGCAGCAATAATTTGTGAAGCAGACAAAAAATATATATTTAAGATACTTAAAAGAAATATTTCAATACAAATTAAATTAATAGCTAATAAAAGGAATTAATACTCTGGATGATAAAAAATATAATAAATTTCTAGGTAAAAGCAAGTTTTAAAATCATGAGATTTATGGTGAACATTGTCCACAAACTTAATTGTAATATAGTATAAATAAATTAAATTAAATTAAATTAAATTAAATTAAATTAAATTAAATATATATATGTACATGTAAAATAAATGTAGAAAAGTATATGTAAGTATATAGAATACAATCTTGTTATTGTAAGGAGAGATCTGGATATAAGTTTTATTACATTAAAACAGCGTAAACAGTATAATTATAATACAGGCTTTTATTTTTTGTATTTTTGTACTTTGTACTGTGTGTTTGTGTGTGATTGGAAGTGGTGGAGGTGTAGCTGCTCGGACAGGTGAGGTCAGAGGTCGTCAGAAGACAAGCGAGCGCTGTTGTGGAATCTGCTGAGCGTCGCATTTCCAGTTTGACCTCTGACCTCCACCATCCATCCCATAAACACATTCCTTCTCCGCCCACCTCTGCTGTCTGAATCAGAAATACACCAACTGGTACTGTGTGTCTGGTTTTATGAATAAAGAACAATTTAAAACAGAACTACGAACATATTCTCCATCAAACACTAAAGTAAATCTTGATTTGTTAACTTCATATGAAGTTATCTTGAATAATAATAATAATAAGTTTTGCTTATCATACCTCTAAATAGGGCTGCAACCAATGATTGTTTTCTCAAATAATTGATTTTAAAATGTATAAAATTCATGTAAACAATGTTCCAGCTCCTCAAATGTGAAAATTTGCTGTTATCCCTTTTAATAATGTTAATAATGTTAATGTGTTTGTATTAATGTTGAGGTTTGGACTGTTGGCTCTGGGTCATTATGACAGCATTTCTCACTATTTTCAATAGTGACAATAATCAATATGATTTAATATATAATAGTATAACAGTCACAGGGGACATTTTCCTGCATTGAGTACTTTTACTTTAAGTACATTTTCCTGATTATATTTACATTCTTTTACTTAAGTAACATTTTCATTGCAGGACTTTTACTTGAGTAATTTTACGGTGTGGTATTAATACCTTTACTGAAGTAAAAGATCTGAATACTTCCTCCACCACTGCTCATCACCGTCCTCATCATCCTCATAATCATCATCATCATCATCCTGTTGATTCCTCATCAAACCAGAAACCATACTTGCCAAGTTTCCTGGTTTTCCCGGGAGACTCCCGTTTTTCGTCGCCCTCTCCCGGTTTCCTCCCGGCGTCACAATTCTCCCATTTTTAGACAGTCCCAGACTGCCGCTTTGGGTTAGAAATCCTCCCTATTTTTGAGGTCTCAAGCTTAGCAAGTATGCCAGAAACCCTGCGTCTGAAAGCTTCCTAACATTAGACCCTCGGCGCTGCAGAGGGTGGAGAAGGTGGAGCAGAAAACACAGTCATGTCTGACATGTGTGGGATAAACTGGAGAGCAGCTCAGGACGAGCAGATGGAAGGAGACAGGAAGTCCAGGAGGAGCAGAGGAAGAAGATATTTAGCCTCTCCGACATCGACTCTGAGAGCTGGAAGCTCCTTCAGGACCTCTGAGGAGTCAAAACATGTTTCAGCTCAACTGTATTATTCATGTCTGGAACAAACAGCGCCGACACTGAGAGAAAGAAAGCGAACCAATGGCGTTCAGGGGACAGGGAAAGACTTCTAATGAAGTAATTTAAGCTCTAATGTCTGAAGGCTTGGTTAAAGGAGCGCTCCGCCGATTTACAATCGCACTTCTGTAACATTGTCTGAAGATTAAACTTGATGCAGCAGAACCAGAGATAACGGGCCTCATGCAGCAACATTCTCTTAAATTTCTCTTCGTTTTCTGTTAAGAGAAAAAAATAAGAGAAGTCAACTCCAGATGCAACAAACGTTCTTAACCATCCAAATCTGCTCAGGTGTGCTGAATGATGAATCCTACTTGACAATAAATTGGACGCAATTTCTTTAACGCATTAATGCAATCAATCTTTCAGAGGCTCAGTTTTAAAGCTAGAGTGAAGACACTGGTATCATATGAAACTACAAAACCTGATGAATCCATTGGTCATACTAGCTTGTCAAGAAGGAGGTTAAATAACGCTCCAAACTCGCGCTAAATTGTGCCGAGGAAAAAATTGGAATGGCCATTTTCAAAGGGGTCCCTTGACCTCTGACCTCCAGATAGGTGAATGAAAATGGGTTCTATGGGTACCCACGAGTCTCCTCTTTACAGACATGCCCACTTTATGATAATCCCATGCAGTTTTGGGGCAAGTCATAGTCATAGTGAGGGTTTCTGGACAATATCTGTCATTGTTTTGTGTTGTTAATTGATTTCCAATAATAAATATATACATACATACATGCATAAAGCAGCATATTTGTCCACTCCCATGTTGATTAGAGTATTAAATACTTGACAAATCTCCCTTTAAGGTACATTTTGAACAGATGTGCGATTAATTTGCGATTAAATATCTTAATCGATTGACAGCCCTACAGTATAGTCTGAACCTTCAGATGGTTTGAATCCAGATCTAGAGGTTCAGACGGGACCTGGACTCAGACCAGCGTCTCTGTCCGTCTTTGCTGTCAGCTGGAAGACGATCTGACAGAGCTGATGTTAGTGTGGTTGGACGGGCTGCAGAGGGATTGTGGGTAAGGTTTCTAAGGCTGGTCAGTGAGGAAGCTGCGGATTTAACTGAAAAGAGATGTTCAGAGTCCGTCCTCTGCTGAGTGCTGTTCTGCTGTTGGTTTACTGCACATTAAAGCTGCCCTCGTTGCTGATAATACTTCTTTACTTTAACTTATTTCACATTGTTAATACAGGAATTTTACTTTAATGGAGAGTATTTTCTTCATCTTAGGATCTGAATACTTCCTTCTACTGTTGCTGACATCTAATGAAAAATAATGGCTGGTGGACGTTCTGTATTTTGAGAAAATGCTGTGATAACCAACAACTTTTTAATATTTTTAGTTGTCTTCATGTAAAATGTAAATAGCTGCACTCTCAAATCAAATATATTTAGTTCTTGATTTTATAAAATTAGGGATGCAAATAAGAATTTTCTCCATTATCGATTAATCTGACGATTATTTTCTTTTAATTACTCGATTAGTAGTGTAGTCTATAAAATGTCAGAAAAAAAGTAAATAACACGCGTAACAAGTTCCCAAAGTCTAAGGTGACATCTTCAGAAGTCCAAAACCCCCCAAAATATTCAGTTTTCTATTATAGAAGACGAAATAAAACAGGAAAAAAAATCACATTTTAGAAGGCAGAACCAGTGAATTTTTGAAATTTTTGCTGAAAACAATTACTTGACTGATTATCAGAATCTTTGCAGATTCATTTTCTGTCCACTAATCGATTAATCTGATTGTTTCAGCCCTAAAACAACGAGTAGTTTCACCTGTTTGTAGGAAAGTTTAGGGGTTTTGGTTTCGATCGGTCAACTTAGAGAGACTTGACTCCTTGTGTTGGTGTAAACTGATCAGACTGAGAAACTTTAGTTCCTTCAGGCGATTCTTTAAACTTTAAACATTTTTCATCCCGCAGGCTGAGCTCTCCTCCCTTCTCTTTCTCTCTCTGTGTGTCTCTGAATGAAATGAAACGAGGATGAAAATCAATTATATAATGAAACACGCTGTAATTGAGGGCGTAGCTCATTATGCCACATTAGTCTGATATAAATAGTGAGCTATTAGCACTAATTTATTAGAAATCTGCCTCTTATTAAAGAGCTTCAGCCCTCATTATCTGCCGTGGCTCCTCAGTCCCAAAACTGCTGAGAAACAATCTGAAATTCATATTGAGACACCTGTTTGTTACAACTTCTCACTTCACCTGTTAACTGGTTTCTAAATGGACTGAATTTATGTAGCGCTTTACTCTAATTCACCCATTCTCCGAGCTCCCACCGGCCTGAGCATCAGGAACAAATGGGGTTCAGTGTGTTGCTCAAGGACATTTTAAATTTGTGCATTAAAAATATCCTGAGTGGAAACATTAGAAATTTGAAAAAGAAAACCTCAAAATATTGCAAAAAAAAGTCTTTATTGTCGGCTAATGTGGAAAAGTTTGTATCGATAAAAGTAAAGTACAACAACGGAAACAGACTTAGTGAATTAATTGTTACGTACATAAATCATGTGACTTAAAGGGTATCTTCCAACCTGGACTCTTTTCTTCCCATTTTTTTGTGTCTAAGTGACTAACGTGGGACAACAATTTTTTTAATTAGTCAGTAACGCTGTAACCGGCAGCCATGAAACGAGCTGCAAGGGCAATTGTGCAGCGTTACGTTGACTAAAAGTTCTTGTTTTTGCCACCGACAGGCTCAGATTGTTATTCTAAGTGTCTGACAACATCATGGAAAGGACCCTACAGAGAAATTAAACCTTTTTTCTCACCTTTCTCTCAATCCGGTCTGTTTGTTATTGTGTCCAAGTCCCATGCAGTTGCTGAATCTGTCTTTATTTTGGATCAACAATGGTTAGTTTAAAAATTTCTCGGGAGTTTCCAGAGACGGCGAGTCGCGTCAGACGCCCCTGATTTGCATAAAGAGGCCTAGACCTCAACTTTATGCAAATGAGGAGCGGCCAACGTGACGCCCCGTCTCTCGAATCGCGCCGCCACGCTACCAGAATGCATTGCACGGCTGCTTACATAGACAATGAATGGGAAGCGTAGAAAGGACAGAGCTTGTGGACATGTACCATCAGAGAGGTTTAAGATAAGAATATGAAAATTTTCTTACGTGAGGCCGAATGTTATTTGGTGAGAAACTTTTTACATTAAAACAAAACAAACATGAAAAAGTAAAAACAGAATGAAGTCTTCGGAGCAAATCCGCATAAACGCAGTGCAGAATATTTTTAGGGGGAGGTGAAGGCCTCAGACTCTCTGCAGATTTAATGCCAGACAGTTTCAGTTGTTGTTGATGATGATGATGTTTCATGTTGTCTGACAGCAGACAGCTGTTCATCTCTGACATCCCCACTCCAGTTTTTCATTTCTCCAGAGCTCGATGTTTTTCCTCCCCATGGTCCTCTCTGAGCAGGACGCCTCATCTGTCATCAGCTCACACCTGCGTCACAACAATAATATCCCTGCCAGGTGTGATGGACAGCCGAGGCGAGGCGGTGACAGCGGCGTGGCGTCCAGACACGGATCGAAGGTGGAGACGAACGTTTGACATTTCCATCAGAAGTCTGTTCACGACGCCTGGAGACGCTGCGTCCTCCGCCTGCAATAAAACACCTCCGCCCTCCGAACGGTTCTTCAAGGCCTCGGCTGTGATTGCAGCGCGGCGTCGCTTGTTGGAAACTCACGAGAAACACTTCAACTTCGTCCACACCGAGATTTATTGGATCGAAAAAGTTTCTTTTCTACTTTAAAATGTATTGTCTCCGGCTCAGAGAGTGACAGCTGAGGGGAGCGAACTCAGAAACCATGTTTTCTGTCTCCTTAACTCCTCGAGAACATATGAAGTCTGGTTCTAAAAGAAGATATCTACAATTTAAGAAATGACAGCACGACTGCATCTTTGTCTTAAGACATTGTGGTTAAATAAAAATAAACTATTAGCTCCAGATTAACCTACTCTGTAGCAGAGGGCCATAGACTGTATATAAAAAGTGGATGTAGTCACCGTAACGTCACCCATTAGTTTGTGGACTACAGTTTTGAAACCTCATGTTTTGCATTTTGGCCGTCGCCATCTTGTTTTTTTAGAGCCAGAAGTGACCATATCTGGACGCAGTCTAATATAATCGCAGAGTTGGACCCAAACGCAGACGGATTGATGAGGAGGCTGCAGGAGAAGTAAACGACGGACAGGTGAAACTACTCAGGGCGGAGCAGACAATCAAAAAGCCAGGAAAACACACAAAGACAGGAAGTAAAACCAAACATGACACATGAGGAGTGAATAACCAAGATGACGACGGTCAAAAACAAATAGACAATAAAGCAGGAGATGCTCTAGGGCGGGGCTACCTTGTGATTGACAAGCGACTACCACGGCGTTGTCCGGTCTGGGAGTTGTCCGTTTTTTCCTTTCACGGTGTGTTTTCAGTCCATGAAAGTTAATTTTAACCTTTTCTGGTCACCTAAAAATGTCTTATTCAGTGTTCGGTTGTACTTAGCTCCACCCTCTGGTTGCAAAAAACCAAGATGGAGACGGCCAAAATGCCGAATTCAAGGCTTCAAAACGACACAAAGTCCACAAACCAATGGGTGATGTCACTTGGTCCACTTCTTATATACAGTCTATGATTGTAACTGACAGCTGTCTGGGATGTTAGTCTTCACAAGGTGAAGAAAACCCACTGAATCAGGAATATTTTGACTGTGTGTGAATATTATGAGTCATTACTGAGATGATTAATATTCAGATCAGCTACCTGTCCTTCATTAGAGTGACCACCTTGATGAAGGACAGGTAGCCGCAGACATTTTGAAAGCACGGCGCGATGGAGAGTTGAGAGTGTTTATTTTGATAGACTTGAAGATCACACTGATCTTCACCCTGCTGAGTGTGCGTGTTCTCAGAGTTAGAAGTCAGACAGTCAGACAGTCGGTGATTGGATGTCTCACCTCTGCTGAAGTAATGAGCTCATTCCAGTTGACAGACTCACCTACAGACTTTGAGCAGAATCTCATTTTATAATAAATATCGATCCATCTGCTGAGAAAACTCAAACTCCTTCTGTCGACTCAGAGTTCACCTGAACTTTTCAGAAACGGCGAGACGCCTGATTACACAACGAGCTGCAGTTTTTAAAACTTTTCCTGAGATTTCTTGTTGAACTGATCAGATGAGGAGACCTTTAATCAAAAATAATTAATTCTGTCTGCCGCCACAAATTATCCACAGCAGGCAGGCAGGGATTCTGGAAAAAAATGTTTTAAATCCAGTCTAATTCGATCAAAAACCAGTATAACCCGGTCTAAAAACTAAGGCTGTCCTTGACCAAAGAAATTCTCAGTCGACTAACACTCATACGATTTATCGACTAATATATTAGTTGATTTAATCGACAGAACTGTGAAAATATGGAGGACGGAACCTGCCAAAATAAAAAATAAATGAATATATATATAGACTACTCAATAAATAAATAAATATATCATTAAATGTTAAAAAATAATGTTAAAAATAAATGTAGACAATAATTAATAATAAAATAAAAAAATATATGCAAACTAAATAAATCAATAGAAAATAAATTTAAAAAAAAATAAAAATAATTACATACGTAAATAAAAAGGAAAATTGAACAGAAGAGTAAATAAATAAGGGAATTAATACAAAGATAAATAAATAAAGAAGCTATTGAAAACAGAAATATCAATTTACGTCAAATTTTATCAATTAATTAATGGCTATATTTATTTTTAATATTATTTTGCTATATTTAATGACATATTTATTTATTTAACAAGTCATTCATTATCTATTCCTTTATTTTTAATTTTGGCATTTTCCGTCCTCCATGTGAAACTGAGTTTCTCCACAAAGAATCACACAAAAGCGGCACTTTAAATCTTGTGTTTACAAGAGATGAGCTCATAAATTTCATAGAAATAAGTCATATGGTATGAAAAAAGCTTAATAAACGACTAATCGACTAAAGAAATCTTAGTCAACTGAGACAAAAATGACCAATTAGTCCACTTATTGACTAAAAGGGGGCAGCCCTACTAAAAACCCAGTCTAAATCAGGGTCTAAACACAGTTTAGCCTGGCTTAAACCAGTCTGATCGGGTTTAAACCCAGTGTAATCTATCCCAAATCCAGTCTATCCTGATCTTAACCTGGTTTGAATTGAGTTTAATGTGGCGCAAACCCAGTCTGATCTGGTCTAAACCCAGGGTAGGCATGCAATGCACATTAGCGTTGTCACTCTGTGTTAGCATCCGTATGTTAGCGTTTAGCAGCCTCAGAGCTGCTAGTTTTGGCTGCAGATCCCAGTCTTGAATAATCAGTCCTGCAGCATCTTCAGATACTCTCCCACAGATCTGCTGTCAGTCATTCTTCAGGTTTATATTCAGATGTGTTTGGAGAAGACATGAAAACAGATGAAGATGATGAGGAAAGTGCCTCTTGTGAATCGATACCCATCAGAGAGCTTATTCCATCTCACTAAGACTTATCGATCAGTCGGACCCTGCGTGGTATCAAACCTCTCATCTGACTCTAAGTCTCGCTTATGAACTGATAGACAGATCTTTCATTACACCTGCTGGACAGACATCCAATATTTCAACATTTACTTACGACACAGTCTGATCACTTCTAAGACACTCTGAGGTTTTACAGTCTGCTGTTGAACATCTTATGCTGGTTATTACACGTTTTAGTGCCTGCTGGGACAAACGGCCGCTGCAGGATGGACTCATAAATCGCTGAATAACAGTCGTATTAATGCTCCCCTCCATAAAAGTGATGTGTTTCCTGCCGCTGACTGGATGACGAGGATCGTAAATATCAACAGCTGCTGTTCGGGCTGATCGCTTTATTCAAGACGAGAAGGAAAACTCCTGCAAACGTAAGAAAGTGACGTGCAGTCTGGTTAGCAGATTCATCGCTTTTCTTTGTTGCTTGCCTAGAGTCATGTATCAAATGTAAGGAGAAATAATATTATAGTGTTTACATAGCGCTGTTAGTGGTTAATCTGTTTGGCCCTCCAGCCACATGGAAGACTTTTTACAATATTCTTATAATATTCCAGTAGTTTTAATGTTGTTTCCTGTCACACAGCCTCAGATATTTCTGGACAGTGTTGCCAGATCAGATTGACAGTTTCCAGCCAAATCACAACTTCAAAACCCGCCCAACTTAATAAAAAAACAGCCTAAATCCTTGCCCGAAACCTGTTTAAAGGCTGTATAAAAGAAATTCAGAGATTAGTTTCTAAACACATTATAAATGTTGGAAAATAATTACTGAAAACATGACTGTGAACATTGTAGTACTGGACTGTGGAGTAAGACCGTTAAACTGCCTGGCGGGACTGAAATCATGGCTCGATGACGCACTGGAGTCATCGAGTACAGCGTGACCCAGCCCCCTTCCTGCATTCATTCTTCGAGCAGAGAGATACGTGTGTGGATGTGTGGCGAGACATCGAGGTGCGGGAGCTGCTGGTCGTCCGCGTTGAGAAAGAAAAAAGCTGTAGATGACGGGATGAGAGACAGCGTAGTGTAACGTTATACAGACATAACAAGGCTGCTGAATGAGAGAGGCATCCGCCGATACGTTACACGGAAACACACCGTGTTAATAATAAGCCGACCACCTCACGGTACCGCCAGCTGTGAGCTGTGATCTGTTTTTAAAGTCACGCACCTTGGCGGAGGTCTGCGCTCTCCGAGTGCCATTCTAGAAACCTCTGTTTTTTGTGGACGTAATAGCCTGTGTATGAGTGCGTTCGCGCCCGTGCCCATAAGTGACAGCATGTATACGCCTCTTTGTTGTAGTTTATTTCTTTCTTGAAACATGATGTTAATTATACACTTAATAAAGGCTATGTGAGGTGAAAAAAAAGGCCTTTGACTTTGAATATGGAAACAATATTTTCACTACAGTTGGATTCTGATGGCTGTTTCCATTTTAGATCTGATAAAATGCTCATTTATTATTAGCTCTGGTATTAACAGGTCCGTAATAAATAAATAATCATGATCTTTTTCTCTGTTTCTCTCTGCAGCTGTCTCGTCATCATCGCGCCCTTCTCGCTGCAGCGTCGCCGTCCTCTCGTCGTGACTTTGCCCGAGGCGACTCCGCATCTGTCTGTCTGTCTGTCTGTCCGTCCGTGCTGATGTCTCACACTGTGGCGGTGACAGGTGGCACTTCCTGCTGTCTGTAACGCCGTGACGACGGCTGACGACCTGTCAGCGGGACGTCTGTGATTGGCTGAGAGACATGTGGGGGGAGTGCAGCAGGCGTTAACCTTTCAGCAGGAGACGCTCCGAGTCAGCGGCGGTGATGCACACGCGACGAGTGACGGACGCGGGATGTGATGTCATGTCGGCGTCAAATGATTTTTTAAATACTACCTGTCAATCAAACATCACCTCCGGCTGATCCCTCCGTTTGTTTCCCATCATCCTCTGTGTCTCATCAATGTTTAATGTGACACTAACAGGCGTAAACACAGGCGCCGACATGACAACCAGCTTCACACGTCAAACACATCACCTCTCTGACGCCCACCTGTCTGAGGGCGCCGGGTTTCCCCAACGAGCGAGTGAATGAACGAACGTGAGCCGCCGCCACCAACTACACGCTTCACTTCCTGTCTGTCTGCAGAGCATAAATCAAGCAGCAGATGATGAAATATTGACTCGGCGAAGACCTGCGAGGAGGGAGTTTAATATTTGTGTTCCAACATCTTAACGTGTGAGTCTTTAACTTCCTTCACCGTCTCTGCATAAACCAGTTTACCTTTCATCAACCATTCGTTTTAGGAGCATTAGTAGAATGGTGTCTTTTATTAAAGGTGCTACTGATAACATTCAGCCATTAGATGTCACACTCCTCCTCCCTCGTTCAATTGCATTCACTTCACAACAAGTGGTTGCCAGTTCGTTGTACAACTTGTATATTTTATGGTCGAGTGGAGAGAGACTTTCGTGATAGAGTACTGAAGTAATTTTGCAACATGTAGCTGTACATTAGCTAAGATTTAGGTTACTCTGTGATTCATGTAATTTAATCTATGGTAATCTGCCCTTACAAAAAAAGAAGTTTATTCAAGTATGCTATTAGTATACTTCTTTTAAACTTATCAGAGATATACTTAACAAAATTATAATTAAGTATCCTTAGCTTATACCTACAAGTTTACAAAAAAGTATATTTGGTTTATGCTTACTTTTTGATAGAGATGCCTATTAGAGGGTGTGAGAGTTCGTAAACGTTTGTTTTGATAATTTACTTTAAATTTTCAACATTTTTGCATCCTCCGTTCACTGTGGGGGCATGTGAGAAAAACTATTTTTATTTTTTTAATCTAATTTAAAGCAAAAGTCTCTTTATGTAATGCATAAATCGTTGGCTAAGTACTATAAGTTAGAGCAAATGTACAAGTATATTTGCAGAAGAAACTAATAAAATAGTAGTTTACCGAGAGTATACTTTAAAGTGTACTTTCATCAACTAAAAAGTGGGCTACAAGTATATAACTAGTAAACATACCTATAAGTTCACTTGTAGTATAATTCACTTCATAATATAATTTGCAGTACAAAATACTTAGGTGTAAACTAGTTGTGTAGTCAAAGTTTACTATTCTTAGTTAAAGTGCAATTAAAAGTATAATTTTATAAACTAAAAAGTTCGCCAATTTAGTGCCAAGAAGTACTGAAGTAGTACATTTAAAAGTATACTACTCGTACACTGATATTAGTATACTTACTACATAAAGTATACTTGGGAA
The DNA here is from genome assembly GCA_916701645.2 of Sebastolobus alascanus. Classification (NCBI taxonomy): domain Eukaryota; kingdom Metazoa; phylum Chordata; class Actinopteri; order Perciformes; family Sebastidae; genus Sebastolobus; species Sebastolobus alascanus. The sequence continues at coordinate 474,112 of CAKAOJ020000276.1, forward strand.
ATATACTTGAACTTTAAAAAAAAGCTCCTTTTGCTATTTGACTCGATGTTTTGTGATGAAAATGAGTGAAAATGACTTTTTTTTTACAAACTCTCAGTACAAACCAAGTATACTTAAGTATAATTTTGTTAAGTATATCTCTGAAAAGTACATAAAAAGTAAACTGAAAGCATACATATTTTAAGTTTAAAAGAACCATACTAATAGCATACTTGAATAAACCTTTTTTTTGGTAAGGGGTTTCCACTCCATTGTATATATTGACAGGTGCATAAATAGTGGTCGATGGAAATGCACTTATTGAAATGTTTTGTTAAATGATCTCTTGAAAAAAGCAGATACCCTAATGGACATGTTATATCAAAACAGGAAGACAGCAACTCCTTCTTCTTCTAACATTACAGCCGTAGAAGAAGAAAGGTGTTGTGCTGCAGCTACATCCACCGATTAAACTGCTAAAATCTGAAAAGGACCTGCTGTAACCTTCACAGATGAAACCCTGCGATAAAAGACGCTCCGCTGCTGCTGAGCGACTGTGTGGTCTGAAACTTATTGATCTGACATCAGTGGAACCACAGCTGACGAGAGGAAACACAGGGTGCTGATCAATAATGCAGAGGGTTGTTGGAGTTTGTGCAGGCTGTTAGCAGAGTTGACTCAGGGAGATCGACAGATTAGAGACTCTGACTTCATGCATCAAACAGGAGCCGCGGTATCATCAGTGTGTGATAAATGTTGAATGCCGTGTGGAGAGTGAAGAGATGAACCTGTGAGTCAGAGAGTGAGGACAATATTTACTGTAATAATAAATGTTAATGTTCAAATATTATTCTGCAGGTTTATAGTGCTCTCAGTAAAGACTTTTAACTATGTAAAGACTTGTGACTTCTAGTTAAAGGTGAATGGATAGATTACTGAAAGAGCAAAGACCAAAAGGCCCAAGGGCTCAGAGGGCCTCTGGGCTTCATCTGCAAAAGGTCTCTGAAAAAAAAACCAAAACAACCACAAAGAGACGCTTAACGACCACAAAGAGACGCTTCACAACCACAAAGAGACACAATGCGACCATAAAGAGACATAAAACAACCACAATGAGAAGCAAAACGACTACAATGAGATGCTTAACGACAACAAAGAGACATAAAACAACCACAAAGAGACATAAAACGACAACAATGAGAAGCAAAACGACCACAATGAGATGCTTAACGACAACAAAGAGACATAAAACAACCACAAAGAGACATAAAACGACAACAATGAGAAGCAAAACGACCACAATGAGATGCTTAACGACAACAAAGAGACATAAAACAACCACAAAGAGACATAAAACGACAACAATGAGAAGCAAAACGACCACAATGAGATGCTTAACGACAACAAAGAGACATAAAACAACCACAAAGAGATGCTTAACGACCGCAAAGAGATATAAAATGACAACAATGAGACGCAAAACGACCACAAAGAGACATAAAACGACCACAAAGAGAAGCAAAACTACCACAATGAGATGCAAAGCGACTATGACGATACATAAACGACTACAAACACACATAAAACGACCACTAAGAGACACAACGCTACAACAAAGAGACATAAAACGACCACAGACATAAAATGATCACAAGGAGATGCAAAATGACCACAATGAGATGCAAAATTACCCAAAAGAGAAGCAAAACAACCTCAAAGAGACGCAAAACGACCACATAACGACCACAAGATGCAAAACGACCACAATGAAACATGAAACGACCACAAAGAGACGCAAAACAACCATAAAGAGACATAAAATGATCACAAAGAGAAAAAAAATGACCAAAACAGCCACGAAGAGACGCAAAATGACCCTAAAGAGACATAAAACAACCACAAAGAGATACAAAGAGACACAAAACGACCACAGACAGTTGCAAAATGACTACAACAAGAAATAAAACAAGACGCATAACAAAACCGTAAAAGTAAAGATGAAATACATCAACTGTCAGTTACCTTCTTTTAAATAACCACGTGATTCTAGTTAAAAAAAACTAATGTTGACTGTTGGTATAGAAGACGGGAAACAAACAGTGATCACACATCTATCCATCAACCCTGAGAGGGTTTGGAGGCTCTATGATGTCGTCACCATACAGTTCAGCTCAGTCTGCAGACAGACAGACAGACAGACAGACAGACAGACAGACAGACAGACAGACAGACAGACAGACAGTGTGACATGTAACAAAGTTCAGACTCAAACTGCTGATACAGACAGAAGAAGACCTGGACCTGAACACACTGACCCTCCTCCTCCTCCTCCTCCTCCTCCTCCTCCTCCTCTCTCTCCTTCAGGCTGTAATCTTCTTGATAAAGTTGTTTTTTCCTCTCTGTGGATTTTTTTTTTTTTTAATCTCCTGATGCAGCTGATGTCGCTCTGATAGGCCTCGTCATTATTCCCAGCATCGTCCTGCCTGCAAAACGTCGCCGAGGCAACGGTGACCTTGCCAACGGGACTCCCGTAGCCGACGAAGCACTAATGAGGGAAGAGTTTGGGAGGAAGAACAAAAGCTGCAGAGACACAATGACAGATTAGATTCACTGAAACACTTCAGCAACGTCACCGATACAGATTATAACCACTGAGAACTGACTGACTGAACGTTTGCAGCCTCTAATAAATACAAATAAGATAAGAAAGCCATGGTTCAAAACTAAGTCTTAGTTCAGTGTAACATTACTTACCATCTTTAGATATTGATCAGAGTGACTCGGGGAGGTAATTCAGGACAAACTGAGCCGTTATTGACATTTTGGGGTTAATTTGTCTCCAGAGACAAAACAGCCAGCTGTGTTTCTGTGTTTTCTCCATCTGTGTTTTTATAGCCGATCACATGTGCAGTAATCAATATCCCCACAGTTAATCTGACAAACTAATACTACTGATCAGCTCCAGATCCCATTAGCCTTTGACCTCTGTGAGCGTCTGAGTTGGAGTTGTGGATGTTTGCCGGAGCCAAAGAACAACTCAGACTCTCAGAGAGGACAAAATGAACTGAAGAGGACTGGATCCATACAGAGGTCAGAGGTCAAGTGCTGCAAATGAAGAAGGGGCAGAAAGAGGAGGATGAGGGGAGGGATGAAAGATATTGATCAATCCGTGGACAGAGGAGGGAGAGTCAGTGTGTTTTTCTGTGAGTCGGGGAAAGAAGAGAAAAGAATATCGGATAAAAAACACAAGAACATTTTGGATGAACCTCTGGGAAAAAGAAAAAAGAGAATATTGGGCAAAACATGGCTAAGCCATCATCGAATATTGAACAAAACCAGGACTCAAACAGGAGAATCTTGGATAAATCCGGGGTAAAAAAAAGAGAGAATATTGGACAAACCCAGGTCTTAAACACCAGAGAAAATTGGAGTAACCCAGGGTTAAAGAACAGAGAATATTGGACAAAACCATGGCTAAATCAACAGAGAATATTAAACATAACTGAAGCTAAAACAACAGAGAATATTAAACAAAACTGAAGCTAAAACAACAGAGAATATTGGGCACAACCAGGGCTCCAACAGAGAATTTTGGATACCTTTGGGCTAAAAAAAACAGAGAATACTGTACAACAGCAGGGCTAAAACAACAGAGAATATGAAACAAAACCAGTGCTAAAAAATAGAGAATATTTGACAAATCTTGGTCTTAAACACCAGAAAATACTCGACAAAACCAGGGCTGAAACACCAGAGAATATTGGAAAAACCCAGGGCTAAACACCAGAGAATATTGGACAAAACCATGGCTAAAACAACAGAGAATATTAGACAAATCCAGGGCTAAAACACCAGAGACTGTTGCAGAAACCCAGGGATAAAGAACAGAAAATATTGGACAAATCCAGGGGTCAAAGAACGGAGTATATTGGACAAATCCAGGGCTAATACACCAGAGAATATTGCAGAAACCCAGGGATAAAGAACAGAGAATATTGGACAAAACTGAAGCTAAAACAACAGAGAATATTGGACAAATCCTGGTCTAAAGAAAAGGGAATATTTGATAAAACCAAAAGGCTAAAACCGCAGGCCAAAGAGACAACAAACCAACTGACTGACTGTGGAAAAGTTGTTGTTTTGATGAAACGAAAATGAATTAAAGCGCAATAGAAACAGACTTAGAGAATAAATCGTGACGTCCACACGACCTCAGATAAACACCAGAGTTTAACATGCTGGGTTTTTGTTTCTGAAGATAGTTTTCAGTCTCCGGAGAGTCCTCTGCCTCCCGCTGAGCATCTCCTCTCACGCCGCTACTTCTTCTTCTCTGATAGAAAACGGCTCTTTAAGACATCAATGAGTCTTCTTCTCCACTTCATATTCACGCTGAGCTGCGGAGGAAACACTAACAGCGGCGAATCACCGGCAGTCTGTCTGAAGCTGTTTGAATAATGCTGATGGAGGAGAAGCTCTGGTTCACACAATGAACACACTTTATATGAAATACAAAAATAAACTTAAATCACCTCAACTACACAAACTAGGGCTGAATGATTTGAGGAAAATATGACTTTTCTGACAAATATTGCGATTAAAATTACCATTGTTTTCCATAAAGTAAAGTGAGTCTACATATTATTAACCAAGATTTTGGTTTGCACAACGCATAATGAAAAATCTGCGAGTCAGAAAAGATTTAAAAGTATATTTTCTGTAGAAAGAAAATCACCATTTCTACTCAGATTTAGCAAGAAGTTACGTTAGAGTACCGGCAGGAAGGTGAAACTATTCTTGAATTCAGTGACTTTATCGCCCTGCAGCAGCGATACTAATAATATTATAAACCGTCTCCTTCCTTCAGCAGATGGAGAAAAGGAAAAGAAAAGAATTGACTCAAATAAAAAGGCTGATTGAAGGATTTTCTCTGTCTTTATTCTCTGTTAGCGTGCTGTGTTTTGTCCTGCGACTGAAGAAATGGACTCCTTCAGAGGCAGAAACCGATGAATAAAACATGGGTTTGGTTTTCTGAGGACACCAAATCATCAGATTCACTTCAGCCGCTCAGAGAAACTCACAGAAACCAACTGCAGTTTTTTACTGCAGTGACGATGACTGATGATGCTAAATTTAATGAACTCTGAGGTTAAATGTGTGATGAAACACTGTTCATAGTGATTTCTACTTATTTAAATATTCTTCTTCTGGTGATTTTGGCAATGTAAACGCAACCGCATACATATACTGCGCTCATGGTACGTGTCCACAGGGGCGTTTTTTATCGCGAGGGATCGCCTCGCTTCCCAGCATTGGACGCTTGATGGGCTGCCACTAGACACAAAGCACCTGATTGGATGAATGCTCTCAGGTTTCAAACCGGAACCAACATGGACTCGTTTGGAAACTTTCTTCTCTTATATCACGAAAATAGTTCACAGAAATGTGTTTCTGAAAACATTTAGAAATAAGCCATGCAGTTGGTGAATCTGTCGTTATTTTGGATCGACAACGGTTAGTTTAACAGTTTCTCGGGAGTTTCCAGAGGCTTGTATATCCACCGTCCTCGGTCTTCCGGTTTCTCTTTTTGAATGATGAATACAGACTACCGCCACCTGCTGGTGTGAAGAGTTATTTCATCTCACAGCAGACGCAGAACGTACGTGCTAACTGGACGTCGGCTGTAGTCTTTGCGGTGTGTTCGAGTGCAATTTGTCGGCCAAGACAAAGATGTCTGGACCTTGACACACAACATTTTGGTCTCTCATAATATATATAATGCATAATAGAATAATATATTTTCTCTTTTTTTGTCTAATATTCCATATTGCTGCAGAACTTATTAATTAGCCAGTTGAGTATCAAACATACTGGTTAGTGCAGCTTTAAAAGACTGTAATTCAAAGATGAAGGTGCCTTTAATTGAAGGCTGGGTGTTATATGTCTTGTATGTTTTTTTCAAGGATAACCTCCGTAGTCTCTTCTTCTTCTGCTTTTGGTCTATCTCACACAGAGAGACAAGGTCAAAGGTCGCAGCAGCTGGAGTGCTTTTTAAATGGATTACAAGTATGTATCCAGTACCAGGATGTCACTTCTGACCTCCAGCAGAGACGATACATACCGTTTTTTTTTCCCTCTCTGACCTGAAAAGCTGTCTCAGAGCTCTTCACCGTCTGACCTTGACGACAGAAACCCTCCACGACTGCCGCCGCCTGGAGAAAAGGCCTCCGCTCGCCCACGGAGAGCTTTCAGTGCTGGTGGTAATTGGATCCTGGTCCTGCTCGGCCCCCCCGTCGCTCCTCTCTGTTCTCTCTGCTGGTGGTGTCATCATCAGTGCTCTAATAAGGCGAAGGCCACGAGCGCCTTCAGCGAGTCATTATTCACAGTAATGACTTCTCACTGGGCTCCTCAGTTACAGGACGAGTTGTATCTGAACACACCGAGCTGCAGTTTAAAGACTCGGGTCAGCAGATACTAGCAGTGAGAGGGTACGAACATTTTGAGGTACTTGTACTTTAGTTGAGTATTTCCATCTTATGCTCCTTCTACTCCGCTACATCTCAGAGGTAAATATTGTACTTTTGACTCCACTACATTTGTCTGACAGCTCTTCATCCCCTTCCTGTCCAGGTAAATGGTTGATGGTGAATGTTTGTGATTAACTGAAGGATGAAGTGTTCCTTTATGTGTTGAGAAAATCCTTCTTTAAGCTAAATAAACTCTTTTAAAAAGCCTCTTGGATCAGCTGGAAAATGCATCGTCAAAAAGCTGAAAACAGGTTGTTTTTGGTAAGACTTTACAGATTTACAGGTCTGCAAATTTCACGGAAATTAGGTGATAATTATAACCTATTTTTACTGCCAAATTACCCCCAATGTTTACCTCAAAATTTATTGAAAATTACTTTATTATAAACATTATTTAATAATTATATGCTATATGCTATATGCTAAAATAGGGCCCTTGTGGTGACATCACCACGTCACCGAAGAAAAGGCGGGACTTGAATCAAGGCGTTTCAGGTAGTTCAGGAGCAGCGTTTCTGTGTTGGAAGAGTAGCTCCTTTTGGCGTGGACTTTGGGCTTTGGAACTTTGCAGACCTTTTACATGCACAAAAAAACTATATAACAAACTAAAGGAAAGAGGAAAAGCACAAAAGCATAATAGGTCCCCTTAAGAGTTTGTCAGTATAATTGATGTGATGGTGAACAGGTGAGCTGGTGGATGTGGGAGTCAGGTGACCAGGGTTGGTGGGAGAGTCCGAGGGCATCTGGTGGACAGGTGAAGAATGATGAAAAATGTATATTCAACCTTTTCACCCAGTGATGGGTTAAGATGAAAAAGGTTTATATATGTATATATAAGGTTCATATAAAGACCGGTGTTCGTGTCCCAAAGTGTTGAAGACTTATTTTTTAAGTTTGTGACCTGTTTCCCGTACTTCTGTTTCCATACGTGTTAGTTTACGTAGTTATTTGAAGCCCAACCATGATGTTTTGTTGCCTAAACCTATTGCATGGCGTAAAAAGGACACGCAAAAAGGCTAAAATGCATCCTCGTGACATGCGGGATGTCCTTGTAACGTCGTGCTATTTTTACGCCTTCCTGAGACCGGGTTGAGCCGAGAGCAGCTGATCATTCTCTGTAGGTTCACCATTAACACCGTTTTCACACTGTTATATGATACAGTTATTATAAAGATATTGATTAAAGCCACTTAAACCATAGTGTTGTTGATCAGAACATGAATTTTTGAGTAGTTTCATCAGAAATCGCTCTATATGTTGATCTAAATGGCAGTTATGATGGATTTTGAGTTGTAATCCAGAGGACTGTAACTAGTTAGTCTCAGGATCTTAAAACATCTTCAGTTTTCTGCAGTATGAGGGGAGACGCCATCCTACAGTTCCACACGTCTTCACCGTAAAGTTGTCTGAAGCGTTCAAAAGGTCAGAAACCTGCTGCCATCTGTGTCTTTGTTGGTTCTCTTCACCTCCTGCGTCTCCTCCTCTCTGACATTTTAATAAACCTCTCTGGAGGGTTTGTCACCTCGGCAGCACACAGTCTCTCTGAGTTTTCAGGCATTTATGAAGCGAAACTGAACCAGACCGACGAGTCTCTCGTTCATTTATTCCTTGGCAGCGATTGAAGCCCAGGAAGAACAACAGACGAAAAGTTTGAAATGATAAAACTAAAAATACACAAAAACTCTGGTATAAATTTAAAACAATTTTTATACACTACTTACTCAAACTGTTGATTTATAAAGTATTAATTTTAATAAATTTAATTTTTTCTCTAACAAGGAATTTGCCATGGCATTTTGGTGCATAACGGTCACAATAACCAAAGTAAGACAAAAGAAAAAAGTCAAGAATCATACATACGAAATTTACAATAAAATATATCTGTCCAACAAACACGGGACTTTCAACCAGGAGACCGGTGTTCGTGTCCCAAAGTGTTGTTGAGTTTGAAGTTACGTTTGTGACTTGTTTTCCATACTTCTGTCACATTGTTTCCACATGTATTTTACTCGGTTTACCTAACTACTTATTTTAAGACGGACAATGATGTCTCTCCTAAACTTAACTGTTACACCCTACCCTTGGGCAGCCCTACTGGGGCGAACAACACTCCAACACCGACCCAAAACAACCACCGACCCAAAACAAGACATATGGAAAAACAATATAAAGTCCTAAGCTGAGAGGCAGTAAAACCAGCAGTCCTCACACCAGATGCCTCTCCCTTCTGCTGCTGGCACAAGAGCTTTTAAGCACTTCCTTTCCAACCTCGTTGAGCAGTGCAGCACACCTGGGCAGAGCTACTGGAGAGGGAAAAGGGACAACAGCACAGAAAACACATACAGCCGTACACTAACTAAGTGGTTTCGTTGCAGGATCAGAATACACAGAGTGTGCAGTTCCCCACCTCTCTTAAACCCTAAAGAAAGGGCGTCGTCACAACCTGATTGGCCGAGAGGGGAAATGCACCAAGCTGCTCTCAGTTGTTAATTAAGAGTCAGTCTCCCCCAACCTGGTCAACAGGTGATCTGAATAACCTCCAATCAACTCAACAACTGTGACATTCAGCTAAAATGAATTGGGGAAAAGGGAAACGACAGCAAGTACCAAAGACTACTCTCTCCCCCCGTATACTGCACCTATATACAAAGATGTTTTACACATATCCTTCACAGTGTGTAGGTTTTGCACTCAATATGGCGGAGTTGGGGAAACTCTCGCGAGGATGGTTAACGTTAGGCATTGATGTTGAATAGTTAAGGTTAGGATAGGTCGTCGGGCAGCGAGTCTCGCGAGAGTTTTTACAGATCTCAGATCAGATTTTTGCAATTTACGGGGTACCTTCTAGACACGACACTCGGTGAAAAGGACCCGCTCCCTATGTAGATATGAAGGACTCATTCTAAGCTAACACAACAATTCTTATTTTCAGATGATTATACACTAAAGAAAACATACTTATTAAAGCAGCAGTGGGTAGAAATGGAGCAAATCTGATTAAAAAAAGTTAATTTTATAATATATATCCTGACAGTAGTGCATGAGACAGGTAATCTGAAAAAAAAATCACCGGTGTCCTCTGGTGCTCCTAACGGCATCTGCAAGATTTCACAGACCGGAGGGAAACAACCAATCAGAGCCAAGCTGGAGCCTGAGCAGCTGTCAATCAATCGCCAACTCCGATCAAACGGTCAAAATAGGCAGCGCTGATCAAACATGAATCAATATTCTGTTACTGTAATGCCTATTTCTCTCCTCAAATGTTCTCAGTAACATCTTGTAGTGTACTGTTTAGCTGTAAAATGAGAAAGTTTGTGACCCGGCAGCCATGTTGAGATCAAGTTGAGGAAATACCAAGCACCTCCCACCAGCCGGAGCACAGCCAATAGGAACGCTCTCTCTCTCTGAAATGACCTGTGATTGGTCAAAGTCTCCCGTCACACAGGCTAGATGTTTTAAAGCCTGAAAACAGAGTCATGAGGAGGAGCAGAAGTCTAGTTTTCTCTCAGAACACTTGAATTACAATATGCTGAAAGGTTATTATGGAATTTTGGCCCAATAATGCCAGAAATATTCTGCCTACTGAAGCTTTAATGTTATATTTTCCAGATCTGCTCATAGATCCCTCGAAATGACAATGGCCCTTTAACATAATTTCCCCAAAAAATCCATAAATTCATCCTCATCAGTAGTGTCACTTTACTGTTTTATTTTGACTGTGTTATTGTTTCCTGGACTATACACCTCCCTCACCGTCTCGAAATAGAGAAAGTTTTTATCTCTCTTTACTTTAATTAAAAGTCAGATTGACTGACTGTTTGCGGTCAGAGAGCTCATCTCCTTCTGCCAACGTTTCATTGTCCACCAAACTCTTGGCCAGGAGGAGGAAGAGGAGGAGGAGGAGGAGGAGGAGGAATGTTTTGGCGGTGAGCATGAAGAATCCATTTTCCTCGGCCTGCTGCTGCAGTGGCGGCGGTGGTGGTGGTGGTGGTGGCGAGCGACAGCAGCGGGGGGAGATTAGGAGCTGATATCCTGCCTCCTCATCCGTGGCCTGATAACACACAGCAGGATAATGGCTCTGCTATTTCTGCCGCTGAGACGATGACGGTTGTTATCTGACTGCTGGAAGCTGCTGTTTAGAGCTCCAGGAGGCGACATGGCAGACCAATCAGTCAGTACATCAGTGATGGATTCATGGAGCTCCCGCTGGTTAACATTAGCGGCGGTGCAGCTGCAGTCGGACGGGAACATCTGGCAGTTTTACATCAAATTTACTGTCATCTTTTACATGCTTTAACATGTACGCACCATTTCAGTCAATATTCATTCCTTTGCACTATTGTTTTTGTTTACAGTTTACAAAAACACTTGTATATAGACACTGTATGTTGTTTTTATACATATTTTATAGATATGTTTTTTGAGGGAAACATATTTTCTCCCGGATTATGGTTGCCGTTTTAAACACGTGGTTAATGTTGTAAATTGAATCAAAACAAAAAAACTAGGGCTGTCAAGTTAACGTGATAATAACACGTTAACGCAAATTTGTTTTAACGCCACTAATTTCTTTAACGCATTGACGCAACTTGCGATTTTTAGGTTGTAGTGGGCTCAGTTTTAAAGCTAGAGTGAGGATGCTGGTATCATATCCATCGGTACCAAAAAAAAGAGGCTGAATAACGCTCCAAACTTGCGCTAAATTTTGGCGAGGAAAAACTGTCATGGCCATTTTCAAAGGTGTCCCTTGCCCTCTGACCTCAAGATATGTGAATGAAAATGGGTTCTCTGGGTACCCACGAGTCTCCCCTTTACAGACATGCCCACTTTATGATAATCACATGCAGTTTGGGGCAAGTCCTATTGGGCTTGAGTTTGCCATGGTATGATTTGAGCATATTGTTTTATGCTAAATGCAGTACCTGTGAGGGTTTCTGGACAATATCTGTCATTGTTTTGTGTTGGTAATTGATTTCCAATAATCAATATATACATACATTTGCATAAAGCAGCATATTTGTCCACTCCCATGTTGATAAGAGTATTAAATACTTGACAAATCTCCCTTTAAGGTACATTTTGAACAGATAATAAAATGTAAACAATCCGCTAAACAGCAAACTGTGGGATCCTCACTCCACATCAGTGACCTACAGCAAATATCAATGAGTTTTTTTTTTACTTCTGGATCTTCTTCAGGGTGTAAAAACAGCCCCAACAGTAAGTTTATGCGCCTGCAGGGAGAATACAGGCTTGTGTGTCCCAGGTCTGAAAAATGCCAACACACAGTCCACTTAACGGTTGTAGTAATAAAGTTTATCACACAATTCATCACGGTCTACTGCTCCACACCTGTCCAGCTGTTGGCGGTATAATGTGCCTATAAACTGGTTTTAGCACCAACAGACATGAAGATTTTTATGACACATTTTTATGCTCTTATTTTTTATATTTTTTTTTATTCTTGTGAAGCACTTTGTGATCTTGTTCTATGAAAGGTGCTATATATTAAATAAACTTTACTCACTTACTTTATGTTGTGTTCAGCCTGAATGTTAATAGTCACATGGTTATCACTTATTATTACACGGCTGTGTTGAATACTCGATTCTGATTGGTCAATCACACGGCGTTCTGCGGTCTGTTATTTCTTTATAGCAGACCGTTGCTATGTATAACAGACCGTTGCTATGTATAACAGACTGTTGCTATGGGCGCAGTTCTGATGTTGGACTTTTCTGACTTTTTGTGTCAAATTATTGATTTCTTAAGTAAGTAGCCGTGTAATAAGCGGGATAATGTACAGCTAGCGGGTCATTGTTGTGAAATAAACCCCTTCGCTTTATAATAACCATCATTTATAAATGGTCAATTGATGGTTAATCAAACTTTGTTAATAGTTATTTTACTGTTAACAAACAACAAAATGACAATAAATAATGTTTACTAATTATTAGTAATGTTATAATTTAACAAAGACAACATTCTAACCCTGTATATACTATATACTATATATATATATATATATATATAAACAACAATTTAAGAAAGCCGTTAAAGGTTTGTTTTTATCTCCCCAAAGTTTTCCTTATGAATTATCTCTGTAAATTGCTTATTAATAGTGACTTTTTATTGATGTTATAATATTGTAATATAATTAAATTTCATCACTTTGTTTACTTGCATATATGGATGTCTGCTGGTGTTTCTTTTCTTCTCTCTCTCTTTATCATCCTTTTTAATATTTTACTCTCTTTTTATAATTGATTGAGGTATGCACAGTGACCTGATCAAGCCCCTCTGAGGGTTTTTTGCCCCTCTCCCATCACTTTGTTGTTGTTTATGTAATATCAACTTGTACCGTTTTGATATGTGAGGCAAATAAAATCTAAATCTAAATCTTAATGAGACTTAGAGGACAAAAAAACATTCTATACTTTTATTAGCCTAAATATTTTGATACCTTCCTTCCTTAACAATGTTTTTGTACAGAAACCATCAGAATAATATCACGTTATGTCTCTTTTATTCTGGATTTAGAGACTCGTGACTTCATGTTCAGCAGTTTTATGTAATGCTGGTTGCTGGTTGGTGGAGTTATTAAAGACTGGAGCTATTTAAGTCTTGTGCAGCAGATGTGATCCTAATTTCTGCTCATTACAGTCACTTCACTCTATTTTTGAAACAAAACATTTTTCACTCTTTTAATATTTCGTCTGTAATCTGATTCAGTCAGAAAATAATGGATGAAAAATTGGCCTTTTCAAACACATTTACACACGTTGATATTGCCGTTGCTTAGCAGCAGGTGTTCTCGCGACTTAACCGCTTTAAAGCCAAGCATATCGTGTACACGACTTCCCATGTTGTAAACGCGAGCTCACGAGTTTCATTTGAAGGCACCATACATCCCAGTAGGAAACACACAGGCGTCGTAACTTCAGCGAGAGAAAAGTCACTACGCCACTTTTGGGTGTGTCGTCTTTCTAATAACGTATTTTCACAGTTTTATACGTCAACAGTTTTACAACAAACTGCAACTTTCTCGACTATCTTATAATTTGACAAACATCATCTATGTGATTCATGGCGCAATTCAAACGGGATCAAAAAAATATTTGTCTCTCGCCGTTGACGTTCATAGTTTTTCTGAAATAAGGTCCCATGGTGGTCAACCGGAAGACTTCGCCTCTCTATTTGAACTCTGAATAGAGCGCTCTAGGGATGGCGTATTTTTGTAGGCCAACCAGGAAGTTAACATCGCCCTGGTTCCCTCGACAAAAAGCCAATGGGATTGTTCCATTGGCTTTTGGATTATTGCAGAAAATAAGATCTGTGGAAAACAAACGTTTATGATACTTACACGTTTTGTTCAGCAAGATAATCTCCACAAATGAACACAACTTTTATGATTTTTGAAGTGTGAATGCAATCGCAGAAGTAAAACGTTAGGCTATAAACAAACTACACCACAGACACATAAAGGCCTCGAAATTCATGCATGGGGTATTTACTGTCGTGTTTTATGTCGTAGAACAAAACGTTAAAATCTCTTCAGCTTGTTTTAACCACATATCTTATTTCAGGCATCTAAAAACCCATTGACTTCCAGGCGAGGGAACAGGAAGTGCTAAAATGCTAACTCATTTCCGGGTTACAGACTCATTCCTGTAGCTCTCTATATACACTTTCTGTGTTTGAATGCTGATGAAGCTCTGAAAGACTTTACAGCTCACTTAGTTGAACAGTTCAGATGTTTGGGGTTCAAAAATCATTTACATCCAGATTTAACTTTTATTTCATTCGATCAAACTTAAAGCTGACATGTTCCATAAAACTTCACTCTGTAGCTTTTTATTTCCTGTGGTGGTTCAGCGAGAGGAGGAACCTCTGAAGGATGTTTGATGACGCTCCCCGGCCGCTCGTTCGTCTGAGGATGAGCAGTAAACAAAAGAGCAATAAGAGCTCTTCTCCGATAAGACTTTGATTCATCCTGCTCTCTTATCACCTGCTTCTCAGCGTCACCTGCAGCCCTTATTTCCACCGACACACCGAGCCTTCCCCCGTCGCCATTTATCGACGGAGGAGTTTACATACACGGCAGACAGGAAGACGGCGCCCTGTGTCACAGACGATGATATCTGGGGGAATTTAACTGACAATAACATACACTTTGAAATGATATCACACCTGCTGCACGGAGGAGTTAAACAATAAACCCCAGCTGGAAATCAGGGTGGGAAAATGCCTAAAAGTTTTATAAAAGCACGGAAAATTATTGTTTTAACATGTAAATATCTAAATGTGGATCATGCAGAACCATCAAAGTACTTCAAATATATTTAGAATATCTTCAACCAAAAGGCCTAAATGAACCAAGGAAATGTGGATGTCTTCTCATGAAGAGAAAAGGACGGAAGGAAGAGAGGCAAAATATTTAATTATCATTTCAAAAATATTATTTCTAAAGGCCGCCGGTCGTTCTGAATCTTTTCTGCTTCTTGATATAATGAGGACTAAACAATAACGTCCTCTCCTGGAAACGTGTTATGAATTCACAGTTTTAGGGCTTTATAAGAAACTATTGGAGCTTTAAATTAAGTCTTTGTCAATTCTAATGTGGAAAGAAAAGTCTGAGGACTGAAACGTCATTAATAAGTTGTGATTTCTTTGATTCTTTTTCACACTTAGAGATTATGTAATCCAAATTAATCAATTAGGTGGAACTACAGCACATTTTGCCAGGAAAAGATCGCGGTTTGGGTTTAAATAACACCGGAAGTGCTGTAACTTAAGTTACGGAAGTTACGTGACAAATAAATCAACTTGACTTGTGGTTTCACACGGGACACAAACAGCGGCCTGCTGGGCGAAAGTTTGATATTTTTTGAGCCACCCATCGACCCTGGTGTTTGGTACTCTCTTTACTTCCTAGTTCATAATTACGTGGATTGCATACAAATTGATTTCGTGCTGAGCATCACAAAAATGTAAAATTTGTGTCACAAATCAATACATTAAATTTCATGACTATTGGTATCAATCAATTGCACCTTTAAGTAAGATTTTTTGCATGCTTTTACTTGGGGTATTTTCACAGTGTGGTATTAGTACTTTCACCTCAATAAAGGATCTGAGTACTTCCTCCACCACTGGTCGTCTGACTCAAACGTCGTCGTTATCACGTCTGTTGAATCTCAATGAGATGAATCTCATTAAATAAAGTTAATAAAGTTGCTAAAATGATGATGAGAAACGAGCCGGTGTTGAAACACGCCCGGTGCTCCGGTCAGTGGCTCGGTCCACACACAGCAGCTCATTACAACAGTGGACTGAGTGTACGAACCCGCTCAGCAGAGACTCATCACTTTAATTTAATCAGCCGCAGCTTCATATTTCTTCAGCGGAGAAACCGTAGCAGCGGCTCATTACACAAATTAATTTATGGGACGGTTACAAATGAGCTTTATTTCTTATTTCTAAATGGAGATACTTGTGTTAAAAAGTACTCCTGGAAATTAAAAAACCTGATGGAGATGCTGAATTAATTAATTCTGCTTTTAAAGGAGAGTTTGGAGACAACAAAGCATTTGTGTGGCTGCAGGTTGCAACCAAATGAGTACCCCTCCGCTCACTCCTCCGCCGAGTGCAAAACCGCTTTAACGCCATTCGCCACTAGATTAGGATCAAAATAAGTCAGACAGCGGCTGGTGGTATCACGGTTTTGCACTTTGTGGCTCACGTTACCGCAGTTTCACAAGCCCGTCGGAGAACTACGGTGGCCTTCAGGTAACGTAAAAACGCGAAAGTCTCTCTCTAGAGACAGTTTTTGGTTTGTCCGTTCTGGGCTACTGTAGAAATATGGAGGAGCAACATGGCGGACTCCGTGAAGAGGACCCGCTCCCTACGTAGATATGAAGGGCTCATTCTAAGCTAACAAAAACACAACGATTCTTAGTTTCAGGTGATTAAACACTAATGAAAACATACTCATTAATATTATATTCCATTTCTGCTAATAGATCCTGTGAATAAAAACAGCCCTGTCTCTTAAAAATAACATTCCCATACAGTGTAACTGCATTGTGAATTACGTTTCGAGGGATATGTAACGTATTTTGTTAAAGATTACGTTTGGTTTTGACATATCACAAATACGTTTGTAATGATAATCTGCTGAAGTCAAATACAGGACTTCCACCCAGGAGGCTGCTGTTTGTGTCCTGTGTGAAACTAAAAGTCAACATTCACTTATTTCTATTTACCTCTTTAATAAGGTAAAAAAAAATGTAATTTTAAGCCAAACCATGATGTTTT
Organism: Sebastolobus alascanus; assembly: GCA_916701645.2. Taxonomy (NCBI): domain Eukaryota; kingdom Metazoa; phylum Chordata; class Actinopteri; order Perciformes; family Sebastidae; genus Sebastolobus; species Sebastolobus alascanus. Next base: position 490,932 of record CAKAOJ020000276.1, read on the forward strand.
TATTAAACCTAACAAAGTTTTGTTGCATTTTTTGATTGTTTTGTTTCAATTTACAACATTAGTCACGTTTTTAAAACTGTGACCGTAATCCGGTAGAAAATACTTTTCCCTCAAAACGTAATTGCGAATGCAGTTTAGTTGTGAATGTTATTTTGTAGGAGACAGGGTTGGAATAAAGTTAATTATTAACATTAAGGGTGTGGAATAGTGGGATATTTGGTTTGGTTTAATCTAATTTGGTTTAGTTCTCATTGTATTTATCAAAATAAATGTTCTCATGAAGTCCCACAAGGCTCCATGCTCGGCCTGACTTTATTCGGTATATGCTACCCTTCTATCATATTATTCATCATTTCAACATATTACTGTTACGATCGGTAATTGTTGGACTCAAACGCAGACACAGACTCGAGAGTGTAGAGTAATGACGGATTTATTGTAGGGACAAAGGGCGATGAGGATGGTGGGAGGTTGAGGAGGAGCAGCAGAGGTAGAGGGTGGCGGGTCGAAGGCCGGGCTGAGCTGAATGAGAGCGTTCTGGTGCGATAGCTCGGTGTTACGGTAGCAAGCTGGAGAGGCAGGGAGGGGAGTCGGAGGGTAATGATCCTGGAGACACAAGGAAACAGGATAAGTCAAACAGCACAAAGAAATAACTCTGATTGCACAAAACAGAGCGGCCAAGAACAACAAACTACCACTGTGGTTGCAGCAGCAACCTGATGAAGAGAAAGTGAAGAAGCTTGATGTGCTGCAGAGTTAATTAATGAGTAGATGGGATGCAGGTGTGCAGCTTGAACAGGTAAATCAACTTGGCAGCAATCAGCAATCAGAGAGTGAGAGAGAGGCTCCACGCCCACAGCACAGACACTTACTGTCTGACACAAATATATATTATTTTATTTTGTTATACTTTATCCCTATATTTTAACCTTGCATCACGATAGGTCTTAGATTCCCATTTTTTGCTCTTTTTCTACGTATTTAATGAGCATTGTTGGAGGGAGCTTGAGATCCGATAGTTTAATTTCCATATGACGATAAATAATTTGAACTTGTTGATTGTTAACGTTGATACCACAAAGTAAAATTTTAATATTTTTTAGAAAGAAAAGTCATAATTTAAAGAAAAAACTATGGAATTAAAGTCATAGTTTGAGTGACATCTGTGTTCATATTGTCATAAATGTTGCTCTCATTGGCTGTCCGATCTCTGTAGTCTGAACACTAAAGGAGTCACTAGTGGGGTTAATTTAGTCTGTTACACGCTGCTCCTTTAATGCATCAATGATTATAATCAAGTAATATAATATTTTATTCTGAAATGGATCATTCTGCATGAGTATTTTTTTTACTAATATTAAGTATATTTTGAATGCAGGATTTTTACTTTTTCTTTTTACTTCAGTATTTCTACCCGGTAGTATTACTACTTTTACTGAAGTTGTCACTGAGTACTTCTTCCACCTCTGAATAGCAAGAATGTTTTGTTAGAATTTTTTAGAATATCTTTATATTTCTTCATGTGCACAAGGAAAGATCTCTGTTCATCGTTGTAATGTTTCATTGTCTTCCTGTGGGGGAATAGTCCGACTGAAACCACAGTGTTTCTGTGAGTCCAGACTGCTTATAATATCTGGTATTTAATGGTATTTCATGTCATTAAACGCCTGGAGGTGGGCTCTGTGTGAATGTGATTCAGGGAGCTGTGTGATGCTGAAACGTGCTCTGCTTGGAGGGAAGTGGATTAACTAAATATTTAAAAAAAAAAATAAGTTTCCTCCAAACTTTCACCCTGAACTCAGATTTCTGCTGTAATAAGATATCAGGATAAATGTCAGCATGGATTAACTCGTCTCAGCTCCAAACAGAAGGTAAAGTTCACAGTTTGTTCTCGTTCTCTGCTCTGCTGAGGTGTTTCTTCTTCAGCCAGCCCCTGAGCAACGCACTGACCCTTAACCTTTGTTTATACTTGATTGCAACACCGTGGCACGGGCATCCGTAGATGATGCGGGCTACGAGCATGCACAGAGGCGTTTATGCTCCGAAACGCCAGGGGGCGTAGAAACGAAATATTCTGTGGATAAGCAAGAAGTCAACGAATGTTACCGGAAGAACGTTACGTAAATTAAACTATGTACGAAAGAGCAGCTTTCTCTGCTCTATTATTTGAGAAGTCTGGTACCTGAAGCCTGATGTGTATATATTCCATATTATTATTTTTAGCATTTACAAAACGACCTCTCATATTCTTTCACAGCCTGTGGCAAAAAGCCAGTGTGTTTCCTGTTTCTTTCCAAGTATTTAATGTCATGTGACTGTCCCTGTGGTCTCTCGATGAACAGTTGTAGAGATGTCTGAACAGGCCAACCTGCTCGGCCAGTCTTCCCTCGAAGGCGTCCATGTTGAAAAGAAAGGAGCAGCGGGCGCATAAGCTAAGTTTATGGTCCCTGTAGTGAAGCCGTCGCAAGTTGTCGCGGTGGTTTGTCGTGCAACTCTGAATTTTTGTTACTACGTGCCGCTTTTCATTTGAACAACATGGACGCCTTCGAGGGAAGACTGTCACCAAACCTCCAGAACCACCTGTTTCACAAGAGAGCGCAGATACATTTTATCTGTTTCATTTAGTAAATCACTCAATTAACAGGAGTTTCAGCTCCTCAGTTGTGAATATTTAATAGTCTTCTTCACCTTCTGTGATTGTAACCTGAATATTTTGGGGTTTTGGAGTGTTGGTCTGACAAAATAAACACTTAAAATGTGCCAATTTGCTTAACTGGCTGTTCAATTTTTTTTTTTTTTTTTGCTAGTTAGCAACCGAACAAACATAGGCTTTGCTTTGGTTTCTGTGGCTGGCTAGCACATGCTAGCATATTAGCTTTTAGCTCGCCAACTACCTGTTTTACAAGAGAGCAAAGATACATTTTAGCTGTGTTGTCATTTAGTAAATTATTCAATCAAAAGCATCTTAATCGAAAACTGTTTTGATAATTTATTAATTATTTAAGTCCGTTTTTAAGATAAAATATAAAAAAATTAGTTGGTGCAGCTTCTTAAATGTGATCAATAATTATTGGTCTTGTTCATCCTTTGTGATTGTAAACTGATAATTTTTCTTCTTCTGACAAAATAAACATTTAGAATATCCCAATTTGTGCTTTGGCAAATTTTAATTGGTGATTTTTAATAAAGATTAATCACTTAATTGGGAAAATAATCAACAGCTCAATCAATAATAGTTGTGATATTGCAGCCAATTTTATAGAAAATGTATAATTTTATTAATTCAAACTCTGTGTGCATAAAAGTATATATCCTGTATATGAGGCCTGCTCTTTGAAAGCTTGTACTGCAGTGAAGACGACTCTTTGTAGTACTATATGTACTACTGATACTCAGTGCAGCAGCCTCACGCTGTGTTTTAACCACAGTGTGTGTGTCTGCGCTGGGAAATGAAGTGACGGCCCGGTGATGTATCACCGCTGTGTTTCCTTTAATTAATCCTCCTCCTGTGCAGCAAAGTGAGCGTAATAATTCCACACAGGCCGCTCTGATCTACCTAATGTGCTGCTCTACCTCTGACTTAAAGCCGGACCATAAATCCAGAAGAGCCTTTAGAGACGCCGACTGAATAATGTGGCCATTAGATGATAAGGAGGAACGTGCAGCAGGGTGGGGGCGCGGTCAGGGGGAGGGGCTTCCTCTCAGCTCTGAGGTTAACCTGTGAGAGAGAACTCACCTGAAATACAGCCGTCGACCTCTGAGGGAACATGTGCACCTCTAACATCTCAACATATTCTCATACAACGGTTCGTATGATATAGGAGGAAGTTATTCGTTTTTTTTTCTGCGAATGTCCAGCAACACATGTAATTTTCCGCTCGTTGAATGCATACAGTCTTTTCAAAATAAACTTCCATCTTCACAGGAAACAACTTCCTTAGGTTTGGGCAAGAAAACTACTTAGTTAGGCTTCGGAAAAGATCGACTTGGTTAGGATTAAGCAACAAAATATGGTTTATAATAACACCGGACGTGGCGTCACTTAAATACTTAACATATAAATCAACATTAACTTCTGGTTTCACACGGGACACACCGGTCTCCTGGGTGAAAGTCTGGTGTTTTATGACCCACTCATCCACCCCGACCTCCTCGCTACATGGCGTTCACCGCTCTTCATATTTTCTGGTTAACAATTACGTGAATTAATTACTTTGGTCGGATGTACACGAATTACAGTGCATTAGTTTTTGTAGGTAGGGTGGAGTCAGGTAAAATGGTTATGTTATCTTTTCTTTATTTAAATGTGCTCCTGATATCATGAAGATAATCTATTCTGCAGCTCCACTATGAAATTCTACATCACTGCTGGAGGAATGTATTTTATTTTGTAGTGCAAATGTTTGCTGAGAATAATAAATAAAAAAAATAAATGAATGCATCTGATCCAGTGTGCCGTTTTTTTTTACATTTTTTGGATGACAGATTAAAAAACAAACAAAATAAATTATGTTTCTAATTTCTGCACATTTTTCCTGATGGACTTCTGCAGAGAGAGAGAGATGAAGAATAAAGTTTTGGTCCCATTCTCTCAGATATTTTCTTATTTATGCGTCGCCTTGGGAAGCTGTGCTCTGCATAGCAACGACGGGAAGCAGAATGTAAATTTCAGATTGAATTTGGATGAAATGTGCTCACTGCTGACCTGAGGCCAGTTTCATTCACTTCATTCCTCCTCTTTTTATGGGAACATTAAACTTATTCCAGCTCTGTCTCTCTCTCTCTCTCCGCCGGCTGAAGAACCAGCTGATGTTCAAGTTGTTTTACAGCTGCAATATCTGCAGGAGAGACGGCTCGTTGAATTGTCTCTGCTTGTTTGTTAAAAAATCCATCGCTCATTTTTACCGCAGGCGGAACTGGAGACGAATCCTTTCACGCACAGTTACGTTTCTCCGCAAGTATGAAGCTGTACAGGAAACAGAAAGGTCAGGAGAATAAAACGTTGCATTTTAAAGGTTGTTTTTAACTGCAGGAAATGCAGTCTGTTGGCCAATTTGGAAACTCTCTGCACGTTAATGCTTCATCATCTGGACAACACACCTGACTGACACCAAGTAGCCAATCAGCCTCGAACCAGCAAAACCAGCATACAAGTATCCCATACCAGAGTATACAGAGATATACTTAAGTATACTTGGCTTATACAGAACACATAAGTCTAAGTATAGTGGGCTTAAACTTGCACTTAATCTTTTGATTGACATATACTTAAGAAAGTATAACTACAAGCCAAGTATTTGTGCTTACTTTTTGATAGAGTAGCCTACTAAAGTGTGTGAGAGCTTGTAAACAAATTTTTTGCGATGAATTTACGTCAAATCATCAATAATTTTCTACGTTTTTGGATTCTCCGTTCTCCGTTTATCATCACAAAACATCAAGTCAAATAGCAAAAGGAGCAAGTCTCTTTAGTTAGCGAAGAACTATAAGTTTAAATATACAAAGTGTACTTTCATAAATTAAAAAGTGGGCTACAAGTATATACAAATATATTTGCAGTATAAAAGCTATTAAACTGAGAGTACTTTAAAGTGTACTTTCACAAACTAACAGTATATCTATTCACTTGTAGTATAGGTAGTTGCAGTACAAAATACAACTTAGATGTAAACTAGTTGTGTACTCAAAGTTTACTGTTCTTACACTTAAAGTACACTTAAAAGTACACTTTTATAAACTAAAAAGTGGGCCAATTTAATCCCAAGGAGTATTGAAGTAGTACACTTTCAAGTATACTACTAGTACATTGATATTAGTACACTTACTACATAAAGTATACTTCAGGGAAATATACTTGAACTTTACTTAAGTATACTTCATAAAATAAACTTTAACTATACTACTTTTTCATAATCATAATCACATTTTTAAATATATTTATACTGTCTATATACTGTATACATATATTTAAATGGGTCAGAACCACCACCGGCTGCTGGTTTAGTGTGGACAAACTGAAGGGCCGAAGCAAACTGTCTCTGATAGTGACCGTCCCTCCACATGAGGCTGAGCTGCAGTTTGTTGATGTGATTTTCTTGTTTATTAAATATTTGATCTGTAAATTATATATAGCATACTGTAGTTTGTATAATATTTCCTTGGAGTGTTGCAGACGATCAGTGTTTCCGCTTCTTCACAAACTCACACGGTGATAAAATGTGTCGTGTTTAATCACCGATACTTAAGCTTTGACTGCCGCTGTGTGTAATCGGGCTACTGCTGTCCGAGACTCGTATTTCACACACACACACACACACACACACACACACACACACACACACACACACACACACATACAGGATGTGAACTGAAAGAGTCGAATCATTTTTATTTTGTTTATTTTTTTTATTTTTATTTTTACATCAAGAAAAGACCAAAACTTTAACATACTGTCTTTGGCTAACTAAGTACATTTACTCAAGTACTAACCAGTTTTTGAGGTACTTCTACTTTAATTGAGTATTTCCATTTGATGTTACTTTCTACTTTTACTCCGCTACCTTTTGGAGGGTCAGGCTGGACAGGCTGATCTCATACACCGTTTGTAGCTATACCTACGAAAAGTAATGCACTGTAATTCGTATATATCCCACAACATTTTTTGTGTAATTAATGTAATCGTGAACCAGGAAACATAAATAGCGGCGAACATCATGTAGGGAGGAGGTCTGGTCGGATTGGTGGGTCAAAATTGTTGTCATTGTTAAAATGAGTTGTCTCTAAAAAGGAAAAAGTGTCTTTATGTTTTGCAGTGAATTGTTAAATTGAGGTACGCTCATTAGTCGCAGGTACGATCGCTCTGCCGGCTCCACACACTTTCTGCTCCTCACTAAATAACCAGAGTATATCTGTCGCTGCTGCTGAGTTAATTTGGCTCCAGGAGGATCAAAATAAACCCAAAACACTAAAGAAACAAACAGAGAAATTGATCCTCAGCACGAACTTCCAGAAGAAGATTCTCCATCTCAAAGAAAATCAGGAGAATCGCCTCTCGTTTTAAAGTCAGCCGCGTCTGATTGTGTGCAACTTTTCGGTGAATTTGCATTTGTTTCATGCTGACTGAAGCGTATCCTGTGCTTCATTCACACCTGCTGAAAATCACTGTACCACCGTCTGGAGGAGTTTTGAAGGCGAAGCACACATGGAGCTGATTTCCATGAAATAAACACAAACACCCCCCCCGAGGGTTTTTAATGGGGTTTACACTCCTTCACCAAAAGATTTACGACACACACACGCGACTCTCAAAATAAAAACTGCCTCAGTGTTCCATCTGCAAACAGCCACAAAACACTTAAGTGTTAACTTTGTTACGGTTGGATTTACAGGTTATTAAATACAATACTTGCCATATAAATACTACGATAATGCGCGAGACGTGTAGCGTGCAATAACACTCGTCAACACTGGGAACGTCAGGAGCGCGTGGCGGCTGCGTGATTGACGCGTCGGGTGTTCACACCAGCTGCGTTCCTGCTGCTGCTGCCAGCCCTTTCTGTCTACATAGAGTTTGAGTTTCATAATGGCCATTTCATTTCATTATAAATGTCATTTATATTTATTTTAGACAGAGAAAGATTAAGAAACGTGCGGTAATTTGTAAATAATGGTAATAATCCACAATTAAAAACCCGTACTTTATTCATTCATGGAGCTCTCCAAGTCACTGCATGTTCTACAACACTGTCCAGCACATATTTCAGATTTAAAGCCTCGTCTTAACAAATGAAGGAATTCTGTCCACAGAAAAAATGCTTGAGGGCTTTTATTTTGAAATGAAAGCAGGAAGTCTTTACTTTTTTTCATCTCCGTAACATTTTCTACATATAGAGACATCGAAACTGTAGTAATGTTGCTGGTATGATGTTAATATACAGTCAATAGAACACTTTCACTGTCTGTTGTTGCTGTGAACTGTGCGACAACAGGTAACGCAGCCGCCACGCGCTCTTCACGTTCCCAGTGTGGACGAAGCATTAGTGACGTAGAATAAAAATCGAGAAAGACCACTTCTGATGGGCGGTTGGGAAGGTTTGGTAAGTTACGTTAGTGACGTTTCTCACGTAATTTACTTAGTTTACTTACTTATTTTAAGCCCAACCATGACGTTTTCCCTTACCCTATCTAAGTGGTTTTCTTGCCTGAACCTAACTGTTGACATTTGCGTGAGGTACAAATGATACTTGTAAAGGCTAAAATGCGTACTCATGAAACGCCGTTTAAATGTCCGTTTAATGTTCTGGTATTAATATGAGTATATTGAGTAAATAGTTCCACCACTGGGTCACAGTTATGTGTCCGGTGTTCATTTCCGACCCTGTCAAACAGATGGATTTCATTTCCTGTTACAGACACCAGATGAGTCCTGACAGCGTTTGTGTTGATCTCTCTCTCTACAGACTCGTCTCATACGACGCCTCCGGCCGCTGACTGACGTCTCTGTTGAAAGCTAATCGATGACGGGAAAACATCAGCAATAATCACTGCCGCCAGAGGCTCAGAGAGCGCGACCTGACGGAGACAGATCCCCGACAGAGCAGGAGGGCAGCGGTGGTGGGGTCTGTCTGACAGACGAGAGCTGCTGAGAGCTTTGATAAGAGTCTCAACGTGAACTGAACGATCAATCGGCTGGATGGGTTCATTGAGAGAAGAGAGACACTCTGCTGCTGCTGTCACCATCAAACGTCTCCATCAACAACCAACTGTTTCATCTCCCATCGTTCATCCAGAAACACTGAACACGGAGGACAAAATGGTGCTGCCTGGTGATGTTTGATGGTTTGCTCAACAAATGAAAAAATATTTGGTAAATTAATGTTTCCTCTTGATTTAGTGTTCATGAACATCCTTCTACTGAATAGGTACTCAAATCCTTAACTTAAGTAAAAGTTCTAATACCACAAGTAAAAGTTCAGCATTGAAATGTTACGTAAAAAAATAAGTTAAATTGCAGCCTGTTCTCATTCCCAGGGCGTCAAATACCGCGGCTTTGTCACAACCATCGTAGTG